>VACF01001735.1:118774-172308 GCA_006891605.1 Pleurozium schreberi | reverse complement strand
GTGCACTGTGACGTGGAATTCTCTCTCAGATTGTTGCTGTACTTAAATATTGTCACACTTTGTGCATGGTAACTTTGAACTTCTGTTTTACCTGGTCTTCACTGCACTTCTTTTCCTATTAGTGAGGCTCAAAATTAGAGTTTCTAAGTTATGGTTGTACATGCTTCTTTTTGCCATTATTGTAATGTATTCAAGACCCTATAAAAGCTGAAAATAGTATGACACTGGAGAGAAAATGAAAATAATAGGGATGAACACTTTTGTATAGATAGAATGCTTTTGTTGCTAGTATCTAAAGAAGTCCAAAACAAGATAAATTTTAGGGTGTAGGGGTCTTAGTAGTCCGAAACCCTAAATTTACAATTTGTTTGCATCTAAGGTTTTTAAACTGGACTATTYGATATTTTTGTCATAGACTCACTTTTATTTGAAATGCCATTTGTTGATATTTCATCAGTTGGTTATGCAAACTGGTATGCAGATATGTCCTTCTGTTGTCTATTAGTGCAATCTAGACCTAACCCCTAAAATTTCATGATTATGTTTTCACTGAAAATGCTCCAAAACTGCCATTTTTAGTACAAGTACCAAATTTATGAACAAAATCTTTTTTTGATACATGTAACCATTGGATCTTGTAGTATGATGACTTGAGAATATGTGGTAAAAATTTCAAAAATTTTCATTGTGTGGATTGCAAGATATAAGCATTCAAATTCAATAAAATCATTAATTTGGCCTTGTGAAAAATAGGGTTGTAGTTGCACTTCATAAGCTCAAATTTGTTTGCAAAAATGACCAAAATGGTGGTGCTTCTTTGGATTATTTTTCCTACACAAGTTGGCCACATTCTTGAAAAATTTCAGATCTTTTGGAATCATACAATATATAGGAAAAAAAATAGTAAGTAGATAGTAGTAGAGAATGATTCAAAATACTTAATTGTAACGAATTGATTATGGAATTGAAAAATGTCAATCCCAATGGTTGCAATGTTGTAATAAACAATTTACACCTACAGTTTTTAATTTTTGAAGCTAAATGATTGTCCAAAGCTTTCCACGTATATGTAACTCTTGAACACCAATATCAAATTTTTGTTTTTGATCTATTTACAAAAAAAAGAAACACATAAGGCCATAACTTTTGACTCATGTTTTCAATTGTTGTATAATTTAGTGCATATGAAAGATATTCCTCGTCTCCACCTTCTACTATAATTTGGGCCAAGAACGCAGAAATCTCCAATCACACGTACTTGCCTAAAATTGCTATATAGCCAAACAACACATGTTGGTTCTTTTGGAATTAATGCTCTCATGTAGCATTTGCAATTTCCTTTAGTAGTTCACTTCCATTGGGTGATTGCATGAAAGACTACTACTATTTGCGTCACACTTAGATTGACGGAGATGTTATCCACTATAACTTTTGAAATATGAATCCAATTATCTTGAAATTTTTATTAGAGATGTCTATCTTGATAGCAATNTAGTAGTCCGAAACCCTAAATTTACAATTTGTTTGCATCTAAGGTTTTTAAACTGGACTATTTGATATTTTTGTCATAGACTCACTTTTATTTGAGATCTAGAACTAGGTGAAACTGGTGATTTACCCCAAACAATCCAAAAATAGCTCTTAAGTTACAAAAGGTCAACTTCATTATAATTTTGAAAATTCTCACTTGAATGAATTAGTCATTTGGTTCATATGCCATTTGTTGATATTACATCAGTTGGTTATGCAAACTGGTATGCAAATATGTCCTTTTGTTGTTGCTACAACTCTATTAGTGCAATCTACACCTAATCCCTAAAATTCCATGATTATGTTTTTACTGAAAATGTTCCAAAACTGCCATTTTTAGTACAAGTACCAAATCTTTGAACAAAAACTATTTTGGACACATGTAACCATTGGATCTTGTAGTATGCTGACTTGAGAACATGTGGTAAAAATTTCAAAAATTTCCACCGTGTGGATTGTAAGATATAAGCATCCAAATTCAATAAAACCATTATTTTGACCCTGTGAAAAACACAATTGTAGTTGCACTTCACAAGCTCACATTTGTATGCAAAAATGTCTAAAATGATGGTAGTCTTTCTTTGGATTCTTTTTCCTAGACAAGTTGGCCACATTCTTAAAAATTTTCAGTACAACATATAGGAATAAAATACGGAGTAGTAAATAGATAATAGGAGAGAATGATTCAAAATACTAAATTGTAAAGAGTTAATTATGGAATTAAAAAATGTCAATCCCAATGGTTGCAATGTTGTAATAAACAACCTAAAACCTATGATTTTATGTTTTCCAAAGATATTGAAAACTGAGTAAGATAAAAGACTTTGAAGTTTATTTTAGAATAAAAAATCAATAACTGCCCACAAACAAAATCTTTCACTCATTTATCAAAATGGAATGATTCAAAGCTTTCCACCTATATGTAACTCTCAAAAACCAATATCAAATTTTTGTTTCTGATCTGCAAAGATTGAGTATTTACAAAAAAGGAAACATATAAGGCCATAAATTTTAACTCATGTTTCCAATTGTCATATAATTTAGTGCATATGAAAGATATTCTTTGTCTCCACCTTCTACTATAATTTGGGCCAAAAACACGGAAATTTTCAATCACACGTACCTTTGTAAAATTGCTATGTAGCCAAACAACGCATGTTGGTCCTTTTGGGATTAATGCTCTGTTGTAGCATATGCAATTTTTTTTAATAGTTCACTTCTATTCATGGGAGCCTAGTGCTAATTTTGAACACATTTAATTTCATAACTTTGAAACTTCATAGTTTATTCATATTGTGTCTAAGAAATGTATTATTCAAATATGTCTAGAATCTCGTTTTGACTATAGTAATAACAAGATCCAACAAAAGTTATTCAGCTTAAAAATAGGAACCATGTTCAATCCTTTATATTGAAATCTAGGGGTGCAATTGTTANTATGCCAAACGCTACAAAAACCGCACGGTGTTTCATGCAATCACCCTATTCATGGGAGCCTAGTGCTAATTTTGAGCACATTTAATTTGATAACTTTGTAACTTCATAGTTTATTCATATTGTGTCTAACAAATGTATTATACAAATATGTCTAGAATCTCTTTTTGACTAGAGTAATAACAAGATCCAACAAAAGTTATTCAGCTTAACAATAGGAACCATGTTCAATCCTTTATATTGAAATCTAGGGGTGCAATTGTTATCTCCACAATAACCCCAAAGAGTCCTTACATCTCCTATTGTAGATGGAATGTGTATGTTTTCAAGGCTTCAGGGGATAGATACAAGAATTGAATGAAACTCATCCAATTGGGTTGCAAAGCATTGAATCAAACTTGCTCTTTATATGCTTTGCAACCCACTTGGATGAGTTTCATTCAATTTTTGTAACTATCCTTTGTAGCCTTGAAAACATACACTTCAACTTGCTCTTTCAATGCAAACAACAAAAATTTGAAACACATGTTTTTTGTGCATATCTAACTATAAGATCTTGCACTAGACTGATATAAGAATGTATGGAAGATTTTTATAGAAACTTTGACCATATCGATCACAAGATAATTATGAGCATTACTTATCTAAATGGAATGAGTCAAATCATTCCACATAGAAAAAAATTATAGTATATTTCAAAATAGACTTAGAAAAAAATTTCAAGATTGTTTTTGCAACCACCTTATTTGGGGACTTCTTGTTGCATAACTTTTGTTCCCAAGCCCCGATTGAAATCAAAATAATGTTCGTTCAAAACTAATCAGTTTCACTATCTTCCAAAAATGTTTCAAATAATCCTGCCAAAAATCAAGATCATATGTAACTTCCCAAACCTTTAAAAATCCCCTAAGAGGATTCTTGAAACTTTAGGGATTAATTCCTAAATGCCCCAGCTTCTTTTTGAAGCTTCTAAAGATTTGCTCTAAATTGAACAAAAAGCCAACATATTGATAAGTTTTATCAATTTTTTTTAACCCCTAAAGGACCATTTATCCCTTCGGGGGACAAGGTAGATTTTGGGCATGTACCTACAGTCTCAATTTTGGTCCGGATTTTTTGAAACTTTTTTTGAAGATAGAAAAACAAATTAGCTTCATGTGAATATAAATTTTTTTCAATTGGTGCCTGGGAACAAAAGTTATGCCCAAAACAACTCAATACATGGGAGAGGGGGGGAGAGGGGGCAGCAAAAAAAAGTTTCAAAAATTTGAATTTTTTTATTCTGAATTTTTTTTCTCATAGTCTATATTTTTGTCTATATGGAAAGCATTGAATCATTCCATTTGGATTTGTTATGAGAAAGTTATGGACAATCTTGTTTTTCGGGCAATTAGAGCATCTTTTTGAAAAAATAACTTGTAGGATTCATTTATGATTGCAATTTTGACAATTTTAAGAAGAAAAATGTTTCACGTGGTTTAGTTTGAATTCTAGAACAATCCCATTATTGGCATTAGTGAATTCTAATTCCATCTTAGAGATATTAATAATTTACATTTTCCTTCTATCTTGTACCTACTTCTACTAAACATTTTTTTAGAGGATAAAAATTAAGTTTTTTTTGAAATTTTTTTTCCCCTAGATTCTCAATACAATTTTCCACCATAAAGATTTAAAGCTTAAAACTCTGCAGTGCAAAAAATTAAAGTTAAGAAGGTTCAAAGTCAAATAATCTAGGCCAATAATGTGTTGCAAAACTTTAAATGCAGATTTCTTGCAGTCTATGGGTCCAAAAATTCTGAATTTTTTTCCACACATCATCATACTAGTTAGGTGTAAGATCCTATGGTTAGATTTGCAAAAAAAGCTATTTCCAATTTTTTTTATTCTTTGCTGTAGAAATGGCAGTTTTGAGTGTTTTTTCACAGAAAAAAGGCCTTGGTCCTTTAGGGGTTAATATGACTATATAAATTCAAACTAGACATGTTAGAGATCACACAGGAAAAGATAACACAAAAATTCTACTTATAGATTGAAAGACTATAATGTTTGATCATAAAGACGTTAAACCTATGAAACTGATTTGAAGTCTTTCAATCCTCTTTTCACATGCCAAATCTGTACAATTGGTCACCATGAAAATAAGAGGTTAAATGGCCTAACATGCATAACCTTCATTAATTTATGGCTTCTGAAATTCTACTCTAAAATTTGTTGAAAGGAATTTCTAACGTGATTTTCTCTCCAAGATCTACATGTACTGTATTTTAGGCTCATTTTCAAGAGCCTTCAACACTACAGAAAGTCAAGATTGCAATGTATCCCCTTGTACTATACAAAATAGAAAAATCATATTCATTCATTTTCAAAAATCGGGTTTCTGATGCAAAAAAAAAATTATATGAAGAATTTTTCAAAAGTATGAACTAATAAAAATAGCAACTTGATTATGTTTAGGTGAGGAAGTGAAATTGGACGTTCATATTGGTCTGTTGTTCAGTTCCGATCAGTATCACAGTGTACTAGCGAAGGAGCTCTGAATTCGGAATAGTAAATGTGCAGCCCGTCTTACGAGCTCATGTATGAGAGCGTAATATTCAATTTGAAATCTACGCTAATTGAGAGCTACATCCAAACGAGGTTGTATTGAGAAGTTTGCATTCTGGTTTTCAGCTGTACAAGCTGTTTTCACTGTTGACCATATAAACCAGGGTTAGCGGAATTTGGAACATCATGGATACCAAGACCTTGTAAGATCCTTCAAGAATTATGGTCACGAAACAAATCCACGTCCTGTAAATCTTGGGCTATCCCTTTGATGCTTAACGAGTCTCATGAATTTTTACCTTTGAGCAATCACCATCAATAGTTGCTACATCAGTTATGTATGCCGTGCATCTCACTTATGCTTGACCTGATGCTTTGATACGTGTCTAGTCAGAAGTCCGATTTAAATGTATCCGCATTTTTGGACTTAGAGATTCTGATTTTTTGTTTGGAGATGGCCAGTGTTTGTGACGAGGATGGTGGAGGCCTGGAAGTGCCCAGAGAGGCTCCTAGTTCCACGCAAAGGTCGCAAAATTTACTGGATGCTTTGAAGCTGGCCGCTTGTCTCGGTGCTGCCGTGACATTGATTTGGAGGAAGAGAGGTCGGTTGCGGCCTCTCGAAAAGGCGAAACAGTCAGTTTTGAGTGAGGGGGCTATGGATTACCCGTGCCCTTCCGCCACTGGCTTTTCAATGACTGCCCGTTCGTCGTCGAACACGGACGTTTGCTACCCGACTGTGAAAGCCGGAAGTTTGTCAACACCCCTCGGAATGGCGATCGCGACTGTCATGGCTGAGGTGGGAAAATTTTCCTTTTCCTTGAAACATTGAATGAATGCTTTTCTGTGGAATCCTTAAGTATCGTATTCATTTAGAGTCCAGCTTATTAGCAGATCAGCTTTCGGTTTGACTTGTCTCCCTTAACCCTTGAAGGACGCTGAGGCTGAAAAGTGGTCGATGGTTGCCTTCATTGTTCACTGTAGAAACAAAGCCGGAGCAGTTTTGTTGACTACCTTGGTCATGGGGGGCCATGTCCTTTAAGGGTTAATAGCGTACTGTGCATCCAAAGATATGACATGATTTTGGTGACGGGGTGTATTACTCACATTGAAATTTTGAACATGGTTCATCAGCAGGCGCTGCAGCAAGGGTATGGTGAAAGAGAGCCTCGAACGGCTGATGAGCTATCTAAGGTGTGGAAGTACACAACGCCGAACATACATCTTTGAAGCTTTGCGTAAATTTTCCTTTGTTGCCTGGTGGTCCAGATGGGATCAAGGAATTTTGACTTTCCTTCGCAGGTTAGATAGATACGGGGTTTATCCSAAACCAATGCATRGTTACTGCACGACCTGGCATCGTACTGATAAGTGCATGTTCTAACATACTGATTGCTGTTCTGTTCAGCTCCTCGAGGCCGCAATGACCGAATCCCTTTCACCGGTAAGACGTTCGTGCTCAGGCTCCTATACGTCTCTAGGATGTCCTCAGCTTAGGTGATGACGACTCGCATTTCCTGGCAACAATGACTATTTTAAGTATCTTCTGAGACTTAGAGCATCACTCCTCTAGAGTGTTGAGGATGAGTCCCTTGGATGATGCTGAGCTTTGGTTATGATTCTATC
Source organism: Pleurozium schreberi (assembly GCA_006891605.1). NCBI lineage: Eukaryota > Viridiplantae > Streptophyta > Bryopsida > Hypnales > Hylocomiaceae > Pleurozium > Pleurozium schreberi. Next base: position 165,174 of record VACF01001735.1, on the reverse strand, counting down.
AAAGTATAGTCGGTCTCATTTTATAATACTCATGAAATCATTTCGCTCCTATGCCAGGTGATGGGTAACGAATGCCCAGGTTTTGTGGAGCAGTTCAAGCAGTCTTTCAGGAGTACATACCGGCTTCTTGGAAGTGTTCGAAACGCTTCCGGCAGAAATCCTGCACCACCTCCTTTTTCAAACCGGAGAGGTGGTTTCTCCCAACGGCGTTCTGAAGGGTCATCTAGAAGACATTATAGACGGGCGGACGACGAAGAGATTGACAATAGCGGCTTGACAAGTTCTTCCAGGGTTGCTTACTTGGACCCAGTGTTTGAATCGGAYTCTCTTCTGCAGCGTCGCGTGGATCCTGACTCTGAATCAGATCTTGCAGAGCAGTTAAGTAGGTTGACTTTTTCAGCAAAAAGACCTGGCGCAGCGACCCACAGTAGGGTTGGAGGCACCGCCTCGTTACGACACGCTGCAGGCAGTGCTGGTGAAAATTCTAGCCACGTTGATCAAGAAGAGTTTGGAGAATTCGACGATGTGAGCTCGCCCCTGCGACGTCACTCATCTGAAGGGCTGTCAGAGAAAGCTTCGGGTAATGGAGGGTCCCGGGACCTCCAAAATGGTGTAAGAAGTAGATGGGGGAGGGGTGGGTTAGAGCAACTAGCAAATCTAGGTGTTGCAGAGGGTTTGGGTTCTCCATCGGTAAGCGAGCAAGTCGGCAGAAAGCAAGAGGGTAACTCTCTTGATTGTGGAGACCTGGACCTCGCCTTAGAGCCGTTCGGGATTACCCCTCCGGGTCAGCTCGTGGCTGCGTCTGAGTCGAGTGTTTCGCACCATGGAGGGGAGACGCGCTACAAGCAGCAGAAGATGGTGCTAATGGAACAGGAGATGCATCTGAGGAAGATGGAGCTTGCCTACAAGTTCCGTGACCTCAGCTTGAAGGAGGCCAGCTTGCACCTGTCATCTGAATCCAACAGTCTGATGAGAGAGAATGTGGATCTGGGTMGGAACAGGGCAGAATTCAAAGAAGCGGAATTTCAGGATCGGAAGCTGACAGCTGCGTACACAGTCCTCGCAAAGAGATGTGCTGATGAAATGGTGGCAGGGTTGTGCGTGATGCTCTGCGCCCTCCTCTTTGGTGCCTGGAAATATTCCTACGAGCGCCTGGTGGACGTGGTCTCTGTTTGTCAACCCACTCTCTATGTAAGTATCGGGAAACCCGTGCAGTTACTTTTCCAGACTTAATCTGTTCCAGCACCAAGTCTGGAAACAACTATTTGTTTGAATTTTGTCAGCTGGTTTTTTAGAATTACAGTCAGTTACGCCATTATTTGTTACGGTGGATCTGTGTGTCTTCTGGTTGATTTTCATTCCCTGTTTGTAGCTCAGTCGGTGCGGTGGATCTTAAATCCGACCGTTTTCGTTTCCTCATGTTGTGAACCCTCTCCCATTCTYGYCTTTGACCTCATGAGGACTGCGAWKGWCTTGGTACTGTGTTTGCAAACTTGTCAAGAATGGTGTGTGACTATTGAGGAGATGATTGAGGTGTGGGTTTTAGCCTCCGGAAGATACTGGGTCTGGTCATATTTGCATTAGTATTTGCTAGATGGCTCAGTGAACTACGTGTCTGCGTTGATAATGACAGCTGTTGAATCCATGAAGCGTCACAATATCTAAGGACGAGTTTTCTTTMTTTCAAGAAGATGATTTTAACATATATTCTGATTTCCTTGCAGGAGCCGAGCAACTCGTATGTTCCAGGATTTAACACGGTTGTGAACTCCCTCAACCACATGACTTCACAGCTCCACATGTTCGCCTGTGAGGTCACGGTGGCAGGCCGGATGTTCTTGGGGCTGGGGATCATCTCTGTGGTGGCAGCAGCTCTGCTTCGGAAGAGCGTGACTAGCAACAGTCACGCSATGCCCGCAACCATTCTCGTCGTGGTCTTAGGCGGTATCTGCGGAATCGCAGGGAAATTCGCCGTGGACAGTATGGGAGGCTCAGGGTACCATTGGCTGCTGCTGTGGGAAACATTCTGCCTCGTGCATACAACAGCTACGTGCTTCACGTCGGCCTTGTATCGAATTCTCAACGGAGTGCCACCAAGTGCCACCGGCAAAAGTCACCGACAACCATATTTCATGAGGCCGTGGTKGCGCCGCTTTTGGTTTCACGTMACCACCGTGCTGGTGTTGCCGATTCTGGCGGGGCTTCTCCCATTCGCTCAYGCCCGAGAGATTGTGGAGGTGCTTGGTTCGAATCTGTGGAACCTGGCATTCTCGCCAGTAGAGTCGTTTCTGAGGAAAAACTACCATTCCTCTTTAGTTTAGACGGGACTCCCTGACGCCGACCCACATGGACAGAGAGATTTCACCTCACAAAACGTCGAGGTACAAAACGAAAAAATTCCCTGAAGTGGGCTATATAGAATCCATGAATGCAGTGGAAAAAACCGAACGGTGTCGCTTCCAAGCGTCTCCGAAGAAGATGGGTAGTCATAACTCACAATTAAGCGAAGATGATTCATACATCGTAGGCTTAGACAGACACAGTCGTCACCGATTTTCGAGATGTAAATTTATTCTACGGCCCAGCATTTCTGATCATGGCATTGATGACTCGTGTATTTTCTCTGAAAATCGGCCTGGGAATGGCTGCAGTTACGTGGCGGGCCTTGCTCACAGGGTACCTTGGTGTTGGCAGCGTATTGTTCAAAATAGTCGTGGACCTGATTTTAGTGGCAGATTAAGCTTACTATTCCCTGTACCTCACAATTGTAAGCTCCATAAGATGTTTTTGAACTCACTTGCATGAGGAAGTCAAAGAAAAGTGGTGTCAGGAGTGACCACGTGGACGTGCCCCAGCGACCAATTCAACAGACAGATTGCAACTTAAATAAGTTCAATTGACTTCACMAGTTCACCGGCCACCACAGGCAGGAGCTGCTACAGAACCGGTACACTCAGACGGAAGAGTTTTGCTACACAAAAGTTAAGGCCCGTCACACTGCCGGCAGGTTATTGACTTATTAATTGGCTTAACTTCAGTAAAGCAGTTGGTGGTCATTTTCAGCAACCCAGCTCCGCATCTGCGGAGACGATGACCTCGGTCATGCCACCGAAAGCGAAGTCGACCATTCATGGAAGTGCGTGCCCAGTCAAGGTCGCTGCAGTGTCGCAATTGCGCCCTCGTCTGGCTGGCTGGCTGGCAGGCAGGCAAGTTTCAGGGGAGGTTGGGCTCTCCACGAGGCACACCTGTGGAAGATTTTGAGTGACTCCTGCCCTTTTAACTTAGCGTTCTCCATGGCCAAATTGGCTTCCGCGTGCTGCTGCCTTGGAAGTGCTCGATTTCTGTCTGGTTCAGTGTTGCGCTTTGCTCGGTCTGCTGCTGGCTGCCYCAGCTTACTAATTTTCTGCAACGCTGGGTGTGTTTTCTTGGGTACGTTTCCCCCTCCTGATCGTCACCCAAAATCAGCCCTTTTACTCTGCTCGGCCGTMGCGATTCCGGAGGTGTACAGCTTGCATAGAGAAATCCGCCACGAGTCGTACAGCTAGTTTTACTTACCACCACTATGGATTTGCTACTGCCAGGCACAGAGTTAGAATTGGTTCGACTTGGAAATTCGGGAAATTCGGGGGGGGTTCAAATCTTGAGCCTCACTGGTTTGGGATGCTTGTACGGATCTCGAGGAGCCTCGAGAATTTCCTATTTCAGACTGCAAGAGCGATGGCTGCCAAAGCGTCGTCGTCACCAAAGACTAGGGATAAATTTCACGCCGTCCTCGAAGTTAGCGCAGCCTGGATTCCGCCGCAGTTTGGGGCATAAGTCTTACGTGCGAGAGTCCTGGCTTGCAACTGGCGCTAGAATTCGCGAACCGTTGTTGTAGTTGGATTTGCGGAGATCGACCAGTGTAGCCTGGSAARGAGATTCATCGCGTYCGTTTCGTGATTYGRGTGGTRATTACYGTGTTTGYTTTTGCATTCTTTTTTTACAGTTCAGTTTGTTTTGGAGATTTTTGGGTTYYTTGTTTYTCTTTGGTGAGGATGGGGAGTGGAGGGAATCAATTGGGTTGAAGGATTAAGTGGAATTAGGCTGTTCGAAACGCGTTGCGGTGCACACAGGGTTTCCCGAATTGCTTGGACACATCTTTTCAATTTGAGAATTTCGTTTAGGAGAGGTCACAAGGACTAACCTTACGTCGAGCTTGCAAGCTGAGTTGCGTCATTTGCTAAAAGATTTGCGACTTGTGGTAGAATTTCACGCACACTTGTAGTGCAAACTCCAGGCTTCACCCACACATGTTTACTCAAATTTCAGTCCTTCATTCTGAAAATTTAATCATGCAATTGGCACTAAGGGAGTGGCACCCAATGGCGCCCATGTACCCAATGCCGTCCCTTTCTAGGTCAGGGAGTCATTCTAGAACACAAATGTAGCGGAACTCTAGACCGCTTATTATTTTAGGTCAAAAAAATTAGCCATGTACTGCCTACCTACATCTATGGAAATGATTACGTCTTGCAGATTTGGATGGCATTGGGTACAAGGACGCCATTGGATGTCTTTCCCTTAGTAGTATAGGAGATTTGGAGTACCAAATTACAGCATGCCAAAGGTCCATGTGGGTACCAAGTTGGCATGCACATGGGTCTTTGGCACCAACTATTGTGACAATCTTGCTTGGTGCTCCGAGACCTCCTTTCTACCAATGTGATGCTTTCCTATACTATCACTTATTGTATATTTTAATTCTTAAGTGGAAGTCCAACAAAGGTCCATGTGGGTACCAAGTTGGCATGCACATGGGTCTTTGGCATCAACTATTGTGACAATCTTGCTTGGTGCTCCCAGACCTCCTTTCTACCAATGTGATGCTTTCCTATACTATCACTTATTGTATATTTTAATTCTTAAGTGGAAGTCCAACAGAAATCCTATGACTTTGGATGAGTGGTTTCAAGAAAGTAACTAGCAACCCAAGGGCTAATTACCTACATAATATGTATGTAGGTAGATGGGTAGGTTACTAAGATTCATCTTCATAAAGAATAAAGCATAATATTTTTGAACCTCTTTACAATTCCAATTCTACCAACACCTACGGGTATAGCCAAATGTTTTGCTTGATGAACTAGACTTAGCCAAGACAACTAAGAACCATAAACTTGTTTTGGGATCACTATTCTAGCTTAGATGGGGCCACTTGGAAGCTTGAGCTTGAGTATTTAAACTTAAATTGTCATGAAATGTATTGAATTGTCTTTKGGTTTGCATTAATGACATCAATTTCCTAAAGAACTTGCAATTATTCTCTAATGATATAATCATCATAATCAATTGGAACTAACATTAAGATGATTAATATTATTTTTTTATTTACTCCCTTCGTTCCAAAATAAGTGTTCCATTTGAATTTTTTCTTGTTTTTTCGAATTAAGTATGAGCTATGCCTTGTATAGCCTCACGACTGCATTGAACAATGTGCATCACAAGAGAGGCAAGTAGGTAATTCTTTAGCACTCCCTAAGCAATCTTTTTCCGTGCATGGCACCTTATAATTGTTGTCACCATTGATTTTCATGATTTCAATAATGCAAAGATGCAATTATAAGAAGACAAGATAATATGAATTAACCCTAAATTATAAAGTAAGTCAAAATTATGTGCTCATATGCCTTCCAACTTTTGGGATAATGTTAATAGGCCTATTGAGAGTATGTATAATAAATTTCAGCTCAATAACACCTATCTATCGTAGTTGCCCAAAACTGCCAATAACTAATTAAAAAAAACTTCTGTTGAGGCATAACTTTTAACCACAACTTGGATTGGTCTAAAAACTTATAGGCATCAAACCAAAGTGCCAATAACTAATTAAAAAAACGTCCTTCTGAGGCATAACTTTTAACCACAACTTCAATTGGTCTAAAAATTTTTAGCCATCAAACCAACAATGAGACACAACTCTGGTAAAAAATTCACAAGAATCCAACAAATATTACACTAGGAGAAAGGCCTCAAGGTTTTAAGGCAGTTAACCCATAAGGCTGGCCATGGATCAAGGACAAAGTATATTCCTCTCTGCTCAAACCTGGGGTGGGTAAGAAAATTCCTAGTTCAGAATGGTTTAAGAGCAAAAATAGAGTATAAGGGAAGAGTATATTCCTCTCTGCTCAAACCTGGGGTGGGTAAGAAAATTCCTAGTTCAGAATGGTTTAAGAGCAAAAATAGAGTATAAGGGAAGAGGAATACTCCAGAATGGTCTAAGAGCATCTCCGCCCGTCTTGTAAAAACGGATGACTTGTCCAAGACGACTTGCAAAACTACCCCCATTGGACTTACCAAATGGATGACTTGTTTGGCGGGATGACTTGCAAGTTGCTTGCAAGTTGAGGTTAGCTTGCAAATGGGGTTCATTTTGCAACCTGCAAAACAGCGAAGGACATTATGAAGAGTTCTCTATTGCCTCCCAATTCATTCAAGCTTGTCTTGTTAAGAGATTCCGGATTTGACAAAGCATTTCAACCCGGCTTGCAAAGTGGATGGCCCCCTTTTGCAAGCCCAATCACCACCCCATTTTGCAACCCCATTCTGCAAGACCGTAACAGTAACTGTAACAAGACTTTCTACAACCCATCGAAYTTCCATCCCCACTTCAAACTTTTTCTAGCGGAGGGAGGGGATCTCTTCATTTCGAAGCAGCTCAAGCAGCTCTCCCGTCYTCGATAATACTGGAGCTTATGAGCTCTTCAACCTAAATAGCCTGCCATCTAGCTTGATTGAAGACATCATTCCTTCGAAGCCAAATTTGCCACAAAGTAATGCCTCTAAGAAAGAGCCAGAGATGCTTAACATCATAAAATCTGCTCAGTGGCTGGACAGCAAACGGTGACTCCAATTCGGAAGAGACAAAGGAGAGGGATTTGTGTGGTCTGCGATAAGGTTACGAACCTTGGTGGACGATGCCCAATCCATGCCTCTTTAATTGATTGTTTTGCAAGAGAATGTACCWGCCTGCCACCTGAACATCATTCAGTTGAACACGAAAACTGAGGAATACCAATTGATAGTTGTTGATTGCAGCCTGACGACTGTGGCTTTGATGCCCCGTCGTAAAATCTGATAAAAACATCAATAAGAGAGGCTGGGAGTGGTTACGATCTGTAAGGTACTTGTCGCAATGCTAATTGCAGGAGTGGTCTGCGAGCAGGATGTGGATTACGCTAATGAAGAATCTGCACGGTTTCTGCGGTTTGACGTACCTTGGGAGCTCGCAGAAGCAGCTGGTCGATCTGCTGGTATCGATCCTGGAGGAGGTTTCGCCATCGCTGACAGTTTAGTTACTTTTGAGGATTTGAAAGGCACGGTCCCCCGTTCTGATCAGAGAATCCTGCASTGCTTCGACTCCCTATGCTTCATATGCCCTGTCGTTGCAACGTTTGCAGCGTTCGTAAAAGTGGAAGAGAGAAAATATGCTGCTGCTGCTGCTGCACGCGGGCGTTCGTGACTCTGAGGCCCTGAAACGAAGTCAATTGACAGGTCTGTTGGGCGAGGAGAGCAGTTCCCATCTGCGCTGCCATGGCGAATGACTAAAGCAAATTGAGCTGCGCAAATTGCATTGGGACTGGAGACGCAAGAAAATTGGAGGGAGGGAAGCAATCCAACGAGGATTGGGAGAGACGAGCATTCCTGTTCTGCGGCTCAAAGTTCCGGTCACTTGGTCCTTCAGAGCTTGTGGATAAGTGAATGACACTTCCCATTTCGGATGAATATGTGAGAGGATGAATTAATTAATTCGCCTCCTGGACTCCGTCCTCATCCGCGGCAGCCAGTTTTCCGTCGAGTTTTCGACGTGACGATCAACTGAAGTTCAGGTCACGTTGACAGTTATTCATCCAACGTGCGTGATGAGTTTTATGGTGGAAACGTCTCCAGGTCATGACATTCTCGCGGAATGGCTCAAGGTAACAGACCCTAAGGTGGGTGCACCTAAAACCGACACAAATTGGTACTCTGCCTAGTTACTATTATTAGGCTGGTTACATGATGATATTGTCATGTTGGCAAGTGAAAGGAGGTTCCAATGCACCAAAGAATGTAACATTTGGATACAATGTGCAAAAGTTATGAAGGATCAAGGATTGGTTTTAAAAGTGTTTTTTCCGCATAGTGTTTCTTCCAATGGACCCAAAAAATTTGAGAAGATTGTTAGTGAACTCCACACAAGTGGCATAGTAATTTGTTGACTCCCTACTATGGAGTAATATTTTAAAAAATCCCCGGCTTTGGGCCTTTGGCCATGCACGGTGGGGATGCTCTTACCTTACTAACCTTTTTTGACTACGGTAAGTGCACCCATGATCGACACTAATAGCAACCAAGCATATCTAATTTTATAAAAGATGAATTGTAATTATTGAATCCTATTGGAAGGGAAAAATGCTCTTTAGAATGCATTATATGGACACCACATGAAATTATGTTGTCAATAGTCCAATGTGCATTGTATAATTATTTGTATATTGTATATGTAACTAAATAAATATTTTTTTTGTTCTTAGGATTAATACCAATAATGGTGTTGGAAGAAAAAAGTGGAGATAAATATTTTGTGCACACAACAATGAAGCCTATGAAGTATGTGGAGAAGCAAAGATGCTAGCATGTGAGTTGAAGAATGCAAGCTTGTGAGCATTGAGCCTACAATATAGGTGCCTATAATATAGACACCACACTATAGAAGGTATATGTTTTATAAACTCCTATAATATGGGGATTTGTAACATATATACCCTATAATCATAGACAATTTCTATAATATATATATACCTATTACATAGATGTGTAGTATTCTAGGCTCATGGGCTCACACTCCTATGCTCACATAATAGCAACCATGTGTAGAAAAGGTATCATCACTATAAGAAACTCATGTTTTAGGTGTTGTTGTCAAAAAAACGTATCATGTTTTTTGAGACGTTGTGCGTTGGACAATCAACGGCCGCAAAAGTGTAAATTTGATGTGGTCAACAAGTAGATCCATTTTTATTATAGGTAAGTTAATAAAAATTACTAAAGTCTTTAGGGAACAGGCACCCACATGGCATGTTTTGCAAAAAAGGGAAATGGATGGATGGATCCCATGGATGAAAGGACATGGTCTTATACAAGTGGGATGGTAGTAAACAATCCATGTGGGATATGTAAAGCAAAAATTGTATTCAATGTAAAATGTCTGAAACAACATCTAGACATTTGAAATAGCATCTAGATATCTAAAACAACATCTATACGTCTAAAACAACGTCAACATGTACCATAGTAAAGTTTACATATTTTAGTTATACCAAATCATTTGCCTCACCATGGGCAGAGAATGGATATAAGTATGACCTCTCTACCCTTTATTCTCACTAACTTTCAATGAAGTAATTCCCTCAATTTGCCATAAAAAATTCTCGTGATGGTAGATGGTAAGTTTTCTTTTATTCTTGTTGAATTCAACAATTGTACTTGTACATTTAAATTTTTTTTAAACAACCATTTTTTACTGATCTTGTCATGTGGTTACAATTGATGTCTCAAAAAAACATCTAAATGTCTAAATTGACGTCTCAAAAAGCATACAAAATTTCTCAAACAACATGAAAGTGGACTGACTAGGCCCTAAAAAAATTGCCACGTTAGCCTTTTCTGAGTCCACGCCATCAATGGGCCGGATGAAAAAGTGTCCTACGTGGCCTTGCCCGCCCATGTGGCACTGACGTGTCCTCCACATGTTGCATTAAAGAAGGTTGGAAGAGCACATTTCATGCGACGTTTACAAAAAACAAGTCTCGTCACCCAAGATTTTCATACGTTATTTGCATGTCAGTTATAACGAATTTTAGGTGACATCAACGCAAATTATTTTCATGTCTAACTAAATGACACAACATGTTTTTCACGACGTCACAAAAAACTCGGTTTTCTTATAGTGCATATTACTCCCTCCATCCCAAAATGATCTTCTAGGTGGACAAAATATTGGGGATTTTTTTGCTAAAAACGAAATTTTTTCAACCCATTTTGAGTTGGAAGTAGAATTTGGTGCACTCCTATGGCATCCTAGAAACTTGAGTTAAGAGCTCCTTTTCAAAGTGTAGTGTTAAGCTTATTATAATAAAATTATGGAGAACAAAAAGATCATTTTGGGATGGAGGGAGCATTAAAGAAGTTCATGTTGGAAGAAAGAATAAAAGATACTTAATTCATTGAAGGAATCATGCTGAAGTATTCCAATCATGGTATTCTGTAAGAGGATTCATTTACTTAATTTTGAACCATTTTGAAAAAATTCTAGAAAAACATGGTGGAAAGACAAATAAAGGAACAATTTTCAAAATAATTGTGTATAAATAAACCAAAGGTGGWAATTCTAGTGTACAAAATCAAAAAAAATTAAAGACTTATAATTTTCAAAAATCTTGTTTAATAGTACATKGACCAAACAATGACAAYGTAGTAAGAGTTTAATCCTTAAGAAAACATGGTTGGACAAGGATGTAACTAAATAGGGGACTTTGAAGGAAACAAATTATAACATGTGAAGGATTTATGTGCAAGGAGATCTTTCAATTTTGCAAGTTTTTTTTATCTTTTTCGGATTGATTCAAAACCTTGCACAAAAATTATGAAGCACCAAGTGATCAAGCTAATTGAATTGTTGCAAAACAAATAATATTTTTTTTTTTCAAAATACTTCATCCATTTCTTGTAGTTTTTGTTGATAGCTCTTTGAAAAGTTCATCATCCACCAACTAGATGTTGTCTCTTTTTAAGGATTCAAATATAATTGTTTTTTTCGATTAAAATACATTCATACCAAGGTGGAGAATATGAAATGGAAGACGCTAACACTTCAAAAAACATCTAGATGTTTGTACTAGGTGAGACTAGGAGACAAATTTTCATTCTAATTCAATTTGGCTCATGATGTGGCACGTGGAATACATCTTGTTGTCTTGAAGGCTATAATTTTCCTACATACATAGGCTAGAGGTATGTATCCCCTATGGAAAGATTATGATCCTTTTGTTCCTTAATATTTTTTTGAATTTTACACATATATTATTCATAGTGATTTCATGAAATTGGTTATTACAAAAAAAGGTTGCCCTTTCAAGATTCAAGTATTACAACTAGTGAACAAGAAATTAGTTGGACTAAACACTGCCTGCAACCCTTTTGTGATGAAATATGGACATCGGAGTGTTCAATCCTTGAAAGACAAACCCTGATGATCGTGAAATCATCCATTTTGATATTGTGGGAATCACTAGTTCCAAAAAAATCCAAAACCATTCATTGGAAGTAGAAGATCTCCCTTTCTACACAAAATTTTGATGATGAATAGTTGCACTTTTGTCCCACATAGAAAAATTCTCCACAAAATTGTGATGATGAATAGTTGTACTTTTGTCCCACATAGAAAAATTCTCTGTCATCCATTGTATGCCAATCATCCATGTTGATGATCAAGGGTTAACTTCTCTCACCCCCAAAAGGTTTAAATTTTCACCCACCTTGAGGTTTTGGTGTGAGATTAGGTTGCCTTTACAATTAGGTTGCCTTTACAATTAGGTTGCTTCATCCCAAGAACGTTACTCTACCAACCATCAAAGTCAACAAATATTTCTTCAAATACTTCCATTTGTACACATGGAGGTTTATGAGTCCCAGCTACACCAGTATCGAATTCAAAACTGGTGCATTCTTGTTCAGTAACAATAATTATTTATATGTAGAATGTCGAGAAATTAGTGAGAGCTACCTAATTTCAGTATTAGAGTAAAGGGAAGGAGCCAGCAAAGCGAACAGCYTGGGCGGTAGTAAAATCTAGGGTTGGTAACGCTTGCAGTCGGGCGGTAGGAAAGAAGGTAGCCGCCAAGCCTCTCCTTTAAACTTTTAGAATTCTACAGTACTTGGCGTGGCCAGCACGGGAACGGACGGTGGCTGTTCCTCCAGCATATTCCCACGCCTCTCAGCTTGCGCCACCTGGTTCTGCATTCAGGGGGTCCTCCCTTCCCCAGGCTGATTCGGATATGAATAGAATCACTAAATTGGCGACGCTCACTATTTTAGTGACCAACCCCGGACTTCCCGGAGAGCACACTAATTTAATTTCCGTCGGCACTGGCTGATTAAAAACAGRGGCGACCAATGAGAGGCAGGACTGGTCAGTGTGTGAGACTTTCTAAGCACCCTGCAAATCAAAGTCAAGAAGCGTGAAATAAGGTAAACCAGCCCGTTSTGGTTAGAATTAGGAGCCTGGCCTGACAATGTTGCTGAAATTTTTTCAGTTTTTCCCTCATATAAAGACAAGTGTGAGAAACAATGAGAGCAATTGAAATTATTTTTTTTTGACAATGCATAAATTTGTTATGAATTTTTGAAAGTGTTCAGCCCAGAAGAGACTATAGATCACCCCAGCACCAATAAAATCTCAATCCATGATGCTTATCTTGTTCACCTAAAGCAATCGGAAATAGTCATAAATGTTTTCTAATAAGGTAGGCCTAAAAAGTACTTTCTTACAATTAATTTCCCACTCAAAAGTTGAAAGCTCCTAATGAGTTCACTAATCAATCTATGATTATCATGTAAAACATGCATTGTGGCCCAAAATTTCACATACTGGAAAAAACCATAATGGGATCATTCCCTAGGTGACTAGCATGGTTTTTTTTACCACAATGGGTTGTTTACTGTAATTTAATGAACTCTCACTTGAATCTTTTTTGAAAAAAATGGTAGATTTTCCCTTACATCTATGTCAATCATACACATGGATTGTCTTGTTTTCACCCAATGGGCCCTTTTTTATTTTTCGAGAAAGTGCTAGGATGGCCATCACTTAAAAATTTGGTGAAGAATTTTATATCTACACTAAATAGTGAAACGTCTAATAAGGTGCCTTTGATTTGTGACGTGCTTTGTGGAGGACATATAGATTATATTCTAGCATGACACTTGAAGCCACAATAAAAATGCACCATATCTTCATCCTAGCAACATATGAAAATCATGGTGACATGAACTTCCTCTTCTTTCTAGTAAAATAAATATTTTGGTTTGGTGATTGGTAGTTGATTGATATTGATAATGTTTATTCATTGGCCCTTACTTATTTCCATCCCTGTAGACTTCATTCAAAGTTTCTATCTTATGACATAAGCTTATAAGAGCATTGTGACCATAGACAAAATGGTAGACAAAAATGCAAATGTTGCTAGTAAGGAGAACTTTGGACTCCGCCCCATCAATGCCAAAGGCTTTCCGGGATTCATGGGCAACACTACAAGACTGCATCCACGCTACTTTCAAGGTCTTTTCCATCCAATCCACGCTAGAGCTCACATAATGACAACTTTGACAATGGAGGAATCATTATCTTTCATAACGTCATTGATGATGTAAAAGGACTTGGATAAGGTGTTGCCGAGCTTGTAAGAACTTTGTGATGAGAATAACAAAGGAAAAGCAAACAATGGGTTTTTTTATAGCAATTCGAGCAAAATTGCACCAAATGTATTTGCCTGGCACTATGCCTATAGAAAATAAACAACAAAAACTTTGGAGGGGTTCCACGTGGATTGCAATGTGGTAGTTCTAAAAGAAAAGGAGACATCACGGGAACTCTCTTGCAATGTCACTCTAGAAAAAGGTTTTCACGGTCTCGGTCACATTGATGCAACGGCAATGCTCTAACCATGGTCAAAGTCTGTTAATCCTTCCAAAATTTCATGTTAGTCATCAGTGGCCACAGGAATATAGTAGAACCTCTCTAAATTGGCCTTCTATAAGCCAACAAACTTATGTAAGCCAATATGTTAAACAGGTCTCTAACTGGGCCACATCACAAAGGTTACCATTACATCTGACCCTCTATAAGCCAATAGTCCTATGTAAATCTATGTGTCATACTGGTCCCGGACTAGAGAGGTTCTACAGCAGCATTCTATCACAACCAATCAAACTGCCCTCATTGTACAGTAGAATCTCCTTTATTCGGACCAATCTGACATATCAATTTACACATATCTAAACTGAGGTTTGTTGGCTAAGAGAAGGGTCAGATTTAGTCACGATGGCTTTGTAATGTAGCCCAGTCTGGGACCGGTTTGACAACATTGGTTTATAGAGGTTTATTGGCTTATAGAGGAGCGACTTAGAGCACTGCCCCTCTTACTGCGCTGCCCCTCTTACTGGTCTCCACTGAAGATGCTCCCCCGTCTTCGAAAGCAGCACCCTCCCGTACCTTCTTCCGTTGACGGGATGACGACAAATGTCACGCTTCTTTGTGTTTGAGGGCATAGGGAACTGTAGATATTTTTTTTCATCTCAAACTTTAGAGCGGTTCCAGTCAGGCTCGGTTCGAGAAGCGCCGAACCAWGGCAACTTCCAGGTTCGGGTCCACTTCTAAAGGAGGGTCGGCAGGGGTAGCGCGTTTAGGGGCAAGCCACGGTGCATCCCATCCCCATATTGTCCTTTGGCCCGCTCTGTTTGTATCGCCGCCTAGTCTTCTTCATAAGACATTCTCCATTGTTGATCTCCCATCGATCTCGTTATTTTTGTAGTAGTGCTGACCGGCTCTCACTCTTCGCTTTCACTGATCCTGCGAGTGTCTCAAGCTTCGTATTCGGCAGTTACCGTACTTCTCACCTTGCCGGGACGTTCAGTATTTCTTGAGATGGCGGAAACCGCCAAGGTACGCAACGCCTCACYCTCACGGAGTGTTGTTTCGTGCTTTCCGACGTTCTTGATGTTAGCGATTTTGTGTTCTTTGCTGGATGAGTGCGTTTTGATTTTTTGGAAATGTCCGGACTCGGTTTAGGGTGCTCATAGTGGTTTTAAATGGCGGCCACGATTTCGTGGAGTTGAGAAGCTTTGTACTCATAATTTCGACGTATTTAGGCCTGTTAATGTTGTCACTGAGCGTCTAATGTTGTTTGGAACGAAATTGAAACGTGTATAGGACTTGGCCAGTGTATCGTAGTACGTTGATAAAGCCTCCAACCTTTTAGTTTTCACCTCTTTGATTACACCATTTGTGTTGCCATTTACAGTAATTTTTGTCTTGAGTTTTTCAAGTGCCGTTTTCTTTGTCTTTTGTTTTAAAATTGTGATTGGTAGGTGAGGTTTAATAGTTTGTCGGTTTTGGTGTTGCGATTCTCTTTCATCTACTGAGTTTCTTACCTTTCTGTTTTCGAGGCACGTGCTTACTTGCTGTGGATTCGCTTTTGCAGAGTAGTGACCTGAAGTATCTGGGGCTCGTGCATGCGCTTGTTCTGCAAGCAACAGCCTATTTGGCTACTCTCTACGCATATGCGAAGGATAGTTCAGGCCCTCTGAAGCCAAGCGTTGATAACGTTGAAGGGACTGTTAAGACTGTTGTCGGCCCTGTTTACCAGAAGGTGGAGGGAAAGCCTTACCAGCTTCTGCTGTACGTTGATAGCAAGGTAATCCTATTTTTCATTAAGAAGATGTTCAGAATGGCTGAACGGATTAATCGTTCATCAAGCAGTTGTGTCTGCACTGTTAATATGATTCCCGAGAGCTTTGTAAAGACGAGCGTGCTGATGTGGTCTAATCTTGTGAATAAATGCTGTGTGCAGGTTGATGAGACTCTTGCCTATGTCGACGGTGTTGTACCTAAGTATGTGAAGGACAAGTCCTACCAGGCACTGGATGTGGCCAAGCAAGCTCCAGATGCGGCAAGAGGTCTTGTTGCTGATGTTCAATCCCGAGGAGTTTATTCRACTGCATCTTCCTACTACGAGAGGTATGAACCAGTTGCTGAGCAGTTGACTTACGAGGCCTGGCAAAAGATTCTTACGGTGCCATATGTTCCCCAAGCCGTACACGTCGCTGCCCCTGCTGCTAAATTTGGAGCATTGCAGTATAACAACATAGCCAAAGGTTTGAAGAGCAAGAACCTGCCYTTGGCCAGCTACATTCCATTGTTYCCTATTGAAAGGATCGAGGAGGCTTTGAAGCCAGTCCCTGCCTCTGCTCCTGCTGCTGCTGCCCCTGCAGCTGATAGTCCAACAGCTGATACTCCTGCTGTTGATGCCGAATAGTCTATTGCGTAGATCCCTGTGAGTTCATATGACATTGCCTTGATAGTTGCAGTGCTCGTGTAGCTCGCTACTAATAGGGTCACTTTTTGAGTAGRTGAAATAACTGGTGCTTAGAATGGTATATTGTTCATGTAAAGAAAAGATAGTATAGATCTAAAGCTGCTTCAATCGGATGAGGTTTTGTGGTATTATCTTGTACATCATTGTTGATACCGAAGTTWCCTGTAACTAGTGAAGATTTCAAACGTAAATCGTTGAACGTCTCTTCCTATTCTCTTAAACACTTTTGTTACCCAGAGTCTCCGTATTTTTCACTGTAGCTCATACACTGTTTGTTTGACTACGATGTTTATCTTTGTAGACGATGGAAGTGTACTGCTGTGTCATATTCTTACTTGGAAGTGTTATCCCTGACTTCTATGCACAACATGCGAACCTCCGCTTGGTAGGCATGGGTTCGGTGCCGTGGACGTTTCAGATAGTTTTCGTCATCCACTATGACAGATGATTGACATCTTGTATTACTTATTTCTATAAATTTGTTAATAGATCGAACCTGTTGAAAAGCTTCAAATATTATATGATAAATTAAAATATATCTTAATTTTTATAAGTAACTACTCTGGTTATAAGATATTCAAGTATTACATCTAATTGTGGTTTATGCATTCTTAATATATATATATATATAAAATAGATTCTCCCTCCATCTTGAAATAAATCAAAGGTTTCTAAATATATTTGTCTTGAATTAAATTTGATATTTGCTCTTCAGAACTTGATGGATAATTGAAGTTAGATTGGACACAAAAGAATTTACAAATATCACACTTCACAAACTATAAGGGATGCAATCCATCTCTAATCAAATAAGCAATTATGCATATTTAAGGCACAAGTTTTGAATGAGGAACCTTTTCCATGTCTAACAATAGAATTTGGAAGGATTGCATATTTTTTCCAGATCTTATTACATAAAACAAAATCACTATGAATTTTTTTAGTGGAAGATTCTCTTTGACCTATTATGGTGATATAGACCTTTCTATTTTAGATCATAGGCTAATTGCAAAATCGACCAAGGGCTGGTTGCAATATTGAGAGCCTTGCAACCAATCATAATGAGCAGCAACTACTCTTGGACTGTGCCATAACTTCATGGAAAGACAACAATCTATGAGATTGAAAATGGGTTCCCTCCTTTATAGCAATTYGATCCTTGGAACTTTCTATATAATGTTTTCATCAAACATACACAAAATTTAACGCTCTCATCACTAAAATTAAGAAAAAAAAGCTCCATAGGACTCTATGAGAAATTGGTATAATGTTGAACTTTTACAACACTAATGCCATGTGCCAATGTTCTTCAAAGCAAAAAATAAAACATGAGTAAGGTAAAACATCCCATTGCAATCAAATGACCCATAGTGGACAGTTGGACACCTAATGACTCCATGACAATTTTTCAGACCATAATCAATATCTAACCTCACACCCATGGAGTGATTAGTGACTTCATTAGGAGCACCCTACTTTTTGAGTGTAAATCATTGTAGGAAGTGACTTTTCAGGGCCTTCCACATTAGAAATTATTGTGACTACTTTAGCTGATTAAGATGAGCATATTGGATACAACTTTTGATGGTTATTAGGTAGCCTACTGACTCTTTTGGGCAGATCACTTCAAAAATTCATAACTAATTGATACTTTGTCTAAAAAATATATTTTCAATTACTCTCACTATTTCTCACACTTGTCTTTACAAGGAAAAAAATTTGTGAAATTTTAGCAATGGCATGATGGCAGACTCCAAATTTTGACCACAATGGGCTGTTTTACCTTATATATGTTTCTAAAGTTGACCAAGGAATGTGTAGTGTAGTGATATACTTATCTAGTGAAATCAAATAGAGAAGAAATCTCTTTTGAAGTCAACAAAACTTAAGAGTATTGGTTGACACTCCCATTTTAATGCCTACAAGACACATGCATTACACTTGTTTTTTGAAATTTTTATTTTATTCTTCAAAGCTACACTAATAATGATATTTAGTGCTTTCACACCAATTAAATTTAACATGCTATCAATTTTCACTCTTTGATGAATATGTTTACCAACAATATAGATATGAATGCTACAATATTCAAAGAGGATCTTTATAAMCATAGTTGGTAAACATATTCATCTTGGATAAAAACATGAAGCATTTGTAAATCAATTAGTGTAGGTTACACTAAATATCATTATTAGTGTAGTGAAGATTATAAGATCCAAAGTCATATTTGAACCTTTTGCACATCATAATTGATTTGGTCTAAGGTAGGAGGCTTGAAATCCGTTGAGTCTCTAAAACCGCCCACGTCGTCAAATTTAAGTTCTTTGTACATGTTGCTTTTCCATCTTTATAGGAATGTACAAAAAATGTACATTTGAGAAAATGGGTGGTTTTAGAACATTATGCCATTTTGACTTCAAAAATTCATAACTAATTCCACAAAGCTCCAAAAAATATGAAACAACTTGGGTTAGATGCCAATTCCTCTTGTCTTTCAAGGTAAGTTTACCAAAAGTTACTTTCAAGAAGTTTCACCTCCCCAAAATTCAGTTTCAGCTCTTACATGGGCGCTTTATGGACCTCCTACTTTAGAAGCTGGTCAAATGGGCATGACAAGTTTCTCACAAATTGGTACAATCGGATTTTAAATTCCTTCACCAACACCTCTCACCAAGAATCAGTCCTAGCATGTAGAGGGTTCAACTGATTCCCCGTTCCTCCATTCTTCCAACAAATTTTCGCAGTAAACTTGGTACTTGACACTTTCTCATGTGTACTTGCAAGCGTTCATCTCACAGTTTCACTTTTCACTTTTTGAATCCAAAGGCTCCAAACCATGGAAACCCTGATTGCAAACTTCTTCCGAAAATGACCCTCCAGATTCTCGTATAAAAGTGTAGACTTTCTAGACTTGCAAGACCCTACGGTGAACTTCAAATACATGTGGATGTTGAACAATGTGCCTTGGGACAATCTATATAGTATTTTTAGCCTTCACAATAGTGCTTTGACAATCTATATTGTGGATGTTGAACAACGTGCCTTGGGTTAGTATTTTGTCCAAATATCTTCTTATTCACTCGAAATTGTTTTTGAATGGATAAAAGGTGACCTTTTTCATGACCAATTTGATGAAATTGACGTTTGTAATGTATTTGTACAAAATTATAAGCAATATTGATCAAAAATTCATAAATCAACCATTAATCTAGCAAAGATGAGGAGGAGTAAAAAGGCCCAATGAATGAATTTTAAGGTAACTAAAGAAATGAAGAATTTGGTAATTTTTAAGATTAAGGGCTTTGATCTTACCTCACAATGTGCTCAAAAGAAGCAGTAATTGCCTTGCACATTTGCACTAGTTCTCACACAATGTATCGGTACTCAAAAGAGGCAATAGCTGCCTTGGTCATTTTTGCACTAGTTCTTACACACAATGTACTCAAAAGAAGGGAAACTCCCTTGCATATTTTTGTGGCTCATTTTGATGGCATAAGGGTCTTAAATATAAATTGAATTGAAAACTCAAAACATCCAAAATGAATAATTATGCCTTACCTCTTGATATCACTTCACAAAGGAGATGAAGAAGGAGATAGACGTTGATGGTTTGAGGTTCTTAAAGTTATATCAAATTGACAACTTGGGCATTTGGGAGAAAATTGTATCCTATGTTATAGAATCACTTAGCTCGAATGAGAGAAGGAGGACTACACATACTAATGGCTTGATGTTCTCAAACTTAAATCAAATTAAGAGCTTGGGCATCTAGGAGAGAATTGTACCTTATGCTATGGCTCAAATGAGAGAAGGAGGACTTTGACCTTGACAAACATAGAAACAACACTAATGGCTTGATGTTCTCAAAGTAAAATCAAATTCATAACTCAAATTCAAAAAGTTAAAACAATTTGACAACTTAGGCATCTAAGAAGAATTATACCTTGTGCCATGGAGTCACCTTTCATGTAAGAGGAGAGGGCTTTAATCTTCATAGTCATTGATGGCTTTATGTTCACAAAATTAAAAACATTCTCAAAAGAATTGTGAAATCAACAACTCAAGCATTCACTAGTAGAAAATTCAATTTTTCTGTTGATTCAGTCGCGTTGTCCCGGTCACTTTTTGATAGAAATCTGTTGAAATCAACAAATTTATGTCAAAAAATGACTGGGACAACGCGACCGAATCAACAAAAAAATTGAATTTTCTACTAGTGATTGTCAAAAGAATTGTGTCACTTTGCCTACTTAGTGGTGATTGCAAAAAACATGTTATTATTTGGTTGTTTTTTCATTGAAGTTGGGATTTTTTTCTTGGAATACTCTAAAATTAGAATTAAAAATATTCTTAGTGTTTAAATATGTAAGAATATTGTGCCCTAGGAAGATATAGAATAGAAAAATTTCTAAGTAGGAGAAAATAAAAAAGTGAAAAATCTCAAGATAATAGGTATTTTGATATTTTAATTTGAAAAAAAGAAGAAAACAAGAAAAAACAGAATAAAAATTTATAACAATTCCATAGAGACGGTCATCACCAAAAGAACCACCAAAATAAAGTTTTACATATTTCAAAATATAAGTAGAAAGAATCTCACTTTGTAGACTTCCATACAAAATAGAATGAACAATTTTTAAGTTGACTTCCTTCAACTAGTAGTTGTTAGTCTCTTAGGAGACCATCCCTAGCTTATAAATTTCAACTCCAATTTTGTTTTTGGGGATAAAAATAATACCAAATCCTCCAAATTGGCAACTACAATATAAAATTAGGGATCGTTTTCCAATAGTAAAATGCTTTTGGAAAATAGAAAAATTGATATCCTAAGTGTGTAATAGTCATGAAGACTTGACCTATGAATCTTGATTCTTTTGCAGCCATAAAGATGCAAAATTTACGGCCAAAAAATAAACAAGCACTCAACATGTGAGATTAGCCTATCTTTTGAGTGGATAGTGAGAAAATGTCAATTTCAAGAAAAGCCACAAATGCTTTTCCAAAGGGGGCCTTGTGGCATTTCTCCATTTGTTGTTAATTTAAAAAACTAAAAAACTAAAATGGATACACATGTTATTATCTCATTAGTTGAGATTGGTATTTGTAATTGACCTGCCTCCACCTCACATTTGTATTTGTGTGACATCGTTGTGGATGACCAACAATATGGGATATTTCTACATATTTGCCGTATCCATATTTTGTATTTGTACTTCTATATCTATTTTTGTATCTACGTCTCATATCTATATTTTGTTTTAGTTTGTTGTATCTGTATTCCATATCTATATTCCATATTTGTCTTGGACAACTAAGATTGGCCTCATAGGACGCCCACATTAAAATTTGCCCATCTACATCAATGGTGCTAGGAGATGGTTTAACTTTTTTCCAAAATGATCAAACAACGGAGATTTTTTGGCAATGAGGGGGCAAGCAATAGGATGTGTTGCATCTTTTGAGTGGATAGGATAGTAATAGAGAACAGTACAAGTGTTTCTAGTGTGAATGCCCCTAAGAATCTCCTCACATGGAAGAAGGGGGACTCTTTGAAACATATCATTGGTTTGAAGTTGACAAAGTTAAATTGAATTGAAAACCAAGGAATCTTGAGAAAATAATTAGGCCTTAAATCTTGATATTATCTCACAAGGGAAATAGAGGGCTGTGACTTCAAATGACATTGGTAGCTTGAAGTTTTGAAATTAAAAAAATTTGATAACTCACACATCTAGGAGACAATTATACCTTATATTGTAAGATCACCTCACATAGGAGAATGAGGGGCTTTGATTTTGATACATTGATTGCTTGAAGTTCTCACAAGTAAATTGGGACAACTTAAACATGACATAATTCTTCTCTAGAATTTGTGGGAACTCACACATCTAGGAGAAAATTATACCTTATATTGTAGGATCACCTTACATAAGAGAATGAGGGGCTTTGATTTTGATACTCAATCCTCAAAACGTGAGCGAAAACGTAACCAACAAACGCAAAACCACCACACCTCAAATTCTGGTTCCTTGTACAGGACCTAACCCAAACACAACCGCTCGAATTCTCACACGAGAATTGTTACCCTAAACCCTAAACCCTAAAAATCTCGACACAACAAAATCGCCCTCTAGCCAGAGAAGAATTGGCTGACGAGAAAAATGTGAGCGAGCAACTGAGTCCTTGCCTGAGCCACAGAACCCGCGCGTTCTCCAGATTGCGTTGCTCCATATCCTCCCCTCGCCATCTGTGCACACATCCAACAAGTGTCATAACCTAGCATTGAAACCAACATTGGAAGCCGACTTCAGTCATGGCACTTTCATAACAAATCGGGGCAATCAATTCAATACAGGCGCAACTCACAGGCTCTTCTGGGAGCGCAGTTCACTCAAATCCTGCAAGTGCGCTCCTTCAACCTTGAGGTARCTCACATCCTCCKCGTGGCAATCGGTCAAGTGGAGGTGCCAGGCTCGCTCCTCCTCTCGCCGRGCCTGGCTCATACTGGAATCCCAGGCGGTCATCACCGCCTGCGCTTTGGCGATGGTGTCCATCTGGAATCTCAATACTCGTACCTATCCTCCACCCAAAACAACACGAATCTCTCCTCGCATCCCGAAGATTGCAGCACCAAAATCAATCAACCAATCAATCCTCGCTAAAGAAGGAGACCCTAAAATGCTCAAACCAAACAACAAGCAATTCTCACTACAGTGCTGCTGTGCACCAGATTTCCYTCTCTGGAGATTGAAATTGGAGTTCGACTGAGAGAGGAAGGCCGTCCCAGCTGATTTTGAGGAAATCCTTGCCAAGTGGCAGATGGATTCCTTCTCCGACACCGTAAAGCTCATGTGGACAAATCTCACCAATGTCAGTGAGTGTCTCGGTGAAGCATTTCGTAACAATTTAGGGCAGAAGTAAGCTTCAGCTTACACCACCCTAAGCAATGGTTGTGGAGAATTGCCGGTTAGTTCCCTGTTAGCAGGTGGAAATTTGTTAAAAAAAAACACAATTGCAATTTAAAAATTAAAAAAAAAAAAAAAGTGAAAAAATCTATGAGGTTCTATTTAAAGTAAAAAAATAGAGGAAAAATCAGACTTGGAATTAGAAAAACCTACTCAATGTAGGAATTAAAGGAAAATAGTTGGTAAAACTCAAAAAATATCTTGAATGCTAACCTTAGTAAATAAAAAGTTTCACTCTCAACTTGGATTTTCATAATTAGCCATCATTTGTTGAAAACACTACTAAATGTGCTAAATCTTCAAATTTAATCTTTAAAAAATTTAGGAAGCCCAAATGTTGTCACAACATGGTAATTTCGTCTATTTGACACAATAGGTGCATGAATTGAGGTGTGTGGTAGTGACTAAATTAAAGTGTTCATATTGAGCTAGATCTAATGACATAGGGCACTCTTAATTGATTTGAATCATTATTGTACCTCCTACATCCCTAAAGAGCTACAAAATGGTTACATATTCAACTTCAGWATGGTCTCATAAATGAATATGTGAGTATAGGCTCTATTATAATTAACCCATTAAGGACCGTGGTCAATTTGGGGGGCGGGCAAGGCATTTGCTAGTCTCGAGCTAAACATGGAAAAACAACATCAATATTTGTGGAGATTTGACCCCACAATAAGTTTTGTGGCAATTTAAGGTTTCCTTATTGGAAGATTTTTGTATTTTTGGTCCATATTTTATTGGTTTCTTCACCCCCTAAATTGCATGCTAGCACAGATTGTCCTAATTCTTATCCCAATGTATTAAGTTTACAATTTCCCACACGTCACTTCTTTTGTCCATAACCAAATTCATTCTAAAATTGTGGCTACCAATGAAAAAGTGTCAATTTCAACTGGAAAGTGGTCAACCAGTCTTTAACCCCTGAGCGCCCAAGCGCCCCAAATATGGCCTCTCCAATGTGAAAGATTGCCCTTGGTTAACTCTTATAATCTTTGAAACGGTACGGTCAAATCATTTGCCCATTTGCCCATAGCTTGGAGTACGGCTCTACTTTGAATCGGTACGGTTAGTTTTTGTAGATCTTATTTTTAATGATAGTTCTATTGGAATGAGTGCCAAAGGATCCACATTATGGTGTACATGAGCTCGGCATTCAGGGGTTAATGGTTAAAGGCTAGGATTTAGGATTTAGAACAATGTTTTGTAAGTAGGTACTTCAAAATTGTGTGGAATCTATAAGATTAATACCCCCAACAACCCAAATACCTAAAACTCTCAATTAATCTCCTCCACAATAATATGTATTGACTTAAAATACATGGTTGCTTTTGAAACATAATACATTAATACTTTGTTTTTAAAATATATGACACTAGTTCATATACAATAAAACTACAAATATATTACAACTCCAAATTCACTAGAGATAACTTTCGAAATGTAACCTTTCATGACTTCCTTTTAAAACTAAATCACTAAATTTGTTCTTTTATATAATTCTAATCATTATGCAAAATTCACTCTTTAAAACCAAATCTCTAATTTTTGACAAATTATTTATTGTATTTTTTATTGTTTTAAGTAATAATTGATTGAAAAGCATTGGTGGTGAATGTTCAAAGCATGATTGTGCAAGTATGTAGGAAACATTGATAAATGTACACATCTTTCTTTAAGGGAAACCAGGAAAAATAATGAATTCTTTAGGTATTCCAATGTCAGAAGTTTTGAGAGGAAAGTCTTGAAAAGGTCAAAATTCTAAACACTTATACTGTACTTTGAGTTGAATTTTGGGTTACAATTGCATTTTTGTAGAGAATATACTTATTACAAGATTAGAAGGTCAAACCAAATAGATGAATACTAATTTTATGATCTTTCCAAAAATGAATCGTGCAAATTAAATTTGAGCTATATTGGAAAAAAAAATTTATGTGGAACTTAACACAAGTGGTTTCATATTTTTTTCAAGCATTTTTTAATTACATATGAGTTTTTAAGGACTTGGGGCATAGGCACCCAAAATTCATCCACTTACAACTTTGTAAAGAGATGGGAGGAAATGAAAGACATTGATTGGCTCTTGCAATAAAAAGAATTTTTTCTCAATTCACAAAATGGTTAATGTGGTCCATTTAAGGATCACCTCATATCTATTCTATAGCTATTTATAGGGGAAATTTCAAGGAGATGGATGCTTTTCTAGCTTACCGCTATAGTRCTAACAAAAATTGGAACATGAATTTAAGCCTTTAAAGTTAGTCAYTGATTCCTTATATATTAATTAAATACTGAAATATGGCAAGACATAGATCTTTGGATTGACGATTCAATAATTAGAATCTTTCATTTGGAATGCCATTTTAACAACTAAATTATATCATGCTCAAATAAGGTTTTATACTTGCAAATACAAATAAGTGGCAATTYTGTAGCTTTGAAGACATGTGGGAGGTGCAATATTGATTYAAATGGGGGGATATTTGTSAGCATAAATGCAAACTTTGTCACTACTTCATACCTCAATTCATGTACCTTCTATATCAAATAAACAACAAAAAACTTGTTGCATATTAGAATTGGGCTTTCTAGAACTCTCATAAAAATTTTGCATAATTTTTTTTATATCTTTGTCTTTGTCTTTTAAATATATAGGTACCYCTTGAGATCACAATTTGGTGATTGCAACAATGATGCTAGTTTGTGAGCCAAACATTGCAAGCTTAAGAGCTATGAGCATACGCCTTGTAAGCCTACATCGTCATAGGCCAAAACAAAAAAAAGCGGAGTCATTTTAGAAAAGATCTATTTATAGTAAAAATTTAGCCTTATTACCTTGTACCTATGACCGTGGAAGCATGGTCAACTCGCTAGCAGGTAACAATTTTAATTGAACTCCTACCCCATTTTTTTCTTGCAAAAATATTTGCTCAAATTCAAGCTTTTGTAAGGATTTTAAGGGTAAACAAATATTTTGGACAAGTGATGCAGGGATCTTGCAATAGACGCCTTTGTGCGGCATACATAAAGTAGTGACACATGTACACACCAAAAAAAATTAAAAATTAAAAGAATAGAACTTTTYTTTTGGAAATATCAAGCCCCGGTCTCTCCAAAAGGCCTCTCAGTTTCCACAAAATAAATGAAAAAAAAATTTTGAAATTTTTTGAATTTTTTTTGAGGTCCCAAGCCCCAAACCCCACCAAGGGGTCTATCGGTACCAAGAAGGATTTTTAGAGGTGATGGAGTTGCACAAAAAGAAGGGCTACAATTTCAATCAAGACATCTAAAAATTCATTTTTTGTTTTTGGAATTGGGTTCAAAATTCAAAAGTTATAGCGCTTCAAAAATAWAAATGCAACCAAACTCATAGGTGTTTCTTGCAAATGAATCATACTAGAATATATCCATCCAAAAGACCCATCGCCCTTTTTGTACCATATTTGACTCATTCTAGTGATACTTGAATGCTTAGTACAAACACTTGTGACTTCAAACAGAATTGAGAATTGAGGATGAAAGTGCTATTGATGGAGTAGCTACTCCAAAACAGCATGCCTTTATTCTTTCATCAATTCACCAAGCTTGGAGCAAATGCATTCAATAGTTGATGCCATGAAATGARGCCATTGTTGTATTATACAAGATGTCTTTTCATGTTGTAGTAGTAATGAACAAATTATGAGGGTGCAAGCAATGTACAAAATCACTTTGAAATGATCTTTACCACCTTCAATCAAATATGATATAGTGTTCTAGTACACTCCCACCCGTCTACTACATACAAAATGGGACAAATTCATGTAAGGTTCATAAATTCTAGATTTTATTTGAACTCTATAAATTAAAGCATATTATAGAAGACATACTTGGTGTAGAACCAAAGGATATGGTAACATCAATCCGTCCAACTTTCTTTAAATAACATCTTAGAGTACAAAGTCAACCATGCATGAATCCTTGCTGAAGAAGGCATAAGTCTCACCAAAAGAGTCTCTTCATCATCAAAGATGCATACTAGGCAAATGACAATAGGCATGAATAGTTTACATGAATAGTGGGGCTGGCTGTGTACAGCCACTTTTGAGTGCATAGTGACACTATGCACTCAATCCAATTTATTTTTAGTATTTATCCCCCTCACCCCCCCAAATACTTTAAATCTTTTTTTGAACCCCTCCTCCTCTTTATAATTTTTAGGAAGCAGGAACTGCTCCAAACAATATGGGATATGTTTTCCAATATCCATATTTGTATTCGTATTCATACATGTATTCGTATCTGTATTCATATCTTATTCATATCTATATTCGTATTTGTATTTGTATTTGTATTTGTATCTGTATCTGTATTTGTATTTGTATTCATATTCATATCTTATTCGTATATGTATTTGTATTGTATATGTATCGTATATGTATCGTATATGTATTTGTATTGTATTTGTGTCCGAGATCGTATCCAAGATCAATGGTTGTGGCGGGGGGGTTGTAATTTTTTTTAAATAAAAAATCAACAGCTTTGGTTATTTAGGAGGGAGGGGGGGACTAATACCAAAATGAAATGCGCATTGTGTACAGCTTGTTTTCACTGGATTGTTTGCATGAATAGTTTGCATGAATAAGCATAGTTAACTTTGTAGAACTCATTTTACACACACAAAATATATGCCACTCCATATCACCCTCTTGAAACAAGAAAATTGAAAGAGAAAACTCTTGACCTCAAGGAATTTTCTCGCCATTGAGAACATCAATAAAAAGTTAGAAGTTAGAATTCCAATATACACACAATGATACTAGAATAGTGGCAAGGATGTACATGCAACAGATGCTCAAAAACATGATTAATTTTGTCTGTGATTCCTTTGTCGAAGCAGCCAGGTCGTATGCGTGTTCCAGTGTTCGCATAAGGGGAATGGCCTGAATCGATTTTCTCCAGGTTATTGGCCGTCTCACAGGAATCTTCAAAGTAAACTTTGTTGATCTCTCGTTGCGGACGTCAGCTTTGAATTACGTCCGTAGGTCCAACCTGGTCAAAGCTTGCGAGGCATTGTGAAGCAGGACTGTCTTCCTCTTGTTTGGTCTGACTTTTTCTTCGTATCCAGCTTATCACACACCCTCATTGTCCCCAA
Source organism: Pleurozium schreberi (assembly GCA_006891605.1). Lineage (NCBI taxonomy): Eukaryota > Viridiplantae > Streptophyta > Bryopsida > Hypnales > Hylocomiaceae > Pleurozium > Pleurozium schreberi. The sequence continues at coordinate 136,897 of VACF01001735.1, read as the reverse complement.
CCAGGGATAAATTTTAAAACGATCCCCCTCTCGACCTCTTCTAGCTAATTCGAGGTGATTCCTCTGACTCTGATTCCACTCATGAATTCGAATTTTCCAAATTTTATCATCCGTCGGTGGTAGGTAATATGTTCAGTGTTTACCCCGGGTCTGATGGGTGAGAAATGGCCGATGAGGGGGCAGTTCTCCCTGTATTGCCTGCTTGCATTATTGGGTTATGTTGATCGGGTGCTTTTTCATGTCGAGGCTGGTCGCTTGTCAGCTTCTCTGAGCTGTTATTTCGTATGAGCTCGACCTTTTTTATTTTCGAGTAGCCTGGTCTTTTTGTGCCTTTTTCCATTGTATTGTTGCACTGTACTTGAGCTGTTCGAAACTTGATCTTTGGAGCACGTGAGACTATTTAGGACTTAACCATTCTAAAGCCACATTTTCGCGAATCTGGAAGTTCTTGTTTTAAAGCTTTCCCGTCATCTTCACGCTTCTAGTGTTGCAGTTTACTCAATTCTGTTGTCTGTATTCATCACTCTACACTTGAGTACCACTGTCTGGCTTATGTAGGATCATTATGTGAATGCAGAACTTGTGGTGAATATAGCTAGCTGGGACTCGATCAACTGAAGGAGCAACTAYATATTCATCAATCTCACTATCCACACGATGGGCCTTGAGATGGGYCTTGAGCAGGCTCCGCCACATAGGAAGCTGAAGCTTTTGGGCCTGCATGGCTTTCGAACAAGTGGAGAYATCCTTCGCCGTCAACTTTCCAAGTGGGGCCCCTCGTTGCACGAGCTCTTTGATGTGGTACGCACGCGGACGGGCACATTGATGCTCTSGACTCTTCTGGTTTTTAGAATCTGTCAGAACTCAAAAAAAAATTTCATGGAATTTTCGTTTCACTGGATAGGSTTTAGCATCCACGCAACTGTTCACTCTCATTCGAGCATCGTTTCGCTTTCTCGCCTGCACTTTCTCTGTCTTCTTGGCCGAGTGGTGATGAGATTCCTTTTGGGATCTTATGAGTTTGGGAAGCGGTGAGTGTTGCTGCCRAATTGGTGAAGGTCAGACAACGTAAGACTAACTGTTGTTATCGCACAGGATTGCATTGATGCCCCTCTTCCCTGCGAAGGGAAATCGGACGTAGAAGGTATCTTTGATGGTCCATACTATGAATGGTTTAGATTCAACAAGGTGCGTATTGTCCTCTTGGATATTTCCTCTTTTAGAATGTAAGTAGGCCCTGCTCAGCTATGCTAGTGTCTTCATTCACACATTATGCTCAGGAATGAATTAGGTCCTACACATCCATTGCCATCAGTGCAGCGCTGAATGAGCCAGAGTCTCATGAACACTACTGGTCAGTCAGCAAAGATCTTAAGTGTACATCAATCTCGCGTTCGCTATGACGGGAGAATCTCTTCAAAATTGCCACTTTTYCCAGGTCTACACCCCACCCTAAACTCGATCTATACCAGTCCTCGTTTTCAGATCTCTGTGCACTTGAATGCCAGAATTTTGGCGTGAACAAGCTTGCATTTTTGACCATATCATCCAGTAAGCAGTGACGGACATGACACCGTGTGACACAGAGGGACAGCTGCGAGCTCACATTTTGAAACTGAAAGGCCTTCCAGTCACGAATCAACGGTTCCACCCTGATCCCTCGCAACAACACGTTTCTACTCARCGTGGAATTGCACTGTTCCAGGCACTGCTTCAGTGATGCCACCGGCGTGAACCGTGCCAGAGACGCCACGTCGTACCGCTCTTCCAAGTTCAATCCTCTMCTTGCCSCCCGCACGGACAGCCCTGCGATTCKTRCATGAACCTCGAGTTAGGGTCAAGAAAACGTCTACCCGCCTCTGTTCSCAGTCTATATAAACCAGCTGAATCTACAKTCCCTCGTGCGTTTGATCTGACAACAAATGCTCAATCATCTCAAAGCTAGAGAATCAGGTTAACTAACTACTGAGTGTAAGAATTGCAACAATTGCAGCATTGATCATTGAGTTGTAACGGGTGGTAGGGATTGGGAGACACACTATGTTACCACTGTGTTTTGTCGGTCCTGAGAARAATGGAGTGAGGCACAGCGTCCGATTCGTCGCCCTCGCAATCACTGCCGCGGATATGTACTCCATTAGCTGATTCCCCGCCCCAACTCCAGGCGACAACACCGGCATCARGAATTTCTCCATGGGCAGRCGCTCCGATGATGGTCCTRGAGACGCGGCAGACGGCATAGSATCCGTGATGGACGACGCGGTGACAGGGTACGACGGGGAATCCGCGGTCAAATCTGCAGTCAAATTCAGGTATGCAGGTGGGAAAACCGCGATGGGATGAGGAGTTAGCGAAGGGGCATCGCTGGAATCTGTGGCAGGAGAGCCAGCAACCCCGAAGATCAACGAGCTGAAGCCAAACTGATCCTCTGGCAACAGAGAGAAGGTTACGAAGGCCACCATAGTCGCAACCGAGAACACGGCTATGACGTTCTTCACCGGCACCGGCACCGATGAGGGTGATTCCGGCCAGCAATTGGACGAAGAATTCTTCGTCATTTCGGTAGACTTCAGTCTGAGCTTTCTGTCAATTCGCTCMACCGCAACTTATGCAACGAAACTGCCCATCCCTCTGCAAATGCGACAACAAAATTGCAACGAGCTAACCTACGATTGCGCGTCACCCTAGCTCACTTGAGCCTGGAAACGACGTACAGTCGTCGCGTAAAACCCAAAACCTCTGAGATCGAGAGGAGGTTCCCACTTCCCAGGTGACTGCCAATGAAAGGTGTCACCTCGAGGGCGTCCAATGCTGAACGCCCAGTCCCCCGGGAAGCAGTGCAGCTAGTGTTGGCATTACTACGTGAGATAATATTCTTCACAGTAGATCCGAAGTGGAAGCAGACAGGCTCCTATTGTCAAAAGTCGAATTTACGCTCCAGTAAGCTACAAAATCGCAAGCCCTCAGCTCCGAGCGTCACCAGCTTGAACTGGGTCTGTGGAGAACGACAGATTCCACATGGCATGCAGGCGTCGAAAACAACAGAACAGAGCAGCGGACGGACAGTCACACTGGAGGTTCCATTTCTTCAAGTTCGCAAAGTGGAAGTCCCTCAGATGGCAGCCAGCTGCATGGCATGCACAGTGACGTTAACGCGACCACAGCTGGATTGGGCAGCCGAAGCTAACGCACGCACACATGCAATTGCCAGTGTGCAGCTAAGCTTAGCTATCAAAGTATTGCTGATGTCGGGATGAGAAGCCTGATGAAGAAGCCCACAAGCTGGCTCACGTACGCAGCTGGCTCCAGGAGGCGAATTGAACGAGTGAACAACGTGGGGGCGGGAGTGCAAGCTTGCCTGGAGGGAGGCCCGAACTGTTACTCCGAATATTTTTATCCATAAAATAATATTATCTCTGTATAATAAGTACATGTCCGTAAAGGCAGGGACAGCCCACCAGTGTGCCCAACTGTACTTTGGCTCTGAACCAGCGCGCGCGATTCTCTTGGCGCGCAGTCCTGCCTCCGTTCCCAGTGGCTTCACTAATAAGTGCCGAGTTCTTTTGGCTCTTCACTGCAGTGTGAGGCACACAGACCGGCACGCCTTTCGGCAGTGAGTGATGAACTGAAGGAGTTGGCCGGACTCGTGTGGCGCGGATGAACTCAAATGACCGAACTCCAGCTACGGCCACTGGGGGCGTAGGTGGAATGGCCAATCCTGGCACGGTGGCGACATTCCATGGAAACCTCGGGAGCCTCCCTTCGATCAGTTCGTCCTGGTTTCTTGTCCTGTGCAGTACATTCGTACTGCCACTTGCTCGCGAATCTCTTCACTGCCAAATAGACTCTCCATAATTTTTAGTCATTTACCCCATTTTCTATGATCCAGTAGACAATTCTTTGCCCGCCACCAACGAATAAATCGATTATCATATTTCCAAAAAAATGAATCCTTTTCAAACAGAAAGACCCCAAAGTGGGTGGACAGGTTCTTGTTGTTCAGAATTGCTGACACTAAAGTCAGGATTGATCACTACCACCCCTACCGTATTTAGCATACGTAGGTTTCCGACATTGCCGAGCTCTAGTGATCAAGCAGGATACTGCTTAGAATGTCAGAGAAGACATTTAGTTAGGTGCCTTACAAAGGAGTCGAGTGGCCAGGGCTTGCATCAGTTCCATCCCAAACGTAGATGATAACATTATTCTCTGCAACTTGGTCATTCACAAACAATATCTGCAAACCCGCATTTTCTTTAGAAAGCTTCCAGTAAGTTTCAATTTGCTATCCCTGATATAATATCCTGAAGTGTCAGCAACCATCTTAAGCTATGTGGCCATGAAATTTAAAAACCCAAGAGTAATCAAGTGTCAATTTTTTCGAAATAACCCAACTCTGCAATACAACAACTCCTAAGCACTCGACACAATTGCTAATAGTTGAACCTGTAACAAGATTCACTTGTATCAAATGCGCAAAATAGGAAGCAGGCGAGAACAGTTAAGTACTCACCTTACAACACAAATCAAAGTACGAGTCCACGATTACATCTTTAATCTGCTTCATATATTTGCTAGWCCCCGCAGCTGTTGACAACATATAGGGATCAAAACTTGCAAGAGTACAAAGATGGAAAGAACAAAGACTTYGAGTCTTCAGGAARAAGGARGAGGAACACCTTGTCTTCGCCACTCTTACTTTGAAAAATATTGAGACCATCWACACGATAGGTACATCAAAGTTGTTGAAATGAGACGAGGAAATGTACATACATGTATCAATACGGTTTCTTGAAACCCATTTGCGAAGAAGGTCCACCATATTATGATCATACGTCTCCATAGTAAAATTGCTGTGAGACTTCTGATAGGGTTCRTACCCGTCCCCTCTGTTCCCTTTTAGCAACACAAACGATGACCCTTTTTTCGGGTTTCCATTTGCTTGGGGAGCATCCGCGTGGATTTTCATCTGGTAGCCACTCACATCTGGTCACTTCACTCCTTTGTAACAGATTTTCCAACTAGAATGACCTACCTCCTATTAACAGCGTGCATCGGAAATCAGCAACAACTAAAACACAAAACAAACCCTGGAGCCTGCTGTGGATTATCCGAGATGAAGACACTGAACATACCTGAATGCGATGAAATCGAATGATATCACCACTCTCACTCACGCGCGGCATCGCCGCGAGAGATGGTGCAAAGTAGAGCACCCGAAGGCCAGGGCTGTTGTAAGACATATCTATCACTGTCATTGTGCATAGGTAATCTGCCCCCACCAACACATCCTTCCAGTCGTGAATCAGTCTCAGACCAAGAGAAGAGTAGAAATAATTTCAATGAAGTAAGGCAATATTAGAATYGGTATAGTACTACCTCCGTTTGGAAATAGTGTATCCATTCTCAGTGCAATCACCACTGAGACTGGATACACTATTTCCAAAAGGAGGGAGTACCAAAAATGAATGGTAGTTTTTACACCTAGATAACAAAAAAAAATTATTTCTTACATAACTGATTCCTTTGAAATTTTGAGATGTAGAAAGAGACTTAACCCATTAAGGACCATGGTTGATTTGGGGGGTGGGCAATCCTTTGTATGGCCAATTGGGAGCAATTTTAAAACTTTTGAATGCAAGTGCCTATCGGAGATCTAACCGTACGGATGGAAGTGTTGCACATGATATAGGGTTTAGAATTAATTTTTTTGGTGAAGGTGCATTGCGAAGTAGGAATTTTTAGCAAATCTTGATAAGATATAATAGGAGAAGTGTAACTAGGACTTTTACTTTAATGGATGGTTCTAGATAGAACCAAGAATAGAAAGATAAAGATAGAAAAGTAGTTCTAGTCTATAATAAAGACTAATAGTCTTTAYTGATAGTCTCTATTATATAAGACGGAGCTCGGAGGTGAGGAGACTCTATTCTCTTTTGGAGATTGATCTCTCTCTATAGTCGGGTGGTTTGAGCTCTCTTTGAAGCATTCCTTTTAATAAGTATATTTGTGTTTGTATTTTGAGTTCATTGTGATTTGAAGTTACAAGCCGTGGGAGGTTTGTAACAACTACCTTTTCTGTCTTCCAAAGGACCCAAAATGTCCTTGTCGTCCTTTAAGGAATAATCCTTAAACAACGGACCTATCACCGTTGGGAGAGGTGGGGTGCAATATGTACTGCTTGACCAAGGGGAAAAATACTAGTCACGCATGTTTAGCTTTGGAAAAAATTGTACAAACCAAGACTTGATGCTATCCATTCAAAAATTGCGAGAAGGGCAACGTGGCACAAAACACTTTCATGTGAAAATCTGAACTGTCTTTATAGTATTAGGGCTATCTAAAAATACGGAAGCAATTAAAGACACTAAATTTGACTTCCCATGATGATTGACATATGTGTGGTCACTTTCACAAAATGAACGGATGAAAATTGGTGAATATCCACTCAGTAGATGATTTTTTTGTCATCCAAAGGACACAAAACGTCGACGCCATCCTTCAAGGGTTAAAAGACAACAAAGACGTTTTGAGTCCTTTGGATCACAAAAATCAACTATAGCGGATGCAGAAAAGGTATTTTTCATCCATTTTTTGGGTAAATGTAAAAGTAGTTGACATGGAAAGCACAAAATAGGGTCATTGAATGTATTTTCATTTTTAGGTGCAACAAATTGTAACACAAAGCCATAGCGCGGAAATTCATGCTCATACAGACAAGTTTCTTTGTGCTCATCATCAAATTTTTAGGTGTTGCTATCATTTTTAGGTGTTGCTATCATTTTTAGGTGTTGCACGGTTTAACTTCCCACCATATAACATTGGGCGATCCACAATCCATAGCCCACCTTTTTCCCACAATAATAGGTCCATCCTTTAAGGGTTTGACAACGTTGAGGCTATTTTTGGGTCATTGATTGAGAGAGCATCTTTTTAAGTAGGACAAAAGTGCAACTATTCATCTTTAGAAATTTTGTGTGAAATAGGCAGATCTTCTACAATACTTTGACTTTCAATGTTTGGTTTTGAAATTTTTTAAGCCAAAGATTCTCATGGTATCAAAATTCATGATTTCCACAGAGATCCATCCAACATTTAACCCTTGAACGAAGAACTGGTGACTATGGAAATCATCTATTTTGATACTGTGAAAATCCATGGGTTGAAATAATCCAAAAGTACTCATTGGAAGTCAAGGTACTATATAAGATATTTTCAAAATTCCAAAGATAAATAGTTGCACTTCTGTCCTACACAGAAAGATACTTTCTCGTTCATCAACCAAAAATCGCCTCTACATTGTTTATGGATTAACAATCTTCAACCATTAGATGTTTTTCAACTACATTAGAAGGTCGTTTTAGACTGGTTCCTCGTGCTAGTAACCCACCACTGCACTAGAATTAAAAATTATTAAATATAATTTTTTTTTTAAATTAAATCAATTTCTTTCTATTATTATTATTTGATGATGGAATTGCTCTACCACGTTAGCCTACTACTATGGCTAAGTTCCCATAGTCCGAGAACTCAAGGGAACTCAGAGCCTTTTAGACTAGCTCAAAAACATTTAATGGTGAGAGAGACTTCCGTGAGTTGACAGTCATATTTTTTGCTTGATGTAATAGAATGGGCTAATAGTGTTGCTAAGGTAGGAGGCTCTGAAAGCGAGCGGGCATATAGAACCACCCATAGAGACTCACTTAAAATGGAAGTGAGACGGTCTTTAAATGGACCTTCTACAATCATTAAATGGATTGATAAAAAAAATTATTGCAAGAGCTAATCACTTTCTTTGCTTTCCCCATTTCTCTTTAGTAGAAGTTGCAAGTGAACAGTTTATGGAAGGCCTAGGGTCATAAATAGGGGCCTATGACTCATCTTGTTTGAAAATTCATAAGTAATTCAAAAATGCTTCAAAAAATATGAAACAACTCATGCTACAATCAAAATTTATTTCTTCTTGTTTGAAAAAGAAACTAAAAATACTTCCATCAATGAAAATACATGAAAAGGGCAAACCAGCCCTTAGATGAGTGGTTTTTTGAGTCTCCTATCTTAAGAGTGGTTAATCCTAGAAGGGCACTACGGCCACTAGATCTCCTATGGATGACAAAGAATCTTTCTATGTAAGGCAAAAGCGCACGTGTTCATTTTTGGAATTTTGTTAGGTCTTACACATTCAATAGTTTGACCTCTAATGAGTGCTCTCCAATTCTCTTGAACAAATGATTTCCACGGTATCAGAAAGGCTAAGTTTTTTGGTGACCAATCAATCCTTCTTGGAGGTAAATAATTGGTTTACATTGAGTCCAAGCCTTACAACTACTCAAATCATGTGCCATGTGATTGGTAGATACAATAAGTAAGACATGATTCAACTTTAGTTTACACAAGGCCCATATTCCAAAGAAAATTGGTAGCTGACTCTATTGAGACAATCATTGGCCATAAACAGCCCGAGTGCAAATAGGAAAACCCCTAATAATGGTCATTTTGTTTATTCAATTTTCCTACCTACCAAATAATGTTTCCTATCTGCCTATCTAATCAAGTTATATTGTTGAGCTGTGTTTTTTGTTTCGCCCGCCATTTCTTTGTTGTTTTAGGGTTTGTATCATTTATGTGATCATTTCTGTGCACATTTGTGTGAGCATTTTGAGTGTTTTTGGAGATCTCCCAGAATGATTTGCTATTGTTTATTGTGTGTACATAGATGAGCACTCGCAAGTTGCTGCCAAGGTCCTTTCAATTTCTAAATTTCAAAACGCACAAATAATGAAATAATTACTTAATCACGGTGGAACATTTACTCCTCAAGGAGATGTGAATATCCACTCAGCTTCTATTTGAAGAGAACAATGTAGTACACTCTATATTCAAAATAGAACCATCTACAAGAACAAGCAAGCATTGTAGGCAACCAAAAATTATGGTGGATGGACATCCTGCAATTTTAATCCTTCTAGTTTGTTTAAAATCTCTTTGTAGCATGTTTGAGCCAGTCAATTTTCAAGGATTGTTGATAAACACCTTGAATTTTGTTCAAAAAGATCCTGAGGTTGTTATCTTGCAAAAAGTGAATGTTAAAGAAAATATTGATAATCCAATTACGAAGAGTCATTGTATTTCTCCTATGATTTCACTGTCAGGTGATTGTGAGAATAGTCCTATGCAACCAAAAACTTCACTAGATTCTGAGGGCTTAGAATTTCGACTCTAGTGTAGTAGATTTGTTTGCCAAGACTCTTTATATTGGCAATTATATCTATTGACATCAGAGATGGTTTGGAATCAAGTAGTGCCCCTTAAGAAGCTTGATATGGGGACTTTGGTATTGATTTAAATTTGTACTGTACTTGTGAAGGACATTATATTTCCCTTATTCATGTCCACTAATGAAACTCTTAATCAAATCAATTTCTAATTGGTTTGGAGTATTGGTGGGTGATTGTAAGAAAGACTCACCGTTTTTTGTAGCGTTTTCCACAGTATTCATAATTTTTTGGGGAGTACTGTATAATTAGAAAAACAATTTTAAAAAAATATAAAAAATATGTTTAATGTATACACCTTTAAGAAGAAGGTACCCTAAGAAGAAAATGTGTAGAAAAATTCTCTAAGTAGGAGAACTAGAAAAGTGCAAAATTTCATGAAAATTGGTATTTTGACTTTTTAATTTGTCAAAAATAGGTAAAACAAATTTCAAAGAAACTAAAAACTTTACATTTCGAAAGACTTCTTGGTAAAGATATTGTACCAAAAGAATGATCTTCAAACTATTTTCAATGTTCAAAACTGTGCGCGCAAGGGAGCCCTATTTGCATGAACGTAGAGGACATAAAATAATGTTTTTGTAAATTTCCTTCGATGGATTCATGCATTCCTAGTGTAGGAATAGACCACAAAAATTTCAGCTCTAGATCATTAATTCTAAATACTCCCCAGTACTAAAAAACCCTAAACCGCAAAGTGTGACAAATTAGCTAAATTCAAATTTAAATACAAAATGATTTTTTTTAAATTTTGAAAAATAAGGGATCTGATTATAATCAAGTTAACCATCTCCAATAAAAATTTCACATTAATTGGATTCATGCTTCAAAAGTTATAGCACATGACAACTCCGTCATTCCAATTGTGACGCAAAATAGTACTAGTCTTTTTTGCAATCACCCTGGTCGATGAAGTACAAATGACATTTTGAAGTGTCAAAACGTAAGGGAGGTTTTTAAACTATTGACCTATAGTATTAAAAAAGACTCTAGCAAGTTGAATATAATAATGTACACTTACTTAACACCATGCTTTCATATGTTTCACACTTGTTTGGAGCAAATAAACAATGTTTCATTGCCGAGTGGTTTTATCACAGGACTAAACCTACCAAAAATCTTTGAGGTAAATATTCTATCATACAGCCCAAGCTAGACAAAAAATTAGACCCATCTACACTATACTAATCACAATTGAATCAATCCAATTGTTTTCAAACCAAGATTGAACCTTTGGTCCTTTACATTTTCACAAGGACATAACCTCTCTCATAACATCCTTTTGTTTCGCCCAAGGCGTTTTGGGGTTTAAAAACATTATCGCTTTTGAAGAGCTATAAGTCTAAATGTCATAAAAGTATGAAAATCTCAACCATACAATCTTATAGTGTGCAATTGGTAGATGACAAGAATCAAATTTGGATTCCTTTGGCCACATAGATTGCAAGATTATAATGTTTTAGTGTTGAAAAAAGATGCTAAAATTTTCCAAGAAACACATTTGGAGATGGCATTTGATTTCTAATCCTACTCATATGAAAAAAATGCAAGCTATAAAGTGCTTCAAAACCAACATACACACATTGATGAAAAAAATATATTATTCAATTGACTCATTGTGTTTGCAAAATCGTTTTGAAATGTCAAAACATAGCAAGAAAAGTTGCAAAAAACACATCTTTGGCTGAACCTCCCTCCACTAAAATGCTTCTCAATCACTCACAACTTCTTGTATTGATATGAATCACACAAACCAGACTACCATAGTATGCAAAACTTTTTAGAATTTCTTTTATTGAAAACAGACATTGTATGAAAAAGAAATAAATTGCCAAAGTTCATTGTAATCCGAAAATGTCTAGATTTTGAACTTCAAATTGCTCCCAATCATTCACAACTTGGATTGACATGAAAATTTTACCACAACAACTAGACTTTTAGGGAAACATAAGTCAAAAAAAATTATTGAAAAAAATGTTGTATGAAGGAGATACAAGCCCCTGAAGTTGCAACCATCAACTCAAATTGAACCTTTGAACTTTAAAACGGCTTCCAAAACATCATTACATCTTGGATTGATTTGAAAATCTGTCCACACAAACTAGAGAAATGTGCGCAGACTTTCCAAGAAGTTTTATTAAATTTGGACATTAGATGCAAAAGTTGCAAAAGTTACAGCGCTTTGAATTGGACTTCCAAACTATGCGAGGACAGCCATGGGCGGTGTGGGGTTAAGGGTTAACTTGAAGAAGCGCCAGGAATCCAAGAAGAAATGTCATGAGATGGCCGAACCTAGTGCCTAACATTCGTGACTCACACTAAAGATGCTTCAACAGTGGTAGCATGACGGATCTTGTCGAAGAAGTATGTGCTGAATTTGAATCGTGCACTTCGTAGTTCGGTTCATGTTTGTGTGAATTGAAGAAATGTCGACGAGATTAGGTCTTTGTCATAAGGTAAACCTCATTGCTCTGTACTGGACCCCTCTCTGTTTTGTTCTGGTTTTTTATGGTGGTTTTTGGTTTCATTGCAGCGGATATAACTTATGCGGCGATTAGCGTGACGACGACGGAAAAACGCACATTYAACTTYCTTGAAGGAAGAGAAATTAGGTTTGGRGTTGTCTATGAGCTAGGACGGGAATAGAAGTGGTTTACATTTGGGARTGCCRGGGAAATGCAAAGAAGCSAAGACCATYATRRWATTAWGCGACGACRTCTCATTTCTCCGGAGATGGTACAAGGGCACCCAATRCTTGACGGGCACTGTGACGATGAGTATTTGGTGCCCGTGTACATCTTCTTGTRCGTCRRAACCAACAKTGTTGTTTAATAGATTGTTTCTTGCTACCGCGGCTTGACACCAGAGGAATTGGCTAATGTGAGAGAATACAGTATGACTTCGATCATCCTGGTGAGATTTCGATCAATGCAATGAGTTTGTTTCGTTGTCTCTTTCTTGACTTGCATCAGTGAGCTGGAGATGCTGAGAAGGGGTTTTCAGTAAAATYAGACTGTTGCAGGGGGRCTTGACAGCATAATAATCTTGATGGGGAGTTCTCCGTATGGTCATAGTGATYTCACGAAGGCTTCCCTGCGTATTATGGAGAGGCMTCCRTGTGATCACTGTGACACTAGRGAGGATTTTCTTTACGATGTTGTCTAAAAGTTCTTGAAATAGTCTAATGTACTGAAASTYCTGTCGTGAATTATTSGATGTGAATYTCATGACCTTGATATCCGATGACCATGGAACCCTAATTAGWACAGATGAACTACGTAGCATCTGGAATGAAAACGAAACTGACTTTTGGAGTTCAATGCTGTACGCCAAGTTTGTGAAGCCAGCATTTGGTGATCCCACATTGSCAACAAAGAAGTTTGCGGATRTTGTCTTACCCCGTGGAGTAGGCAATCATGTGGCTGTTGATCTGATAGTGCAACATATTCGCATGAATTTTGGTCAGATCTTCGCAAGATATACCCGAACGTGTTTGTTATACAGTTCACAATTCCGGTATAGTTAACTCGTTAATACAATAGCTCCATTTGAATGATACTGAAAGATGCAAGTCTTTTCAGAATTCCAATGACTATCTGTGGTTGAAGAGTTTCCCTTGGGTTGGTGCTCAAATTAATATTGAACACTGAAGTGTGGTTACCCTGGCAGTCATGCAGCTCTTTTTCACATGATGGGTAACATCTACCTACACTGGATGCTTGAAACAGTTTTAGAGAGGCAGCCGAAACATTATGTGTTGATTGTTCACAGATTCGGGRAATGCATACTCTCATTCAAGATCGGTAACTATGAATCATGACTTTGTGGTTTACGCTATCTGACCCCGTTATCCGCTTGATGAGTATTCACGATCCTTGGTGATATTGTTGAAGCACATTTAACTCCCTAGTGCCCAAACCAAAAGCAGGAAAATATACTTTGGAAGCCAATAGTCAATCAYATTAACTTCCAAAACATTTTTCTATCGTTCAACAATTAACGACATTATTTCTTCTTCCTTTTGCTGCATTTTGTCATCTTCCTAGAAGCTTCCTGAATGACTTATTTCAACTCCTTCAGATATATATATAAGCGACCTCTTTGGGTCGTTTGAACCTTACGGATTACTGACTGCTTCTTGAATTTGTGGTGTAAGACTATTTCGTAATGAAATAACTGTGACGAAGTGCCGATTCTTGTGTAGATATCTTGTGGAACACGGACTTGAACATTTGCCTTTCTCTGAAAAGCAGGTTATAACACCAACAGGTAGGATCAACAATTATGTATCCTTCCTGAACGAGGAAGCTCCTCAAGATTTGGAGGCAAGGACTCTGATGCTGCTTTCTAGGGTTTAATGTCTGGAACATTTAACTGTGGAAATATATTTCACGTGTGACGCTTGTACTCTGTTTTAACTTTTGACAACGATTCTATGCAGATTGGACATATGTTGGAGTCGACTTCTGCAAGCAGCTTTGTGGAGTTTCCATCATCCGCAGTTGAACATGTGGTAGCTTCCTGGACTATCAAACCTGCAATTTGGGGGTCATCGTACTGCTGATGGTGTCAATAATCTAGTTGCACATATATGCTCTGAACACTGGCCTGTTTCTAAACGTCCAATCATCTTGGCATAAATTGTCCTACATCATAGCGTAATTGATAAACCTTGCAAAGATGGATTGAGCAGAGATTCGATATTGATCTCTGTAGAAGATTAGTGTCTTTCTTGCATCAATTAGTTTCAGTGAGTTGTAAAATTAGCAACGTTTCCAGACAATTGTAGCTGTCCGCATACTGACTTTCTTTTACAACGCAAATCTGCAATTGTATCCGGGAGTCCCGATTTGTCATTTGCAGTTTAGTTTTCGTGTTTAGAGGTTGGAGCCTAGGGCCAACCTTTCAGAAATTCTGGGGCGCCCTTGCGGGCACCGCAGGGGGGTTGGAAATAGTTTTCAACCAGCAATTGACGCGTCTCGGTATAACCTCACTAACTGCGTCATTGCCCCAAGCGCAAAGATAWGAAWCMYCTCTCAACTTCCCCTTCTTRTACCTTTGTCGAGAGGTACCGATGACAATGGTTAAGGGATATATAGCATTCACTTCCCGTCGTTCTGGCTGGACTCCGAGTTGAGGACACTCAACCTCCATAAAGTCAGGCTCTCCATAGACTGCCTGAGAGGGGTTAATTCAGTTATCCTAATAGTCCATGTCAAGCGGCATACGTGCTTTAATTGAGAGATTATCTTTTGAATAGCTAGCATTCGAATTGGATTTCCTGAGAGGATTTGTTTAATGGTAATATTGTGTTCCTCTTTACATTTAAATAACATGACGCTGGTGCATTTCCATCCAGGCATCSAAGGGTATTCAAGGTAAACTACCCCATTCCACGCCCAATATGGGCTAAATTATGTTTGTGGTGTACAAATTAGAACTTGAATGTATAGCACTCACATAACATAATTCAACCCACAATGGGCTTGCTCCCATTTGGTCTGGAGTGGGGCACTTTACTTTATACAATATGCAAGCAGTTTCTACTATCACTATTGTAAACCCCGTCACTTTTCATTCCTTGAAATAGCCACAAGACGTGGGGTGAGTGGAAATAGTCACAAAGAACAAAACGTGGGGCCGAGTTTGCTACTAACAATAGATCATTTTCAATGAAAAGCAACACAGGTCTGCATCTCTACTCTAAAATGAAAAATGACCGGGTTAGCTCAAATGTGTTTGAAAGCGATCATTTCTGAAATCAACATGGGACTGATCAAGGGGTACCGCGTTGTTCCTGGGATGTGTGAGCTTGGGAATGGTTAAGTTATTAATTCAGAACTTACAGATGATCACAAGTTCAGGCTCCAGTTGAGGTGAAGCTTCAACACGGCCATTAACTGAAGTTAAAGGCCCTCCATCAGTCCAAGGTGGGTTCTAAYTCGCAGCAATTCTTGATCTAAAAACTGTGAAACTGTGAAGCTAGTAAGGTAGGAGGTCCATAAAGTGCCCATCTAAGGGCTGAAGCTGAATTTGGCAAGGTGAAAGTGCTTGAAATAATTTTCAGTAAATTTTCCTTGAAAGACAAGTGGAATTGGCACCTAACCCAAGTCGTTTCATATTTTTTGGAGCTTTGTGGAATTAGTTATGAACTTTTGAAGTTGCAAAAAAGTGCATTTCAATGGGCTCTAAAACCGACCACCTTCTCAAATGTAGACTGCTTGTACATTGGAGAGTGCGAAATGTACCTCGAGAGCTTGATTGGTTTTAGAACCTGCTCCATTTTAGGACCTCCTAATTGAAGAGCCAGATTAAAATCCTGACTGAGTTGATAAGTTCGTGAAAATATCACCCCTGAATTCAACATCCAACATCTGAAGAGTGCGTGTCAAGATGGGCTATAGAAGGATATGCTAGTTCTCAATAAATGGTACTACTACCTCTGTCAGTTTCTTGTTTTTTAAAAAGACCCTTGTTTCCTTTGTAAAACACAGAAGAAATGCAGGTCTTTTCAAAAACAAAGGGAGTAGTGATTTGCACATCTTAACCCCTAAAGTCCCAAACACCGTTTTTTGGAATTATAGATATTTTGGGCAGCTCACTACGGATGGAATTTTTATCTTTTTTCTTTGAAATTTTCACAAAACATGTGGTCAAGGAGTATCTTGAAAGCCCAACAATTTTCATAACTTTTGGTTACATGGTTAAAAAGTTATTGCATGATATGTTGTTTTCTTCCCACGGCGGGCAGTTTGGGCAGACCTGAAAAAATCACTTTTTTACAAAATAAAAATTTGAAATTGGTTCTTTAGATTTATATATACATGGAAAGCTTTGAATCATTCCATTCGGATTAATGAGGTGAAAGTTATGAGAAATTTTAGTTTGCGGGCAATTGTGGATTCTCCACTATAAAATAAACTTTGGAATCCTTTATTTAACTCAATTTTCAGTATTTTTTGGAAAAAAAAAATATACAGGATGAAGATTGTGTATTACAACATTACAACCGTTGGGATTGGCATTTTTTGATTTCATAATAAAACTCTTCACAATTTAGTATTTTGAACCATTCTCTACTTCTTTCTACTTACTATACTTTTTGTATATGTTGTACAATTCCAAATGATCTGAAAATTTTCAAGCATGTAGCCAACTTGATTTGAAGAAAGAATCCAAAGACGCACAATCATTTTGATAATTTTTTCATAAAAATGTGACCTTGTGAAGTGCAGCTGCCCGTATTTTCACAGGGCCAAAAAATGAATTTTTATGAATTCAAACGCTAATATCTTGCAATCTACACGGTGGAAATTTCTAAAAAAAATTCCACATCTTCTCAAACCACTCTACTATAAGATCCTATGGTTACATGTATAAAATTTTGTTTTTAAAAACAAAATTTGGTACTTGCACTAGACATGACAATTTTGGAGTGTTTTTGGTGAAAACATAGTCAAAAACCTTTAGGGGTTAAAATCTAGAAACTCCCTTGAACCAAAGAAGTTCAATTGAAGGCTGATGGTGCGGAGAGGAAGGTTGGTAGCATGTGAGCCTAGGGGCTGAGGAACCTATGTTCTAGGCACTTTCTATGGTTATAGGGTACCTATGTTATGTTAGAAATACTTATGTTAGAAGTACCTTCCATGATTATAGGAGACATATGTTATAGGTGTGTATGTTATAAGCACCTTCAATGATTGTAGGGTACCTACATACACCCCGGCTTACATTGCATGGGCTCGCATCTATAAGCTCCCATGCTAAGGGAGGAGGTTCAGAAATGGAGCATCTAAGGGCTGATCAGCCTTTTTCATATATTTCCTTCGATGGAAATATTTTTTTCTTATTTTTCAGACAAAGAGAGTTTGATTATGATTGCAACACAAGTAGTTTCTTATTTTTTGAAGCATTTTTGAATTACTTATGAATTTTCAACCAAGATTAGTCTTAGGTCGCTATTTATGACCCTAGGTCTTCCATAAACTGTTCACTTGCAACTTCTAGAGAGAAATGGGGAAAGCAAAGAGAATGATTGGCTCCTGCAATAAATAATGTTCTTTTAATCAATCCATTCAATGACTATAGAAGGTTCATTTAAAGACCATGTCATGTTCATTTCAGGAGAGTCTACACGGCGGTTCTAAATGCCCGCTCCATTTCAGAGCCTCCTACCTTAGCATGCTTGAGATATCACTTGAACATGCAAGTGGAAAACCAGTCATGGATGTACTGGTGAATGAACTTCACAAATGCGTCAAAATGATTTGGAAATCTCAAAGTTGGCGTAAGGGTGTCACCAACGTTCTTTATGTCTCTCTTTTCACAGATTGAGATATTCCTTTGAAGCAATGCAAAAGATCTCATKTCACTGCCCCCAGGGAGGCCCACTTGACTTTTCTTGAGTGACATGAGATCTTTTGTATTGCTTCAAGGGAATCCCTCAATCTGCGAAAAGTGAGACATAAAAGAGGTTGGTGGCAGCTTTACGCCAACTTTGAGAATTCCAAATCATTTTGACGTAGTTGTGAAGTTCATTCACCAAGATATTCTTCATTAGTTTTCCTCCGGCATGTTCAAATGGGCTCTAAGGTAGAAACACCCATTAGGTAAGCGCATGTGTATCCAATCCTCTACCATAGACTACACCTAATTGTGTCCATTGGTTGTAGTTAATATGTTTTACAAATACTTGATTGTGATTGGCTGACACATATGAATGACACATACTTAATTCTGATTTGCTCACTACTGATTTTGGTAGTGTTCAGATTTAGGTACACCTATGGGATTTTGGTAGTGTTCAGATTTAGGTACACCTATGGGATTTTGGTAGTGTTCAGATTTA
>VACF01001735.1:0-118769 GCA_006891605.1 Pleurozium schreberi | reverse complement strand
CAGATTTAGGTACACCTATGGGATTTTGGTAGTGTTCAGATTTAGGTACACCTATGGGATTTTGGTAGTGTTCAGATTTAGGTACACCTATGGGACAGTTCCACTGGTCTAGTGAGCATGCACTTCAAAAAATCATAGAAATTACATACAATATCCAAAAAATCTATTTTTTTTTAATACATTAGGAGAGAAATGAGGCCTCCAAAAGGCCTCTTCCCTTTGTTAAACTAAAATCTGCCCAAATCTGCCCAAATCAGGTGAAATTTTCAAACTATAGCAGTCAACAGCAATCTGCAGCAGTCAGCACGATTTTTTTTTTGTTTTTTTTTGTTTTTTCGTTTTTTTTTTTTTTTGTACTCTATCATTATGACATGCAAAATGATGAAGATGGAGTACAAAAAAATTTAAAACTCTTTACATATCAGCAATCCTAGGTGAAGGATCATCGGCCACATACGAAAAGGGGAAAAAAAAAAATAAAAAAATTCTTTTTTTTGGGTAGTGACGGATCTCGGGGCCTTATGGAGGCCTGATTTTCCTCCTAATGTTGATGATTTTCACTTGCTAATCTACAAAAATATTATTTTCAGAAAAACTTGCCTTCATCTATGTTGAATTGCTTAAATGATCGGTTTTGTGTGCTTTCACCTTGGCTCAACAAACAAACTCAACCCTAGAACAACCCTTGGGGTTTTTCTATACAACTTGTATTTTGCTTTGTAATTCTTCAAATGTCATGTAACATATGATTTGTGATTACATTGTTATTTACGCACTATCATGATCACTAGTGTGCCATGTGCCGTTGCCACAATTAAATTAAAAGTAAAAGTAATTTTCTAATTTTTTTATTCATAAAAACTTTGAAATTCAATAACGTGTACACTACATATCCAAACGCTACAAAACAAAGCATGTACTCCCCTCTTCATCAAGGGCTTTCCGACGGTACAAAAAATGTGACCATGGAACACACGGTTTGGGAGATCCCAATGTAACAAACAAACAAACTTAAAGTATGAATTATTTTACTTTGTATTGAGAAATATTTGGTCAATATTTTATTCGATAAAATACCACCATACTCATAATATACTATACGAGGGCAAATTGCTTTTAAGAACTTATAGGGTTAATTATACGAGAGTTGTTTGTTACCTTTCAGATGGAGAAGGCAAGAAATTGGTGTGTAGTAAATTTGCCAATCATCGCACAGACAAAATACAAGTCCTTCTCTACATAAATAAAGAGACTTGCATGTTTTAAAATTTGGCATGATTATTAAATGTCATGTTAATATTCACCTTCAAAAACTCGAATGCAAAAATATTTCTTCCTACAAATTTTATTGCAATTTAAATTTTTTAAGGCATTGAAGCTAAAATCTAGTTAAAAAAAAATTTGCATCTCTTCACCACATAGTGTGCAGTCATTGGGCGGTGATACAAAATTTGGTTTAGATCACAGTTGAATTGGTGGTTGAATTGTGCGGTTGGTGTTTGGTAATTGGAAGTTTTTGTTGTGTGGTTTTTGGAACTGTGTGGTAAATGGCCGGTTTACTCTAACTATCAATGGTATTTGTTGCAACCAAACTTTTGAGGCCAATCATTAGCTCACTACACTACTAATGGTATTTAGTGATATGTTACTAATAGTGTTATTTGAACTTTTATCACACACACTTTAAATTTCAAGTAGTTTGCATTTAGAGTTGTCTTCACCACCCCTCAATTCATATATTTAGGTTCATATTTTTTTCATTGCAATTTGATGAAATAATACGTAACACTAAATATAGTTTTGTAAAAATAATTTATCCAATAGCTAACAAATAGTGTCTATGTTGACATTTAGTATTCGTAACATTAACAGGATTGTTGACATTTAGTGTTGTGCTTCGTAATTAGTGTTGCCAACACTAAATACCATTATTACTGTACTAGTCATTTGAAACTCAACTTGTGGTTATGTAACCCATAAGAGGACATTTTCTTAACCTATAAAATGACTACATGGATGAAAATGCTTGGGAAAATCAAACTCATTACATACTGTAAGAAAATAATACACTAATCTAGGAAATCCTATCACATGACAATTGAAAAATAAAGCTCTAATTATTAAACCAATTTATAGAGGACATTACATAATCTATAGATACACTGAACTCATTTTTAATGAATTGTATGAATATTTCTTACTAGTGATAATTTTTCCTTTCCTAGACAAGAAAATAGCAAAGCCATGGATCACCATGTAGTTAGTTTTGTAGCTTATGCAACTTTCTCTTCATCTAAATTTTAGCCATATAAATTATCCTTTTTAAGTATGAAATGAGCTTATCAAGTCTAGTTTCTACTCCAATTTGAAATTTTTCAAAAGTACTACAATTAATTATTTGGTAGCAATTTAATTTTGGACTATTCTTATAAAATGTTGATTTCATAATTTTACAATGACACCATAAAAAATTTGAACCATGATTTTTTCACTATAATATAAACATGTAGAGAAAGATTCATGTTTTTTGAGCATATTTTAAAATTGATATGACTTTTTTCACTTTGTATTCAAAAATTCATAGTCATTAGGAAAATTTTCAGCGCTCCAAGAGAGTTTTGCATCCGTGCGGTGCAATTACAGAAAAAAATAAAAATAAAAAATTATTTTTTATTTTTGAAATTTTGAAATCTCACGTGGCACTACTGGTGCCATGTCAGCGCCAAATCAGATTGACTATTTTTTTTTAAATTTAAAGTTTTTAAATTTGCTTTTGCAAAAAACAACATTTTGCAAAAAAAGAAATTATTTTATTTTTCTGTATTAGCACTGCGGGTGCTGAAAATGAAGTCTTAACAGCTCTCTGCAGGGCTGAAAATTTTGTTAATGAGTTTCAAATTTTCACAAAAAATATGGAAATTTTATGACTCATAGAAATTTTGTAATCAAATATTTGATAAATAAAAACAAAAGTAATTCCTAGATAGTTGCAAAATGAGAGCATAAAGAGACCCAAAAACATGAAGTTAAAAAAAATGGTCGTAGGCTTGCTCTTTGAGTGTTAAGGTATGGACACCCAAATGCTCTACTTGACTAGATGCTTTCATTGTGTACATCTCCTACATTTATATATATTTAATGTTAAACGAATGATTTTAGAAATCTCTAATCCCTCGTAACTTTTGGAAACTTTAAATCCTATCCAAATGATGTATTCTTTGGTGCATTGAAATCTCTTATAGATTTCAAATTAGTTTGTTTATTAGTCTTAAAGTAGAAATTATGCGTAGCCAATTGAAAAAAATTTGTCAAAGTTATGCTTCAATTGATGATGCACAAAGTTGTAAATTCCCATACTTTATACAAAATTTATAAATCTAGCCTACCATTAAGGTATGTACACCTATTATAAACTCTTTGGTCAATGTAAATACTTAGACTAATCATTTTCACAAAAGAAAATGCAATTAATGAAAATTTTGGGAGTTTATTACTTGTATTTTGGTCAAATCATTACTCATTAAAAAAAACAGACATTAATGTAGCTACAATCAAAGAAAAATCATATTGCTTCCCATTGTTGGTCCTAGGGAAGACTATGTGGGTCTTTTGGATTTGATTGTGGTTATATGGATGTCCTACGGGTGTTCTTGGAAGTTATAAAACGGTGACTATTCTACTCAATTCCACCACTTTACACTCCATGTACAATATTATAATATAAAGAGTGCACAATTGGGCTCCAATATTAAGGTGCCATTTGGGGTATGCATACCTTACTCTTCCAAACTAATCATACATCTAAAATCCACCTATCATATTCTATATAGAATACACTTCATTAGAAATTCTCCAAAACTTATTGGCTCTAGACTTTAGCGGAGGAGGCTTTGCATCAATAAAATCTACATGTGAGGAAGTTTTAGTGAATAACTTGCCTTCTCTAGAAGAGTGTGGCAATGCCACAAGATGCTATAAGAACAAAGCCCATTGTAGTGTAATTGCTTGTTTCATTTACATAGAGGTATTATATTCCACATATATTATAGAATCTCTCTCCTACCTAAAGTATGCAATGTGAAAGTAACTCAATCCTATCCTTCACATATGTCGAAGGATCCAAAATGAACAAATTTTTCATTTACACCAACCCCAAAATGGTTGGAATTCCAATGTATATTGTAAATTAATGTTGAATTTCATTTCAAAAGGTTCACTCATGTGGATTTATAAGTGGTTGGATTTACTACCACTGAAATGAATTTATAATGAATTATATAGTAGAACCACCCATAGCCTATCACTTAAGCAATTCCATGGAGGAGTATAAGACAATGTAAATTTTCTGCCATGTGGAAAGATAGAAATTATAAGGATTGCAAATTTTTCATAATTTTGTTTTCAAAATTGAAATTACTATGAGTTTTGGGAATCCAAGAATGGTGTGAATTCATAACCTATGTCTAGACTCTTCCAATTCCAATCATTCAAGGATTACTTCCCTACTCACTACTTCCTACTTTCTTGCTCACTACTTTGAAACATGTGTAATGACCTTATTAGTCCCAACCTTGGAAAGGAGGAAAAAAAACAATCCAAGCTTTGGTTGGAAATTTGCCCCAACCTTGGTTAAAAATAACTATACCCTAGAGGTTGGGTATGGTTCCCTAGTTGCAAATGGATGGTTCTACCATAGTAACAATCTCTAAAATTTTAAGGCATAATTGACCTAGAAAAGCAACAGATATCATGGTTGGATTAAAAAGCAACTAAAAATAGTTAAAGATTATCCTCAAAAACTTTGTCAGTGATTCCAATAAAAGAAACCCTCAAGATTTAATTTCTTTTGGATTTGGATCTGTAGGTGGAAAAGCTTTTAAAATGATTGTTGTAATCATCAAAATTGTTCCATTATATGAAATAAAAACAAAAAAATTCAGTTCGAAATTCTTTACCATATGCAATCAAACTATCAAAGTATATATTAAGGGTTTATTTATTTTTATTTCATGTCAGTGGGGATCTCAACTTCAAAATTCAAGAAATATTAGAGTACATAGAATTTAGTTTATATATTTTGGTATGATAAAGATGATTAGGATGAAAATTACCAAACCAAAAATCAGAAGGTGAATCAACTTTGTGGAAGACTTATACACCATGTCTTACTAAGATCCTTTCTTGAAGTGCAAAACAAAGAGAAAGATTTAGAAATTCAACAAAAATTTAAAAGAAATATACTTCTCCAAAAATACAAAAAGTGTATTTTGTATTAAAAGAATTTAAAGTTTGAGGAAAAAGTAGAAAATAAGTTTTTAAATACAATTGATGTGGCCCTTAAGTTGTTGAGCATGGTTCTAAATGGCAACTCTTCATTGATCCTTCAATTCACATAAATGAATTCTTGAGGCCAAGAGACTCAATGGATCATAAAAAATGCATCCAAACTCACATGTAAATGCAAACCACATTTCATAATTAGCATCAATGAAGGGCATCCAAAATCTTAATTTGTGCTTCTCAAGGGTGAAAAATGCAAACTACAATAGTTGACCTCAACTCATAATTTAACTTTTAATTTGATTCTAATATTTTTTAGGAGTTAGAAAATGCTATGCTTTTTTTAGTGTCTTTTTTCTTTTTTTTAAACAAATGGAATTCCATTGCAAGAAACAAGAAGTTTCTATGTATGTTTTCATGGTGGCTTGGCATCATGTGTTAATTCTAGTGCATTGTTTAGTCAATGAGATGTTTGATCAATTCTTGTTGGAATATAATGTAGGAGGTCCACAAAGCGCCCAAATTAACAACTATAAATTAATTTGGGGAGGGTAGACTTCTTGAAGTATTTTTTCAGTAAATTTTCCTTGAAAAACAATTTTAATGAAATTGTCATCGATCAAACCCATGACGCTTTTAGAGCCCACACACATTATGGACCTCCTACCTTCCACGCATACGACAATTCAAAAATACTTGTTCTTTGAATTTACCAAGAAATTTTCTAAACACGCATGTCCCAAGGGGGGGGTGTATGGTACCGTATAATTATGTGCGTATAATTATGTGCGGCATAAGTGCAGGGATAAGTGTGCAGCATGCCGATTTTTCCTACAATCTTGGAGTTGCTTGTACTATGGCTTCCTGGTTCCCTGAGTGTGTTGAACCTTGTGAATTCATGAATTCATGTATTCCCAGATTGCTTGAATGGTTCACTGTGAAATCGGACCCAAATGGACCATGGTCAAGATTCTCATTCATTTGATTTGATCGTACAAGTTTATCACCTCCATGGGCCAATGTGGGCAAGTTCGTTTTTTAGACCCTTGAATGTTGGATTGGGTAGAATTTAGAAATGGTCTACGGTTCATGTTTTGTCTGCATTTGCATAACACAAATGGAATCAACATGAAATGCATGGAACTATAAAGTATGGGGCAAGAATACACTAGTAGAAAATTCAGTTTTTATGTTGATTTGGTCTTGTTGATCCGGTCAATTTTTGACAAAAATCTATTGAAATTCTATATTCTACCACAATGTTATGTACTATAATATACCATTACATCTATAGTAAAAATTTCAGATTTTTGAGTCTATCTTACATTTGATATGARTTTTCATCATTTTTTTCTCCAAAAATTCACAATAATTCCAAAGTATAATTTTAGATCTTATTAAAGCATAGTAGAATACTTCTTTTGAAGAAACTTTGAACTGACAAGATTTGTGAAATCAAGCCACATTTCATATTCTTAAATCCATTTGAGATTTAGAGCCTCCAATCAAAAGTTATGGACAATGTTTATGGAAAAGATGTTTGAAATTGTCCAAGAAAATGTTCCCTCCAACCCCTCTCTAAAAGTTGTCCATAGCTTTTGATTAGAGGCTTGAAATCTCATACGGATTTTTGAAGATGAAATTTGCCTTGATTTCACAACTTTTTTATAGTTCCAAGTTTTTTGAAAAAARTTATTCTACTATCATAATGCCAAAATGAGGTTTGAAATTCAACTTTAACCTACAATTCCTATTTTTGACTTAGTTATGAGTGGTTGAGCTCCTATTAATCATAATTAGTTTATATATCCCACTTGGGTTGCTTTACCTCAAACCACCCCACTTGTATAAAGAGTCTGTCTTCTTATCTCTTGAAACACCATCATAAGTGGCATTGGTGGCTATTTACATTGGACGGGGATTCACTTGGGCAATTGGCCATGTACACTTTAATACAGAAATGATAAAATTTTAGAAAAGAAAAAATTACTTTCATCTAGCAAAAACTAGACATTGATAGAGTATTTTGAATGGTACAATTTGGCCCCATGGTGCCAACAAAAAAGGGTTGCTCACAAGTGACACCTAAACTCARCAACTRACAYCTAAATCGTGTACTCCATCTAATCCGGTGAGACAATGACTGGAGGTCATCAATTCTATTAGAGTAGCCTTTCTTTGGATACACCTAACTTGTTTTCCATAGCCTCATATCAACACCATACTCAGGAAAGTATTTTTTTAATACACGGACTATTTCCTTGAAAGTGGAAGCTGACTCAATTTTTTTCAATTTGACTTGGATGCAACCTAAAAAGGAATTTTTTGGGATGAATCTTCCATCTTGAAATTCCATTTTCCAATTTGCCGTATATAAAGTTTGTCACTTGGCTATTTTCGAAAATAAAGAAAATAAAGCCTGATTTTTTTTGTTTCCATAGGAGAGTTTTCACTCCACTCCCAATTTTTTTTGTTTGAAATTTTAAGCATCCTTGGCAGGAGTTGAACCTAGCCAAGCCCCTACCAAACTAGGGCCAATGATGTAGCCATTGAAAAATACAATGATCTAAAGGAGGGTCCAAGTATTTTCAGTTGGCTAGTTAGTACGGTTAGTATAAAAAGTCATGGAATTTCAGTATCACTACCATTAGTATCAAGTGCCCTAGACAAAAACAATGCACTACTAATAGTAACTCCACTTGCACCATTTAAATATGAAGAGGGGTTGGGGTATAAGAAATGATACTTGCTATTGTTTTTCCAGAGGAGGACAACACCAATAAGAACATGATCAATCTCTTCATCTGGTCTTTCTAAAGCAATTTGCAGCATGGCTTCCAAGTTTTCACTACACAACCTAATTCTCTCTCGCGTTTTGATCAAATTTTGCACATTGAAAGCATGTTTGCAAGTCGTAGTTGAAACACAATGAACAAAAGCCAAGTTTGTAGTAAATTGAGTAAAGCACAACGGCAGTTACTATAAGAAAACTGCGTAATTGAAATTGTGAAAAAAAACGTGCCCATGCGTTTTTTTTAATGGTTTGACATCATCGTTGATGTCGTCCAAAATACGTTCTTTTTTTAACGTGTAAAAACATGCTCAAATTTCTTGAAATGTCATGATTTTTGGTGATGTCACTAAAAATCCATGCCCTCCAAACTTCTCTAAGTGTGGCACGTGGAGGGATCCATAGCGCCACATCACCTTATGGGGGGGCAACTTTTGCCACACGGACTTTTTTCTAAAAAAAATCGGACTGCTCAAGACAGTGACGTGGACCCCTAAAAAATTCAGACATGGATCACGAAAAATCTGATGTGGTGTTTTCACGTTAGATGCCATGTGTGTAGTCTTATAAGGGTTCATGCTCCAGAGACATTTTTTCCGTGACGTCGTCTACATCGTCACAATGTTACTCGGTACATTAGTACGAACATCATCTTGTCATGCGAAATGTGGTGGTTCATTTGCGAAAAGATTGATTGATTGTTTTCAACAACATTATACACCGTTCAAAATACATCATACACTGTTCAAAATACATCATACACTGTACACCATACATTATATACAATACACAATTCAAAATACATCATACAATTAAAAATCAAATGAGTGTTTTTGAAATTGTGATACTAGTTTTAGATATTGAATCT
Source organism: Pleurozium schreberi (assembly GCA_006891605.1). Classification (NCBI taxonomy): domain Eukaryota; kingdom Viridiplantae; phylum Streptophyta; class Bryopsida; order Hypnales; family Hylocomiaceae; genus Pleurozium; species Pleurozium schreberi. The sequence goes on along the minus strand of VACF01001735.1, from coordinate 109,830 downwards.
ATCAACAAAGATTCCCTACTTGACCATCTCCCTAGTGGAACAAACTTATTATACTAAAAGAATAATTCCCGAATTGGTAATTATTCTAATTCAACAACCGCCATGAAACAAAGCCCGTGCACCCCTCCTCGCCGAGGGGCGAGATCTTCCCGGAGGTACTAAGCACACCAATGAAAGTGGGATGCCCTGTCAAGGAGATCTCAACGTAACAAACAAATAAAAACAATACAAACAGCCTAACCTAAGGTATGGAAGGCCACATTTCCAACTGTRCCAGGTCACTAAGTTAATCATGGAGCAACTTGCCAGGTCACTAAATCGTGGAGCAATGATTTGGATAATTATTGAACAATAAATAATGTCGAATTTAATGGAATGGAATGCCATAGCTTACATAACAGCTGGCGCTGTCTATTTATTCAATTGCAGCCGTCCGCCAGACTACATTGCTTTGTCACATATCATATTAGAGTATGGGTTTCTGTAGTGGGGACATTTTTCCCTGTACAGTGCAAAAATAGTACAGAAATAGAGTTTGGACTTTGGAGGGACTCCATAATTTTCACAATTTTATTTTTTAAAACACAATTACTTTGAATTTTATAGCTCAAGATTCTATTAACCCATATTGGTCACATAAGTCGTCCTATTTCCATCCAAGGGTTGGTTGCAAAATTGACCAAAAGTTGTTGCTATATTGAGAGACTTGTAGCCAATGTTAATGCACCACAATAGCACTGGGAACTGCAACATAACCATCACAACTCACCTCTGTCAGTACAAAAAGAGAGTAAGGTGATAGACTTTAAAATTSTACAGGCTCTAAAAGAGCCCATATCTTCAAATGTACAATGTGTATACATGTTGCTTTTTCATAGCCTTCAATCATGTACAAACAATGCACAGTTTTAGGAGGTGGGTGATTGTAGAGCCCATTACCATTTCAGCTTCAAATTTTTATATCTAAGGTGAAAGCACCCATAACCGATCATTTAAGCAATTCAGCATAGCTAAAGGCAACTTTTTCTAAAAATAATATTTTGGTAGTATTAGCGAGTGAAAATCATGAATATTAAAAAAAAATAGATTTTTTGGACATTGTATGTAATTTCTATGATTTTTTGAAGTGCCGGCTCCTTAGACCACTAGAACTGTCCTACAGGTGTACCTAAATCTGAACACTGCCAAAATCAGCAGTCAGCAAATCAGAATTGAGTATGTGTCATTCATATGTGTGAGCCAATCACAATCAAGTATATGTAAGACATATTAACTACAACCAATGGACGCAATTAGGTGTAGTCTGTGGTACAGGATTGGGTACCCGTGTGCTAATGGGTGTTTCTACCTTAATTCCAAAAAGCTCCAAAAAATATGAAATGACTTGGGTTAGATGCCAATTCCAATTGTCTTTCAAGGAAAATTTACTGAAATTATTTCAAGAAGCTTTGCATCCCCAAAATCCAGTTTCAGCTCTTAGGTGGGCAATTTCTAAATGTGTTGCTTTAAACTTAATTGCAAAAGTGGAGGGTGCTAAAAAAATGGGTTGCCATCTTCTGCACTAAATAGTGAAATTAGGTTGCCTTTACAATTAGGTTGTCTTGCTCCAAGAAAGTTACTCTACAAGCCAACAAAGTCAACAAATATTTCTACAAATACTTTCATTTGTACACATGGAGGTTCATGAGTCACAACTACACCAATATCTAATTCAAAAGGAGTGCATTCTTGTATAGTAACAATAAATATATAGTGTGGAATGTGGAGAAATTAGTGAAGGGCAACCTAATTTCACTATTTAGTGTAGTGATTGCAGAAAATTTTCACCTTGCAAAAATAAAAGGTTCAGTTGGAAGTTTCTAGTTCCTTTCAATGATAAGTTTGGAAAATTTAAATTMTAAATTTGGGATCTCAAACCATACATTATTACTTAAGGTAGCAACACCCATAACCGTCACTAGAGTTTATCAAAATGTTGGCTTCTTGTTCAATTTAGAGCAAATTCTAGAAGCTCAAGAAATTCGAGGGTCATTTTGGGGTTAAAGGACGGACCGGTGGCCGTGGAAATCATGCATTTTGGATAGTGTGTGACACCATCTACTTTGGAAAGCCAAATATATTCATTGGAAGTCAAAATACTAGAAAAGATCTTTCCTTTCGACTCATAATACCGAGGATGAATAGTTGCAATTCTGTCCTACACGAAAGGTCACAAAACGTTCGCCGTGCAGTTCAAGGGTTAAATCAGATTTTGAGGTGGTGAATTGGATGACTACTGGCTGGTAGTACTGTACTCAGTCATGCATATGACACCATGTGTACCATCCTCTTTACCATAGTTGGATATGATTTCACCATCATCATGCAGTTGGCATGGGGTGATAATTTAACTCAAGCTTACTATACATGGATATCATCATGCCTTCCGTGCTCTTTCAATAACTTATGGCACATCAGTGATGCACCAACATCATGATTGTCATGGGCATCATAGTTCATGGCCAGGGCAAATTGACTCCCTTATTGCACCAGTAGAAAGGTAAATGTAAAAATTGCCCTATTTTGTGCCGCATCAATTTGTATTGCTTCACGTCCCTAAGCTCATTTGGGGCCTCAAATTGCAAACATGAATTCAGAATTTGAAAATATTATCTTATGTGGCAAATAAAAAAATTGGTGGTTTTTCCAGGGGTAAAAACGGAGCAATGAAGGGATCATTTTGCCCTTGCCCATAGTTCATGGGGCAATCCAATTCCATCAATGGACTAGCCGAGATATGTCACCTATTTTTGGCCCAGATCCCACCTCAAATCTCCGCAATTCCCTCCATTTTATGACAAAATTATGTAATTTTTTGACAGCAAGGGGTAATGTATCACTTGATCAATAGAAAATATTTAGAACTTGATTAGGCGGTTTTGTGTTGTTCAAAGGTTGTTTATGGTTCTAGTGGAGGGGCGGTTGTATCTGAATTTCAAGGTTGTCCACTTCAAAAATTTACAGAAATTACAATTTTGATCAAAAAATTAAAAATTTTGATCTGTATATTTCAAGGTTGTCCACTTGCATTTGACTCACGAAACAAGGAAACCCCTTTGAAAAATATGTGCCCCTCTTGGAATTGACCCTAAGATAGTTAAATTGCAAATCAAGTTGGTAATAGGCTTGTCTACCTTTGATATCAGGCATTCCGCTCCTGTCTAGTTATGCCTTCCATGCGTAAATCAATTTGAGACTTGAAACTACCCCTTGGTGGCACATGAATATCATAGAAGGTAAACTACAATATAGTGCAATGTCCTGGGAGTGTAGAGGTTTGGTTACGACCTAGCCAATTTTTTTTGAAGATATATGAATGACACAAATAACATTAAGATGAGTTGCCACCTCCCAAAATGGTAGTTTTCAACATTGTAGTTGTAAGGCAAGATCAATGATAAAATAATTCTAAAAAAAGATGCTCAAATTTTAGGAATTTTTTTGTAAAAGATATATACTATAAGTAGTGTCTTCATTGTCTTGCTTAAGGTTAACTTGAGAAGGATGGTCCTATGACCATTGATTTCAAGCCTCATTGTATATGTATGTGTTTTCTAAAACGTCATCATATATCTACTAGTTATCTAATTTTTTATTTTTTCAAATTATTGTCTTATTTTTGAGAGAGAAATGAAGAAAATTCATACTATGTACTCAAAAAATTGAAATTTTAGCATAGATTTATATTATATTGTACAGCATTAAGGTTACATAAACCAAAGTTATTGTGTCACTCTAAAATTTTAAAAAAAAATCAACAAACCACGATTACATGTTCAAAGTTCATATTACTATAAAATATTGAAATTCATGAATTTTTCAAAATTTCTCAATAACAATGGAAACTACACTTTCACTTGTTGGACTCAATTAAAAAAATATTGTGTTTATGCCTACAATTCACATCAAGAATAAATAGCAAGGAATGACCAAAATACAATACAGGGGTGATCCATAGACAAAGTCTCGTTTATTTTAGAAAAGTCAATAAAAGCATACTAAAGGAGTTCACAATACTATTCACTACAAATGTACTTAAGCAATTTTAAAAAAATTGTATAAAAAAATATTTTTTTCCGCCCTATAGTCTTAGATGTAGTCATCCAAATAAACACTTAGTGTCCGTAGGAACGTTACATGGTCGACTATCAAAAAGAAAATATCCCAATATCAGCACCATCCTACCAACTACAGTAAACCATGATACTCCATCACACTACTTCATCATGCGGTAGTGCTACAAATACTTCCTCTTTTTGACTTAACATAGGATTTAGAGCATCCCTACCAATTTTCCCTTTTCCTATCTCTATATGGATGAATAAAATACACATACAGTGATAGGAATCAAACTTCTGTACTAGTGTTGTTCTTCCCCAAACTTATCAGTAAAAAGGAGATTTTGAGGTCCTCAAGAGCATCCACATCAATTCTTCCTTATCTTATCTCCATGTAGACAAAATAAAAAAACAAAAATGGGACACAAAATACTCTTCTCTACCAATGTTGCTCAACCCCAAACATATAGAGAATTGTGATTTTTGATTTCTACATTTTCTCCCCTATAGGATTTAGGACCATAGATTCTTTAAATATTTAAGATGCAAGATTCTAGTGGAAAATTTTGCTTCCTATGCGAATCAAAATAGGATATGCCCATAGTGGAGATGCTTTTAGTGGATCTTCACCAGCTCCTAAGCCTCTCTCAACAACTATAGTGAAAACACCTAAAACCATCTTTAAATTCATTTTTTACAAGTGGACTATTTTTGAAAGTACGTTCTAAAATACAATTAAAAATGTTCATATTTAATTGTGGTTGGTTGACTATTGATTATCTAGATTATAATTTATGACAAGTCATTATGACATTTTCATTCGTTTAAATAACTTCTACTTTGAAATTTTCATACTAACACTACTAGAAAAACAGTGCCCAAATTAACAAAACATCAACAAGTTTTTGTTGATTTGGATACTGCATCGTCCATTTTCACAATTTTTCGTTGATTTGCGTAAAAACTGCCCAAATCAACAAATTTTTTTGTTAATTTGGGTACTGCATTTTTAAATTAACAAAAAATCAACACTTTTTTGTTAATTTGGTAATTTTCAAAGTCAGCAGACTTCATAGACCATTTAGGCATAGAAAAACAACTTTTTTTTAAAAACTTTGAACTTAAAAAAGTTTCTAAATTCAAGTATCTTTCATCTCCAAAAATCCGTTTGCAATTTGAAGTCTCTAATTAAAATTTATGACTGAATTTCAAGGACGGTCTTTTTTTCCTTTTTTTGGTTAAAGACATCAGATTTTGAAGGCCATTTAAGCATAGCAAAACAACTTTTTTTCTTAAACTTTGAACTAAGAAAAGTTTCTAAATACAAGTATCTTTCACCTCCAAAAATCCGTTTGCAATTTGAAGTCTCCAATCAAAAGTTATGAATAAATTTCAAGGACGGTCTTCCATTATATTTTTTTTCACATTATGGAAGACCGTCCTTGAAATTCAGTCATAACTTTTAATTGGAGACTTCAAATTGCAAACGGATTTTTGGAGATGAAAGATATTTGTATTTAGCAACTTCTCTTAGTTCAAAGTTTAAGAAAAAAAGTTGTTTTGCTATGCTTAAATGGCCTTTGAAATCTGCTGTCTTTAACAAAAAAATGAAAACACTTGATAAAACTAAAAAAAATTCGCACTCACACATGCAAATGTGTGTGGTGCATTGGTTTGAACCTAGCACCCCGAGCATGAGGTGCAAGGTTCAAACCTTGCCTCCAACACCAATTGGGGTACCAAGTGGTGTATGCCACGTGGCAGTCCACATGGTAGATTTTAATTGGTCACTTTTGAAAAAAAAAAATTTTGAAAGGGAAAATTCAGTGCCCAAATTGACAAAAAACCAACAAAAAAATCAACACTTTTGTGTTAAAAAGTGCCTAGATTAACACGTCCAAATCAACAAAAAAAATCAACACTTTTGTGTTGATTTTTGTTAATGTGGGCATTGTTTTTTTCTAGTAGTGTAATTAGTATGCCTTAGTCACAACAAATAATATGTTAATTGTGATTGTCACAAATGTGATGGAAAATCCCTTCACACATATCTTTTCATATCACATCCATTTAAAAAAAATTTAATCTAGCAATAGTGTTTAAGCCCTAAAGGACCAATGTTTGTTCACCAGACAAATGGGATTTTGGTTTTTGGTATTGTTTATTTGAAACTTTTTTTGAAGATAGAAAAATTGATTATCTTTGTAGAAATATAATTATTATTTCAATTGATGTCCGCAAACAAAAATTATGCCCAAATAAGCTCAAAATGGAGGAGAGGGCAGCCAGAAAAACATTTTACATTTTAAATTAAATAAATTTTTTTTCCTTATAGATTATATTTTTGCCTATATAGAAAGATTTTATTCATTCTATTTGAATTTGTTATGAGAGAGTTATGGACAATCTTGTTTTTGGGGCAATCTAAGAAACTTTCTTGAAAAAATATCTTGTAGGATTCATTTCTTGAATGCAATTTTTACAATTTAAAAAAAGGAAGTTCCACATGCTTTATTTTGCTCGCTAGAACAATCTCACCATTGGGATTAGTGCATTTTAATTCCATTTAGAGACATTAATGATTTAGATTTTTGTTCAATCTTCTATCTAATTCTACTTAACAATTTTTTAAAGACTAAAATTTATGCTTTTTTAATTTTTTAAAATTTTTCCTAGACTCTCGACTCAATTTTCCACAAAGATTTAAAGCTCAATACTCTCTAGTGCAAAAAATTAAAAAACAAGGTTCAAAGTCAAATAATCTAGTCCTGCAATGTGTTGAGAAACTTGTTTTTTCTTTTTTAAACGTAAGTATCTTGCAATCTATATGGTCAAAATTTCTGAAATTTTTACCACATATTTTCCTACTAGTCAAGTTTAAGATCCAATGGTCACATGTATCAAATTTTTTTTTAATTTGCTATAGAAATGTATGTTTTGATTGTTGTTTTGCAAAAATAAGGCCTTGTTCCTGTAGGGATTAACTTGCACATTGAACATTTATAGCTCAAAATTCTATAGCGCAAAAAACCAAAGTTCATAAGGTTCAAAGTCAAATAATCTAGTCTGGCGATGTGATGAACACTTGTTTATTTCACTTTTAAAGCTAATACCTTGCAATCTATGTGGTCAAAATTTCTGAAAATTTTACCACATATTCTCATACTAGTGCGGTTTAACCGCTAAAGGACCAAGGCCATTTTTATGTGAAAAATCTTTCAAAACTACCATTTCTATAGCAAAGAGTAAAAGAATTGGAAATTGTTTTTTTTTCGCAAATCTAACCTTAGGATCTTAGACCTAACTATAATGAGGATGTGTGGAAAAAAGCTTAGAATTTTTGACCACACAGATTGCAAGATATCTGCATTTAAAGTGAATAAAACAGGTTTTGCAGCACATCGAGGGACTATATTATTTGACTTGGAACCTTTTTAACTTTAATTTTTTTCACTACATAGTTTTGAGCTTTAAATCTTTCTGGTGGAAAATTGAATTGAGAATCTAGTGGGGGGATTTCTTTTTAAAAAAAACTTAATTTTTATTCTTTAAAAAATTGTTAAATAGGATTAGGTACAAGATAGAAGGAAAATCTAAATTATTAATATCTCTAAGGTGGAATTAAAATGCACTAATCCCAATGGTCGAATTGTTCTAGCAAGAAAACTAAACCATTTGGAACATTATTTTTCTTACAATTGTAAACATTGTAGAAATGAATCCTGTAAGTTATTTTTTCAAGAAGATTCTCCAATTGCCCAAAAACAAAATTGTCCATGAATTCTCATAATAATCCAAATGGAATGAATCAATGCTTTCCATCTAGACAAAAATATAAACTACAAGAAAATTTTTTTTTAATTAAATTCAAATTTTTGAAACTTTTCTTTTGCTACCTCCTCTCCCCCCGTCTCCCCTGAGTTGAGTTGTTTTGGGCATAACTTTTGTTCCCGGGCACCGATTGAGAAAAAAAATAATATTCCTATGAAGCTAATTAGTTTTTCTATCTACAATAAATGTTTCAAAAAATCAAGACAATAATTGAGACCATAGATACATGCCTGAAATCTACCTTGTCCCCAAAGGGACAAATGGTCTTTTAGGGGCTAAGATCCAATGGTTAGATGTGCCAAAAAATAATTCCAAATATTTTTACTCTTTGCTATAGAAATGACAGTTTTGAGTGTTTTTTTGCCAAAAAAAACCTTGGTCCTTTAGAGGTTAATATCATATGTAATATCAATTTTTGCATTATGTTGCTGTTTAAATTTTTTTAACATGAAAAATTAATTTGCCAAATCAATTTTAAGAGTAAATATAAAAAAAGGGAAAAGTTGAAAAAAGAAGTGAAAGCGAAAATAAATAAATAAAATTAAAAGTAGGAATAACAATAAAGGTATTGGGACAATGTTCTGGCAACCAAAGTGTTCTATAGCTTGTCCACCTGTGGCCTGATGCAACCAGTTTTATGGATTTGTAAAACCTCGAAATTCAATATTTCTCACCTTGTCCGCCCATACAAGGTGAGCCTCATTTTGTGCACATGCAAATACATCCCTTTAGCTTGACGGTCGAGGCACCAATACATTGTAAAAGGTGCTCATAGCTATACAACTAACAAGGAGAGTGTTACAAAGTTATTGACATTATTTGAGATTTGAGCCTAGAGTGTCTCACACATTTATACAGAGAGATTATTACATAAAAAGAGACTCATTTGCCTTCATGACCTTTGCATGCACCCAGGGTTGAGACTAGTTTGACATATTAGTATAGAAAGGTTTACCAATTGAAAGAGTGAGGTTTATTAGAAGTTTTTACAATATATTGTGTTGTGTAATTTTAGCCATCACTAAACAAAGATTTCTAGAACTCACTCACACTTCCATTGCTAATTGTGTAGTCTTGGATGCCTTTAGCACTAACAAAGAGATTCTGACGAACTTTGCAAACAACACATGTTCTATCTAAAAATTCAGACTTTTCAGATTTTTTAATTATTTAAAAACAAAATTCATGCTTTTCAATTGCCAATACTCTAAAATTCTTTTTTTCTTGAAAAGGTCATAACATTCAGTAGCAGCACTCCTAACTGCCTCCCTCCCACGAAATGGTGTGGAATATTCCACACCATATGAATGGCTACGAGGCCACATGTCAAATTTGTTAGAATGTTAGCAAAAAAGAAATTGGGTTGAAACTAATGTACACTAATGGAGGGCCATTAGTAATTTAGTTTGTTTTGCAAGTAGTTCTCTGGCACCAAAAAGTAGTTGACAAGTTACTCCATCAATATTTTCTAAAGCATGGTAAGGTAGGAGGCCCAGAAATGGACCATCTAAGGGCTGATCAGCCTTTTTCATATACTTCTTTTGATGGAAATATTTTTTTCTTATTTTTCAGACAAAGAGAATTTGATTATGATTGCAACACAAGTCGTTTCGTATTTTTAGAAGCATTTTTGAATTACTTGTGAATTTTCAAACAAGATTAGTCTTAGGTCACTATTTATGACCCTAGGTCTTCCATAAACTGCTCACTTGCAACTTCTAAAGAGAAATGGCGAAAGCAAAGAGAATGATTGGCTCTTGCAATAAATAATATTTTTCCTATCAATCCATTCAATGACTATAGAAGGTCCATTTAAAGACCATGTCATGTCCATTTCAGGAGAGTCTACATGGCGGTTCTAAATGCCCGCTCCATTTCAGAGCCTCTTACCTTATGTGCTTAGGGCCTCCTGCCATGTACATCGGTCCGGTGCAAGTTCTCCGGGAAGCTACAATGCCAAACCATTAATTGTCCTGCTATGTGGACCGGTTCGGTGGGGGAGAGAGCGACTAAAAACAGCCGACGTAGTGGATTCCCTTCAAGTTGACCAATCTCCACCCTCCACCAATGTGCTTGTCCACCGATATCGGTGAAGCTTGCAACCCGACTTCTCCACTCATCGAGGCCGGCAAGACAATCGGTGGTCACTTCTTGTCTTTTAGTGCTTTTTCCACCGGCCCAACTCACATGGCAGGAGGCCCTTAGTGGTGTCCGGTTACCATGCATTCAAATTTGGCCCTCCACATTTGGATGGATGATGATGAAGAAAGGAAAAGGCAGGTTGGCTGAAGACTACTGAATGTTATGGTACCTCCATCTATCATGTTGCATTGCTTAACTTTGAAGGTTTGGGATGCATTCACCTTAGGGCCTGACCGGACCTCCAACTGGTCCAGGAGGGGTTCGCATGTGGTCATTGGCAACCCAATTATCGATATGGAGCTCCTGTCCTTCCCTGGCTCTTCCATCCTTGAATTTAGGATTTGCAAACCCGCTCTCCTTTCCATCAACCCAACCTACTATTTTCATATAAAGTATTCTCCACTTGTCTTCTTGTCTCTCCTATTTCAAGACTTGTCATTGTGGCCTGCCTCATTCATTGTTTGTTGCATGTCATATAATTCCAAATATCAATAGAAAAGTGGATATTTTATTTGGACAAGACCTCAAAGCTTTGGTGCCTGGAGCTCCATATGGGGTCCGGTCCTTCATGCAAATAGGCTCTTATTAGTGATATCCGTGTGTCTTGGTTTGGGGTCTCCGTCCTTCCATGCCAGTTGCAGGTCTGATATTTGCAAATGAAATCATTTCATTTATTTATATATAAATAGCACAGTACTGTACCTGCATGTGAMATGTACATGTGAAACCTACCATCAGGAAAATATCTTTGGTGTTACCAATTAACTTCCATGCTTTCTCAAAAAGATCTTCCCTGTATCACTCAAAATATCATAAATATCTTCTCAGTTCTTTGTGGTTGCCTGTCTTTGTTTCCCCAGTAAGAGCATCCACTCAGTGGCTCGGCCTCCCTGGTCGGGATGCCATAGGCCGGGCCCGGAAGCAAAACAGGCCTCCACTGTGCCACCGTCGACAAAATTCAAAGTGTCTCGCACGGGGAAAGTKGTTGTTTTTCTGTAGCTTTCGGTGTGTGATGAAACTTGGAGAGAGTCCAGGGTTGACTACTTTGTGTTTATTTCTCATGTTTTCTTGTTTGGCATGTTGATTTCTTAATGCCAAGAGGTGGTCATGTAAAGGCGGGAGGGCGCCGGGATGGACAAAGCGTCCGTTGGCGTCAATAACTTGTAAGGCCTTCATAAATGCTCTACCTCCCCGCCCCTTCGCGCACCAACATGATCCGGCTAGAGTGTGGGCATAAAGAGACACAGTGGGGGAGCTTGGAACCAGTGGGCCCGGGACAGCTTTTTCTCACTTCAACCTCAACCTGCCATGGGGATTTGGCCGCCCCACGGTGGCGATGCTCTAAGGTAGAACCACCTATAAGCAACCCAATAAGGAATTTGGGCAAATATGAAGCAATGCAAGATAAATGCTTTTAGAGGTGTGTTGATAAAAATGATGGGGATTGCAAAAACTTTAAAATGGTAATTTTATCGCAAGAATTAAAATTACTGTGAATTTTGAAAGGCAAAAAGTGTTGTAGACCCATAGCCAATCTCTAGAGTCTTCCTATTTTTTTTGCACTACTTTGGAACATGTATAAATAATAAAATTTTAGTCCCAACCTTGAAAAGAAGAAAAAAAAACCATTCTAGCCTTGGTTGGAAATAAGTCAATCTACGGTTGGCTATGGGGCATTGGTCAGAAATCGGTGGTTCTACCTTAATGTGGGGGACTAGGGGAGGTGGGGATTGTTTTCCTTCTTTGCAATGAAATTCGGTTATATAGGCTAGGTTTATATATATGGATGCTCTTAAGATAATTAACCCTTAACCCTTGCAGGACGAGGTGGACGTTTTTAATCCTTTGGAGGACAAAAAACTCATCCAGTGAGTGGATACTCGCCAATTTTTATCCATTTTTTTTGTGAAAGTGACCATATATATGTCAATCATCATGGGAAGTCAAATTTAGTGCCTTTAATTGCTTCCATATTGTTAAGTAGCCCTAATTCTATGAAGACAGTAAAGATTTTCACATGAAAGTGTTTTGTGCCACACTATCCTTCTTGCGATTTTTGAATGAGTAGCATCAGGTATTGGTTTGTACAATTTTTTTCAAAGCTAAACATGTGTGTGAATAGTGTTTTTTCCCTTGGTCAAGCACTACACATTGCACCCCGCTTTTCTCCGCGGTGATAGGTTCGTCTTTTAAGGGTTAATGCACATTTCATGTCTGGGCTTGGTCAAACTTCATTATATTTCTACATTAGAACGTACATTTCAAAATTTTGATATTTTTCACATGTAGTGATATGTGTTTAAAACTTAATTTCATTTTTTGAAGATATTTTAGTATAAAAATCATAGTAATTATAAAAATGATTAAAATAGTATAATTTTTTAATGAAAAATGGAAATAATGGTGTCAAACATCATGGTATGATTGGTGTATACTTGGAGCTTACACAAGAAGAAATTCAAAAGAAAAAGTTAGAAAGTGTTGTATTTTGAGCCTTCAAGATACTATCTTCAATTTTGTCACAAAATTTGCAATTTTAAACATTTCGAAAAAAAACAAATTAGAATAAAAAGTAGATTACTCGAGCTTCGTTTTCTTTGTCAAGCTTAAAATCAATTAAAATAAAAAAACTATATGAAAACTCAAGTTTGACTTTCAAGATACCTCTCGGGCATGCAATGTCCTTTAAGGGTTAATTTTAATCCTACAAAAGTGAAGATTGTGGTACTTTGTCTATTATACATAGAATTGACTTTAGAGCGTCCGGATTCATCCCCAAAAATCAACAACTTGAGATAAATCATTATAAAGTGCTATTTGGAAGCATAATTTGGAATTGATATAGAAATAAGAGTTGTAGATTCCATCCGTATGATTGGATTCACCAGGCCTTTCACCAATATTTTATTTATAAATCCTGAAAATAAAATTTCAAAATTCCTTCAAAATTCGATAACAAATAAAATATWATCATTTTTGGAGTAAAATTTGTTGGAATGGATTTGAAATGAGGTTCTTTCAACATGGTGATTTTTTGAGATTCTTTTGTTGTTAAAATCTATGACCTCATTTTGGCAAATCTATTTTCGAACTAAAGTCAATGCAATTTTGGCCTGCTCAACCACTTGATATATTTGCACATTAATAATTTTAGAAAAATATGTGTTTTAGTAACACAAAATCTAACCCGTAGATAGAACTACAACTTGATCTAGTATCTCTACAAATTATAAGAACTTTCATCCAAGTAGTGAGGAGGATGAAATTGTAGTTTCAATTTGTTCATCGTCCAATTTCTAGACGTCGACGTGCTCTTGGGTTAATAGTGGAAAATATAGACCGAATTTGGATTTTTAGAATACAACAATTTTGGATGATCAACTTAGAGGTAAAAACTACAGCTTTGGGAAAAGAAAAATTATTCTTTTTTCAAAATTAAAAAAAAATGGATTTGAATCCAAGAAAAAAAAATTATTTAAAATAAAGTGAGAAATAAAAAAACTCTCTCAAATTCATACACATTTTTAAACAGATGCAGTAGAAAGCTAAAATTAACCTAATTGGATCCTACAAAATTTAAAAAAGATTTATATATGCATAATTTTGTGAAATTTAATGACTGATGTTATTATCTTATCATTCAAATTGGAACATCTTCAAAACATTTAGAATCATTCTAATTAGTTTGTATTTTTGATCACACTGGTTTAAACCTTGTTTTACTTAAAATTAGTAAAAATACAACTATGAAAGGATTTTCTTTAAGCTTAATTTGTTTGTACAAACCAAAGATTAGAAATGTACAAGAAAATGTTCTTTCCATCTCCATTATTCCTTTCATTGCAAAAACTTAAGCTTGCTCCTTTTTTGTATTTTTTAATTTCAAATGTTTTTAAGCTTAAAACCTAAAGTCCCAAGTGTCCTCTCGGGGGACACTTGGCATTTTGGGCAGGCTCGTGTAATCTCAATTTTTGACACAATTTTTTGAAACTTTTTTTGATGATAGAAAACCACATTAGCTTTCTGAAAATATAATTTTTTGCCTCAATCGGTGCCTGGGGGCAAAAGTTATGCCATACCATGCATAAATGTTTTCCCCCTAATCCTCAACTTGCATCTTCAACACATAAAATTTTAATTTCAAGCTCAGAAGAGCAAAAAAATTTGATTAAAAAGCTTCAAAGCCAAAAAATCTACTCATAGAGTGTATAAAAAGCTTTTGTTTTTCACTTTAAACGCAGATATCTTACAATCTAGGTAGTCAAAGTTTGTGAAAATTGTCACACACATTCATATACTAGTCTAGTGCAAGATCCTTTGGTTGGATATGCCAAAAAATTGAAATTTTTGAAAACTTTGCACCTTGCAATAGAAATGACAATTTTGAATGGATTTTGAGAGAGAAAAAGCTCTTGGAACTTTAGGGGTTAACTAAGAAAATGTAGCACCAATGATGTTTTTTTTATTCCATTAGAATTCTTTAAAGAAATTGTAATTTTGGGACACGTACAAGATAGCATCTTGAAAGCTAAAAAATATACCACTTTTGGAATTTTTTCTATTGAATTTCTCTAGGTGTGATTTCAAGRCATACATCAATTATACCATGATGATGTTTGTCACTATTATTTCCATTTATGCCATATTTTGAACTTTTGAAATTGCTATGATTTTTGCAAAGAAATTTCTTCAAAAGATCATATAAAATGTCATTTAATGTTTTGAATTATGAAATAAATAAATAAAATCAAGTTTTAAACATATATTACTACATGTGAACAATATCAAAAGGATAAAATGWGTTTTAATGTATATTGAATAGGGTATTTTTAGGGGACCAAAAACTTAAAGGGATACGTCCGGGGATACGTCATGGATAATTATAACTGTTTGAAACATGATGTACAATGATCGCAAAAAAGACAGCAGTTAGTTCAAAGTTAGCGAGTGGATTTTGGGGAAAAACCGGTTGCATTTTAAAATCGACGGATGCAAAATCGGAAGGAATTTTGAAGCACCGGAAATCAACTCGTGCCACTAAAACATTACATGATATTTGGTTTCCTCCTTTGAGTATTTGAGGGATTTCAACCGACTTCAAGCAATATCTAYTGGCTAATATCCATCAAAATTAGAACAAATTTGGTGGGTATCAACCTTGGGGAGCGGAGTTGAAGACTTTTGGACTTAATTTTAGGGTCTATAATTATGTCTSATTTGTTTTTTTAAAGATATTTAGAATTTTTGTTTCTAAAATGTGGGGGAGGGGTTACTTGCTAAGCGGCCCACCATCTCCTAGGCTCAGCGCCTCCGGTAGAGACAACATTATTGAAGAGGCTATTATCTTGTGGAAGAGTTTTTCTAAGTTTTGCCATTTGTATATAAATCATGAGTGGTATCTTACAGRGGCAATAGAAGAAACATTTGAAAAARAAGAAATTGGTACTTCCTAAATTCTTTTGATATTTATGCCCCTTCAAAAACCATCCTYRACTCCATATTGCATGGTKRASAGGACCTTGGCCTTCAAATGGTGAAGAGCTTTGTCAAGTTCAATTCTTGCTAAGGATGTAATATTCATTAGTACCTTCATTTTTAACTTGKTTTTTTATATTTTTGATTTACAATTTATGATTTACAAGTTTTACAATTGAGCAAAACCCAATTTCAATTTGGAAGAAATTAGCATGTGAGAAATTGGAATTGGGGAAAATAAACCAATACTTTTTGTGATTCAAAGGATGCAACCAATGTCCTTGGGAAAAAAACCCAATTGATTTGCAGGGAAGGAGGAAATCAGTTGGAGGACTTCCAATAATTTTCCAAACACTGTACAAGAAAAACCCGGACGCTTCAATGAATATTGTATTGTACAACAAAGAAAGATATCTATATAGTGTAAAATGTTGATTAATTAGTATGGGTCCCTTCAATACCTCCATTCAATGTACACTAAATAGTGAAATTAGGTAGCCCCTCACTAATTTATAAACATTCCACACTATGTATAAGAATGCACCACTTTTGAATTAGTTAAGGTAGGAGATCCTAAAATGGAGTAGGTTCTAAAACCAATGAGGCTCTAGAAGTACATTTTTCATTCTCCAATGTACAAGCAATCTACATTTGAGGAGGTGGTTTGTTTTAGAGCCCATTGAAATGCACTTTTCTGCAACTTCAAAAAATCATAATTAATTCCACAAAGCTCCAAAAAATATGAAACGACTTGGGGTAGATGCCAATTACACTTGCCTTTCAAGGAAAATTTACTAAAAATTATTTCAAGTAGTTTAGCCTTGCCAAAATTGAGCTTCAGCCTTTAGGTAGGCGCTTTATGGACCTCCTACCTTACTAGTGTATTTGGAACTCATGAACCACCATGCGTACAAATGAAATGATTTGTAGAACTATTTGTTGACTTTGATGATTTATAGAGTAACTGTTTGGAGGTAAGGCAACCTAATTGTCAAGGGCATCTGCAATCCTTGGTGACCAACTTTTTAGATTTGACATGTGAAAAGAGGATTGAAATACTTCAAATCACTTTTGCAAGTTTTAACACCCTCATGATCAAACATTATAATCTTTCAATCCGTAAGAGATATTGTTGTGTGTTATTTTTCTAATGTGAACTCTAACATGTCTAGTTTGATTTTATACGATTACAATTTAGAAAGAATTGATACAACGTATCAAAATGTTGGCTTCTTGTTCAATTTAGAGCAAATTCTAGAAGCTCAAGAAATTCCAGGGTCATTTTGGGGTTAGATGGTCCACTTATGGACCTCCTACCTTACATTGCAGATGCCCTAAGGCAACCTAATTTCACTATTTAGTGTAGAAATCTAATGAAGTTTTGACTAATTCCGGACATCAACTGTCCTTTTAAAGGCAGACATCAATGTCTGCACACTCAATCTGTAACTGCCGTCCGTCCGTCCACAGCTCAGATTTTTTAAATTTATTTATTTATTTTTGAACAAATGGTACTGACAAGTCTCAGAATTGACGTGCAGCTTACTGTAGTTCCCGTCTGGGAGTGCCGGTGCTCTAGTGCCTGTCTGTGTCTGCAGACAGAATGACAGACAGAGTCGCAGACTCGCAGGATGGATGAGCGAGGACCTAGCTCGAGGGACGGTTGTCTTCCCCTTCACTTCACTTCAAGTAACGTAAGTTAGGGTTCCATTTCCTTTGCGTGATGGCTGAGGAGGACTCGTGTCCCGTAAGTTACGCTTCTTTCGATCGTTTTGACACAAACGAAACGGAATTCCATTGCACGAAATCAAATACAAACCCAAGTTAGCTGACGAGCCACAGGCTAGGTACGCGTGGAGTGCGTCATCTACTCTTCCACAGTTCTGAATTTGTGATCTGCAAGCTCAGCTTTCACATGCGAACTCTCAGTCGCTTTTGTTTAGTTCTGCTTGTACGTCTGGTCTGCACCGAATGGATGACTGCATGTGACTATCACGTGAATGATATTGTCCACTGGCTTCAGGTTCTCAAGGACTGGAGCTGACAGGCAGTAAGTTGTTGTCGTAGCTTGCCTGCTCGATCACTGGCCAGTCACTGGCATGGGCTCTGCAACGTTACGGTACTACATGCCGTGCCCTTTCTGCTGTTTTTTTCTTACACATATGAACTGTTGTAATTCTGCTGTTTCATTTCCCGTCGCAGTAGTGAGGCGCCTCTATCTCTCCGGGTCTGTCACAGTACTTGGAACCCTAAACACGCTCACGGAGTTGGCGATGGCGCGGGACTGTTGTCGTACGTGGCGCGTAGTCGCAGCAACTGGGTGGGTGGACGTACTTCATTCGAGTCGTGTTATTCAAATCTCAAAAATCGAGTGAGTGCATCTCATGTATAATGATGTTCCAGATGAAAAGAGGATTTTGGTACCTTGATCTTTGCCTTCACTGATTTGAAGAAGGTCGATCGACAGATAAACGCACACAAAGTTAATTGACACACGTACAACGCGCATGTAGATTCTGTAGCAACTCCTGCACGATGTGATAGGAACATAAAATGTGAAGAAAAAACCCATTGCAGACTCTAACATTTCCGACCCTCGACCAAACATGGTAATCAATAGAAGGCACGTATACTGGGAGAACGGGAGGGTGTTACCGGGGAGGGTATACGATTTCAGTATGTAACTATACCCCCAAACTTCCTAGAAATAGAAAGTTTGGGGGAGGTATAGTTACATATTACATACTGAAATTAAATACCTTCCCCGGAATCACCCTTCCGTTCACGTAGCTGTAAGTTGCAATTCACCGAAACCAGTGAAATTATCTATCAGAGCTTGCTTGCGCGCATTGACCGCACCACAGAATTGAAGAACCAATTCATGCATGATCAAGACGTACACATGCAATTGCAGAGCATACGCTATCGATCAACGAGGCAGCTACAATTCTGAAGCTGAGAGACCGAGAGTCGTTAGTAGCTAGCTTTGATCAAGACCCACTCAGCTAGCCATCAGCTTTGGTTATGTTCATAAGGTGCACACTTTCATTACCAACTAGTTCACTATCCAGCCCTCATGTATTGGTTTCAAAACATTCTAGAACATAAATGTGCTCAAATGGTATATTTGGGTGGAATTCCTATATGGACGGTAATTGGTATGTCCATTGGACATGTCATTTCCTTTATCCACTTATGCTTTCATGTTCACAATTCTAAAAGTTTAAGTTACAATTTTAAAAATTGATTATGAAAATTCTCAAAATTCAAATTGTGAAATTTTTATTTAATATTGACCAAATTTCAAAAAGCTACAAAAGGCCTTGCACATCCAAGGACCAGGGATTAGTCATTGAGTGTTTGATGTGGTAGTTTGATGTATTTGCTTACAAGGATTGTAGTTGGATTCTTGAGCTTGGGTAACTTACTAGGACTTAATAATGGTTGTCAAATATTGGTGGCAATATACATGTACAAGGTCAATGCATGCTAGTCTATTTTTGGAATTATGATCTTGTTTTGAAAAACATTCAATATAGAGTCAAGATCATTTTGAAATTAGTTTTGGACATTGTTGATTACATAAGTGAGATTTTCTAATCCCTATTAGGTTTTACTAGAGTGGACAAAGTATTGTATGTAATTTTGACAATAACCTTGTTTGATGAAATTTTGTAGGCAAACTTTTGAAAACCTTGGATCTAAGGAATCTTTTTATTGAYACAAGTGAGATTGAGGTGATGTTGAACATGGTGAGTTTGACATTGAGGTGTGTCAAAGTTGTTGCTCATACCCTCCAACACTTGAATGAGAATATGCCAAACCTTCAAACATTGGCACTACTTGGAGTATTTGGTGCAGAGGGAGGAATTCTTGAATTCCAAGATATGAAAGTACTTTGCTTGGGTCTTTCAACTCAAGCCAAAGATGTCATAATGAAGTGTCCCAATCTAGAGAAGCTCCAACTGAAGATGCAATGCCCAGAAAAACTCATCATCATGGCGCAAAATTTGAAGTACGTAGCATTCAATTTGGATGTGATGGAACCTTCAAAAGTGGAATTGATATCTATGGTTGGATTAGAGGAGTTACTCTATGGTGCAACAAATTTTGTGACACTTTCATCACTTGTGGAGAAGAATTCTAGGAATCTTAAGAAGCTATTTTTGGATATCCCATGCATGGCGCTAGCGGAAGATGGAAGGTTTTTGGGTGTACTGAAAGATGCTTCATTGCAACAACCAAGTTTCAACAAATTATCTGAGTGCRAAAACCTAGAGGTGTTGAATGTTGGACCCGGTTTATGGTATAGCATGGAATCGCAAGTGGATGAATTACTCTCTACTAAAAGGTGGCCTTCTATGAGGAGTTTGGTCCTACATATGATACCGCATGATATGGAAGCARCCATTGTGGTACTCCGAACACTCTTGCGAATTTCAGTGACAAGTTTGGATGTTTTCATACACAAAAGTAGCCCCATCACAGAAGAGCTTCTRTCTCCAAGAATTGAAGAGACAATTAGGAGTTGTGACCAAATCATTGATTTCAAAATTCATTCTTGGCAAAAAAGTTTGAACTTCTCTTGCTTTAGCTTTTAAAAGGTTAAAAATGAATATCAAATTTTATTGATGGTGAATGTTGACTTTGATGTCACCTTTTCGAAGAAATGATTTGGTCTTTACATTCATAAGACAATTATGGAGTAGGGCAAAATGGTGGAGGGGAAAAGAAAACTAAAAGCATTAGTGACGGAGGTTGAAAAATGTAATATCCAATTATCTTCTCTGAGTGGTTTGTTGAAGGGACTTGCAAGAGTTTTGTGAAATGGTTGTATATGGTAYGAGGGAGTTCATTYGGAAAAGGTCTTCAAATTGGGGATAGGTGGAAGGGAGAGTATGATTGAAATGTGACATTTGTACCCACTTCTAGAATCTAAGAAGTATAGTGCATTTATTCCAAGCAATTATCTCCTTTACTACACGAAAATATTTGGAGGAGGTGAAATGATGGGTCCAATACACTGTGTGGACAATACAAGTGAAGATTTGGGCAAGGAATATACAAGTACTCAAGGAAATGTGGATTTATCAATGGTTGGTACTTGAAGAAATGGACATGGCCTCGACAAGATGCAATGTGGATATGGATTTCATGATCATTGAAGGCAACATGGTAGCGTGCATGGTTGTTGCCATTATAGGTACAATTCCAATTGGAGACTTAAATCTTAAAGATAAATCATGAAAATTATGATTTGAAAAGTGGAAAAATCGGTATAAACGTTTTTTGTATTTCGGGATTAGAAATGTTCAATTAGTGTCCTTGAGTCTTTGAATTTTGGAAAGAAGTTAACAAAATTAGCAAAGTAAGTGTCCGCCTTTTGTTGTGGCTTTGGAGGCGCTAGTTGCTAGATGCTAAGGTTAAACTATTTACTTACGTATTAGAGTAGAATCAAAAATTATGATTTACAATCATAATGGCCTTGGTGTATGCTATTTAGCTATTATCTTAGTTTTTAGCTTTATTGTAATGGTATGTGCACCTATAAATGTATGCTGCTTGTGTCATTTTTTACTATAATCCTGACAAGGATCTTTATAGATCTAGGATAGTAATAGTTTTTTTTGATGAAATCATTCAATATTTCTATTGTCAAAGATGAAGTATTTGAAATTGGTATTTGTGATATGGGAATTAGTTAAGCCTTTTGCATGCAAGTATTGTAGAATATATTTCTAAACTTAAGGGAGATGGGTTTACAAATAGTTTTCATGCATTTTGGAATTATATAAATGTTATTGGATCGTATTGGCTATTAAAAGAGATTCCAAATCACTTAGATGAACATTTAATGGATATAGGGTGGACAAGAATTAATTAATGTATCCCTCACTGTCACTGCAATATAGAATTGGCGAATATAGAATTGTCAATTCTGTGAYAATTAAGTTGTATCGGAGTACTTACATAGTTACATGTGTCAAGTGTAACAGCTAGTTAATAGTTACTGCAAAGAGACGACGTTTCTCCTCTACATTAATAGGGGTAGTCACACTTTCTTCACTCCTCACAAATTCTTCAGTGAATTGGGACGTGTCAATTTAGAATTGGCTTTCTGTTGGCTCTCCGAAGACGAATGTTCTTAATGTGTGAAGAGTTCTCGGCGTCCATTATTCTCCTCGGGAAGTGAATAATGGACGTGGAGAACTCCTCACACAATAAGAATATTCCACCACCCTTGCTTTTCGCCTTTGCATTGCTCCTCCACTGGTCCCTTTTGTTACGCTATGGTTCATTTATGGTCAATTTCATTATAATGGCGTGCATTCACTTAAAATGGTAGGCCATTTCATTAGAATGGCGCGCATTCACTTAAAATGGCAGGCCATTTCATTAGAATGGCGCCCATTCCATTACAATGGCATGAAATACGCTTGAAATTGCACAACATTACATTAAAATGGCACATATACCGCCATTTTTGGCAGCAGAATGGTGCCAATATAACGAAATTGACCATCTTTTTGTTACACTATGGTTCCTTTAGATACACTATGGTGACTTTAACACAACTTTTGTTGCATGCAACACCATTCTCTGCTTTCATTCTCCACTCAATGGTCAATTTCATTATATTGGCGCCATTCTGCCGCCAAAAATGGCATTCATACCGCCAAAAATGGCAGTATCTGTGCCATTTTAATGGAATGTCGTGCAATTTTTAGCGTATTTCACGCCATTGTAATGGAATGGGCGCCATTCTAATGAAATGGCCTGCCATTTTAAGTGAGTGGCGCCATTATAACGAAATTGACCATGACTCATAAGATTGGGGTGTCACACCTTCTTCACAAATTTTAGGCTACCGATTGGCTCTTCGTTTCTCTCAATCTTTAGAGAATTTTTGTGGAGTAAAGAAGGTGTGACTACCCCTAATTGTTCACCGGGAATTCATATATTGTTTATGACAAGTTCGCAACCCTGGCGGCTTTCAGGGTCTCCAGATAGAAAGTAACTGCTTGTTGTGAACTCCGTATCGATCGTTATTCCCAGATATTTTCACTCTCCAGCTCTCCAGAAGTTGCAACAGTTTGAACTTCGAAGGAGATTGAAAAGCATATAACTTATATACTTATAGTGGAGGATTGAATAATAAACATACAGTCACTGTCTAGCTGGGCTATGTCCGTACATTGTTCAAATTAATTGTTTTTTGTTGATTCTTCTAAGGACCTGCTCCTAGTAAGGTAGAACCACCCATAACTGATTGAATGAGGAATTTTGGACGAATTTGGAGCAATGTACTGTAAATATTTACACAGGTGTGTTGATAAAAATGATGGGGATKGAAAAAAAATTGGTAATTTTAACGCATGAATTGAAATTACTATGAGTTTTGATAGGTAAAAAGTGTGCTGGACCGATCGCCAATCTGTAGACTCTTCGATTCTAATCACTCAAAAAACTACTTTTCCACTCACTGCTTCTTACTTTCTTGCACACTAGGTTGGGACATGTGTCATGAACTTTTAGTTCCAACTTTGAAAAGAAGAAAAAAAAGCATTCTGGCCTTGGTTGGAAATACTTTAGTCTATATATAGGTTGGTTATTGGACCCCGATCGGGAATGGGTGGTTCTACATTTATTGTGCTCCCAATGTTCATTATGTGTGATCATAACGATAAGATGACCTGATTACCACGTTAACATGAGTTTGTACATTCTAACTGTAAGCTAATGCTAAGGTTAACACTAATTATACTATTGGTAAACATACTATTAGCCATGTTTTTGTTGAAAGGTTTTCGACCTTATGGAGTGATTGAACTTAGGGAAAATAATGTATTGGTGGTGGTGGGGGATTTATGTGGATTTTATTGGGCATGTTTCAGTGTTGAAGATCGAGGATTTGAGTGATGATTTTTGGACACTTGTAGTGTTAAATTAATGTTGAAAGAAGCGTCCAAAACAAGTACATGCACGTGTATGAGTCGGAYTGTGGTGTTCAGTCGGTTACAATTGAGGAGTAGCTTTTATTACACGTGGATCTGCAAGTCATAYATGAATTTTGATTTTGCTTGTACTGAGGATTGTCATGTGGATTGCGTGCATTGCCAAAGGTGGTTGATTTTTCGGAACAGGGACATAATTAAAACCGGAGTGGTGGTGCGTGACTTYGGGAGTCCGCAATTTAGATTTGATTACTGACTTGTTTGAAAATGGAGGTGAAGGAAATCAATGCAAATTTATTCTATTCAGCAAGGAGCATGAATGCATGATCACGTAAAAAATTGTTTAAGTTTTCAGTTGGAGACTTTCACGTTCGCGTGCAGCTGGTGTGCTGTTGGAGATGAATCTCTACGAAAAGAAATAGTCTTACAACTAATGAGGTAACTCGGCCTATGTCAGGCGAAATGGGAGCCAGCCTTTTACAGACAAAATTCTACTAATAGAGTACATTTTTAGTTCTGAAATGTGCTCCACTAGACCAACAAAACATTGTTAACCGGCTCGTGTACCTCCCCCCCAGGTGGAGGTATAATCCTCCCCTATATACTTCGGGGAGGATTTCAATTATAATATTGACAATCTCATTGGTTGGGCTAGTCTAGAATCATTGGGTTGTTCGAGTGGGAACGCCATGATTGGCTAGGCATGCCATGCTATGACGTTGGAGGATCCAGATTTTGAAGGAGCAAAAGCCCCCTTCCCCTAGTGAAGGTTAACAATATTATGAATTTCGATTGTAAAAGGTTGGCTTCCATTTGGCTTGTCATAGGTTGAGTTACCTTAGACCTTATATCCTTTCCTACTATCACATCCTCTACTCTTTCATGTCTTAGGGATTGGATGATACGTACCCAAATTAGAACTTACTCTACTTGCTCTCACTAAGCCGGTAGGAAGTTAATGAATTTTAGGTGTGATAATCAATTTGGGGAGCTTATGCTTCTTGAAGTATTCTTCAGTAAATTTCCTTTGAAGACAGATGGAATTGGCATCTAACCCAAGTCGTCTTGTTGTTTTTGGAGCTTTGTGAAATTAGTTATGAGATTTTGAAGTTGAAATGCAATGAAAAAAAGAAATGATGTAACCGAACGTCTTTGGCTATGTCATTCCAATAAACTCTCAGCCCTCTACAATTCCAAAATCTCATCTAATGAAAAAAACAACCTATTTTTGCAAAAAATAATATCTTATCACAATGCTACAAAATTTCATTTAATCATTGGGTACAAGGATTGGGTATGAGGACTGGGACATTAAAAAAGACCGTAGTAAAAGTTGGAGTTGATTCAATTAGACAACAAAATCAACATTGAATTTCACATTTACCATGTTCTATTAAGAATCTCTTACCACAAAAAAATATTGACTAATAGATGCTAAAACTTGTTTGTATGCTTGAATGCCTACAAGTTTTTTTTCATTTGGATATAGCCATTTGATTGTTTTGATGAGAAAATCCCTCTCGTATTATCCTTCAAGTATTCAAGAAGTCCAATTCTTGTAGMAATATGGAGTTTTTGACATATTTGAATTTGAAGGTCTAAACATGAATTGTAGTATAGTAGATCACCATTGAAATTTCTTTTATGTTTGAGGAGGTACAATATTTTTATGTACTCTACAAATATGGTGAATATTTAAACATGATAAGATTTAGAAATTCAATTGACATCTAAGTAGAAGATAACAATTAAGATTTCAATCCAACATTGTCTTTGTGATGAAGTTTGTTGTTGCTTACTCCAAAAATAGATTATTTTTCAAAGTAGAAAATAATTGAAAATTGGATGTGGGCAAAAATTCCCAGCAATGGTTGAGATGTTTAGTTGCCTCTCTTCCCTTTACAGAAGGTCCAGGAGCCCTCGAGTTGAGTATAATTACCTTAATTTCTAATCATAGTCATTTTGAGAATACAATAAAAGAGGCCARAAAAATAATTATTGATTATATTGCAAGACCGAAGGCTTCTTATACAAACACTTCTCACAATAAACATAGGACGTCTTCTAGTAGCCAATGGATCAAACATTCCTTTTGCAAGTTAGCGTGGCCAAAATGAAATATTTTTTCAATGGATACTCACATTTGATCAACAATTTCAGCACACATTGAGATTGGAATAATGTACCTAWTGCCACATGAGAGTCCTCAAATATTCCGAAACCCTCCATTGTTTCAAGTAACCAAACCACGTCAATAAAATGTTGGTAAGGTAGGAGGTCCATGAATGGCCCATCTAAGGGCTGAAGCTCAATTTTGGCAATGTGTAACTGCTTGAATAATTTTCAGTAAATTTTCCTTGAAAGACAAGTGGAATTGGCATCTAACCCAAGTGGTTTTATATTTTGTGGAGCTTTGTGGAATTAGTTATGAATTTTTGAAGTTGCAGAAAAGTGCATTTCAATGGGCATTAAAATGGACCACCTCCTCAAATGTAGACTGCTTGTACATTGGAAAGTGCAAAATGTACCTCCGAGCATGTTCCATTTTAGAACCAGCTCCATCTCAGCACCTCCTACCTTACCTAGATATTGACAAATAATGCRTATTACTAGGCACATATTTTAATAAATGATTCCAAATCTAGAGGACAAGTATGGAACCATATAAATGGTTCCATTTAGCTCTTTCAGGGTTTCGATAATATTAATAACAAGTTACATGMMACAAAGAAGGGGAAGGCAAAGCCAGGGCTGGACATTTGATTGTTCTATCAATTTCTTCACCATGCAACCAAAATTGCCAACCACGTGTTCCACGTCCAGACCAATGAGAAATACGGATGTACAAATACATCAATATGTATTACAGATACAGATACGCCACAAGGCATTGCAACTCACGTATTCTTATTAAGAGCCACAAAAAACTCTGCAGACAACTAAATTGAATAGCCACCTCTGCCAAGGTCAAATTCTTGTTGATGCWGTACGTAAGAGTTTCTTATACAATTTCGGAGGTTGAAGACAACTACAAGTGACAAAATACAACCTCATTTCCATTTAAATATCAGGGGCTACAGACGATTAAGCCTACGATACTCATGCCACACCACTTTCTATCGAGTGTATTAATACATAAGTTGCTGTTGGTAACAGAGGAAATACGGTCGGGTCCCTAACAGTTTGTGTCCTCTATTTTAATCCATATTTCGTTTCAAATGAAAGCAATGAATGATGGCTATTGCAAAAAATAGCCTCACTCTCGGGCATAGCAATGCATGTTTCGCACTAACGACGCACGAGCCTTACAAGGCTATCAAGTTTGCAATGCCTGGATAATGACTACAAATTCTTCTGACAGAAGATACAACATTTCACAAGTCTTAAGCTCCCTGGTAACTGTCACACTTTTACCATATTTACAAGAACATCCAAACCGATTAACATGTCTTGGGCCTATCATAAGTTGGAGGCAGGGAAGGGCACCATTCGTTCATGTGAACATAGGGATGAATGCTATTGTAACCTGGAAACTGCATCTCATAGTCCCCCAGGATTTGACAAAATGGGGTTGCTGCGTCCGTGATATTGCACCAACTTGGCAGTCGAGAAACGTCGTCTTCAAAGAACTTCAGCATATAAGCGTCCCTTATCTGCAACCAATGCCATTTGTTAAAAAAGAAAACAGTCGCATCCTCTGCTGGTGGAAGAGYAAACAGTTAATAAATAGATTATCCAGCTCGGTACTATCAAACCTAATGAAAATCTCACAAAGGTAAGTCCTACATCATTTCACAGAACAGCTCTTTCATTGCAACAGAGATTTGCATAACCAGAGTCTATCATTGTTTGGAACGCTCTGGCAAAAGTCTTAGCAATATGAACTAACACATACCGTAAACTCAGTGACTTGGATCGAATTTCCAAGAGCCCCGAAAAGTCCAGCTTCTTTGTACATCTGAAGAATGAACGCTACACAAGTGGTCGAGAAACCATCGCTATATTCCCAGTTATCCTGCTCTGGAATGGCCAGAAGCTCCTCAAAAGCAATACCCCGTTTCTCACTCTCGACCATCACCCCAGGTAAATCCAGTCCCTGCTCACACCGAGTTTACTCCGTTACGTGCAAGCCGATGAAAAATCCAGATCCAGATAATTCCAAAGAAAACAGAAAACAGAGGAAGAACATTCAAATTCAACGAGGCAGATGTACTTAAACTAAATCAATAATACAAAAAAGACCCGAGTTCTACTATCGTTGCAACAATTAGCTGTTTCGTTGAAAATTTTCCAATGAATAAAGCCTAAAAAGGCATTTCATAAGGGTGGAATGCTGAAGTCACTAATCCAAGAGTAGGTTGATMACGGACAATATAAATCTAGTACCTCTGTACCGAGGCGTTTGTTCAAAGCCTCGTTCCACATATTCGCTGCATAGGCAGGTTGTAATCGAGTCCACATTGTTATCACAGATGCCACCTGCGACCAACATCGGCATATTGTTATCATAATGTTTGGGCCACCTCAACAAGTCAAGATGCCATAACYTACCCCCCCAATTCCGAACTCGCCACTAGGGTTGTCAAGATAACCACAAAATATGATAATATTCTGTGCAGCATACAGACGAAGACCTACCAGGTTGGAGTCGAGAGGAGGGGGGTAATTGTCGGTCGGAGTATCAATCCAGCTGAAAATCATGTTGTGATAGCCRTAAGGCAAGCCATTCATTCGGCGAGCATACTCCCACGCAGCTGTTGCATTAAACTTGGCCCGCAAATCCGGGTGCAATGGCAAGACCGCTACATGGCAATTTGCAACATCTGCAATTTGGTACTCCCACCACTCTTCCCATGGCAGTATCACGATCACCTCCTCGCCCTGGTCAGAAAAATGAAATAAAACTCATGAGGGAACAGATAACGTAGACACGAGGACAACATCACGACATGGAAGGAATTGTRCATAASCCTGACAACAATGAAGRCAAGATTTCACTATGTAATAACGCTAATTAAAGATACTCGTAAGGCAAAAGCAAAAACTTACTGCTTCATTTTCATGCCCGGACTCTCCGACCCAGAGCTTGTCATCTTCATCACGAAGACATACGGCAGTGTGTCCTGCCTGGGCCCCAGTYACCCATTTCTCTAGAGTCTCAAATGCTCCCCATCGGCCCCTGATCTTTGACATTGCTAGAAAATCTCCAGACTGTAGGTCAGCGGCAGTGATGTTCGATACACGTTGCAGGCGCTTCGTGAAATCAACTCCCATGTGAGACTCCAAGAAAGCAATGTTCGAGTTCTGTCCCCACCATGAATTCGAGAACAACGGTACAACGTCCCACAGTGCCAGCAAAGTTCCCAGCATGCCGGCTGGCATTAGAAATACTGAAAATCCCTTATTTTTCACCTGTATCCAAGKATAAACAGAATCATAAGACCCTGGAACCGCAAGAGATGACACAAAACACAAATATCTTGATTCTGAGGAATTCACTGATATCATGCAATCAGCAGAACAAACAAAACATATTTAGCAGGCAGAATGAAAATAGAATGAATATTTATATTAATCTATTTTAGATCTCTGTCTAATTCGATCACTCATAGAAATTACAGCAACCCAATCAGATGAGATATTCCAGTAGGGGTTAACCACTGCGCCGAAGGCAAACAACGGCTCTAGACGCGAGACGAGATCACCAAACAGACGTAGCACTTCATCAACAACAAAAAGAGGAGACATATTTGCTCAACTAAAAACACAGGAACGCCATTCAAGGACCCAATCAGAGATGCTGTCAGAGGAGAGCTATCGAGATTACATAGTCCAGCTCCCCTTCACTCCACTCATCAATCTTCAGTGTGTGGTTGCGAGCTGTAAAGTAGTAGTCCCAAGTCACACGGTATGGTGTTGCAAACACGTAAAGATCCAAGCAGGTCCAGCTGTGTGCGTTGCTAGTCTGCAAACATGAMGAACCGAAAATATAGCCAATGTCAAGTGGTACAAATTAACGACAAATGTAGATAATCAGCGCTGGTAAAGAACGTGTTAAGTCGAGAACGTCCTCGCCAAACRCGTGAAACACTAAAGTTGGTCATTCGTTAATATTTTGATTTCTAAGACTCCAGCGTCGGCTGTCATGCGCTCAAATGAACGGCATGAGCTCAACGGAGTCCTCAACGGAATGCATGCCAAAACTGGCAGAAATTGTACGATTCATCTTCAAAGATGCGTTAATATATGATGAAAAAACCAAAAATCACAAATGAACCCCCATTAAATTGTTAAACCTCGTGATGTTAAGTTGAAGTAAAATAAGCATTAGACTCATCTGACTATTGAAAACCATCTTTATGTCAGTACAACGCGAATGGTCTTGACTTAATGCCGGTGTGACGTTAAGGCACTGTTAGTGGCATTGACATTAACTCGATAATACATTGGCCACTAGGAAGTGTACGTTACCTTGAAATTCATTTGAAATGATTTTAAGACCGATCTCATTTTCTATTAGATTAACACATAAAGTTAACACTACCTTACCATTAACAACTTTCTGAATCTGACAAAGGGATCTCATGAGATGCAGATTCTAAACCTAGTCGCAAAAAAACGTCACGGGACTGGTTATCAGCTCGTTCAAGCCCGACCATGTCGATGAGCAACCATTACCTGAATGTGAAGAATGCCCCCCCCACTCTGACCTTCCTCTTTTGGCTCCACGTACTCCATGTAAGCCTCATTCTGATAAAAGCAGGTCCCGTTCCATACAACCGTGTCGTTTCCAGAAGAAACCGCGCCAACGAATTCTGGCAGTAAATCAACTGCACTGKTGAGCCTTTTCATCACCGGCATCGCGATTGACCCCGGTAGCAAAGGTAGTAGATCCCTGGGATGAAACGCCAACTGATACCCATCTGCACCACTCCCAATTCCACTCCATACTAAACTGAAAATCAAGAGRAAGACAGCGGAATGTCGATCCATAACTGCTCTAGCTGTAAAACCCTTGCTATCTAGGCAATCTCACATCCACCTAATTGAGATAAATTGAGATAATTCCRGCTCGCACAACAACACCAGCACGCTTCAATATTCACAAGAATTGCATAAGACCTGAAACAAGGTATCCAGCTACAACGAATCCTCTACTTCCCAAGTACACCAGACCCCCTCTCTCAAACTTCTCAAACTTCTGGAGAGTAATTCAATCCGACGCTCGTGTATTTCTGGAATAGAGAAATTCGYGACGCCAGGCTGCTGGAAAATTTACACGTCCCGATGACGACGACGAAAGCTTCGGCACATGACAATCCTTAAAGATGAAGCCACAAATCGCTCAAAAGTGAGCACATCAATCTCCCGCTTCTACCGTTRTGAGCTCCCCGTTCCCGCATCAATCACGCCACCCTCAGAAGTCAATGGCGCCAACAGAGAAACTCCAAATTCAAAAAGTGTACGTCGAAAACTCCCAAACCCCCAAGCTCAGCTACAGAATATGTTGAAGTAGTACAGAGACAATCCAATTCGAAAGGTSTAAGAATCTCGGMAAAGAGGTGCATTCGCAATCACGTAAAAGCTCGCAATCGAGCAAACCATCGGCGCGCTCGGCAGATTCTTGCCAAACTAGAGAACCCTAATCGGAGAGTAATGGGAGAATGCAAAGAAGGCGGTGAAAGTAACGTCCGAAGGACGAGAAAGAGTTCCGCCGTTCCCCGACCTTTGGTCGTGGGTTCCTTGTGACGGTAGATGATGGCGTCCAGTGGATTTTGTGGGTAGAGTGGAGTGGAGGGGAAGGGATTGACCCGAGCCGGGTCGCGCCAAGTGGCTCGCTATCAACCTTCCAGCGCGGTGAAGGATGGAGTTTAGCACCGTCGGTTAAAGCGGAACTGCACCGCCTATCAAAACGCCCACGGTAACATTACAAGTCACTGTATAAGTGACTCAACGGCCAGGGTGAAGTGACCCCCTCATTGTCCCTTTTTTACCCCTGGGGAAAGCACTGAAATTCTTTTATCTGCCACGTATGACAAAATTTGCAAATTCTGAATTCATATTTGCAATCAAAGGCCCCAAATTCTCTATGGGAGGCAAAGAAATACAAAATTGACTTGGCACAAAATAATGGGCAATTTTTACATTTACCTTTTGACATGGGCAATGAAAGGTCAGTTAATCCTAGCCGTGACTCCACCCTCTCTCAACTAGAATTTTATGAGGAGTATTAAGGTAAAATAGCCCATTGTGGTCAAAATAGAGAGTTTGCACTCCTACCATTGATGAATTTAATAAAATAAAAGATCCCACATAATAACAAGTGTGAGAAACAACAAGAGAAAATGAAATTATATCTTTGAGGCAAATTAATGAATTTGCTATGAATGAAATTTTTGAATTAAAAGATATTCCAAAAGTCCATTACTTTCACACCATAGGTCCAAAAGCCACACATGAAAGTCCATGCATCCTTCCTCATGGAGAGATTTCCAATGGTAGGAAGGACACAACTAGGGGACTTACATTTTCTTAGATCAAACAAACAACTTAATTTGTCAATTCTTCCAAACCAAGGGTGCTTACTATATAAGTTGAATTGGATTTCAAAACCGAAAATAGTATAAATATGCTTAGTAATCTTGTACTTTTTTCTACATGAACAATTTAGCTAATCCTTAAAAAATTGACCTAAAAAACTCTTGGACAAGGTTCTTATTTTATTAACCCTTAAGAGTCACAGAGAGCTAGTAATCTTAAGTTTTGACCATTTCAAGAAGAAAACAACTCTATCCTTTCTTAATTAAAAACATGATGATTTACAAATTGTAACCATAAGGTTTCCAAAAAAACATGACGTGCAAACCTAGTGAGGATTTAATGTGAGGAATTTAAACTCTATATTGGATATCATAAGGTTTGATTGCAAATTTGGCTAGTCCGGGTAGGATGAAAGAGGTGACTTTGGAAGCATATTTTGAACAATTGAGAGCCAAAAAATAATCATCAAAATTTGGATGTCCTCTTTCATTCATACATTAAACAAGAAACAAATAAAAAAATCACACACACAATAGAGAATGACCGTGCAATGATTCTAGATTCTCATAGTATATCTTTGTTGCCATTGGTCTAGATTCTTACAGTACATCTTTGTTGCCATTGGTCTTTGGACAGAGACCAAGGTAAGAGGTTCTAAGAGCGTTGAAGCTCTAAAATCATCCATCCCTTCAAAATATACACTATTTGTACATGTTTCTTTTTGGTAGCCTTCAACAATGTGCAAATAGTGTACATTTTAGGAGGTGGGTGATTTGAGACCAATATGCCATTTCAACTTCAAATTTCATAACTACTTCTACAAAGCTCCAAAAAATATGAAACAACATGTTAGATGCCAACTCCACTTGTCTTTCAAGGAAAATATATTGAAAAATATTTCAAGAGGTTTCACCTCTCCAAAATTGAGTTTCAACTCTTAAATGAGCAATTTATGAACCTCCTACCTTATGACATCAACTCTCTCATTTTGAATCCTAATTTTCAAATCCTATCTACAACCACATTCACACTTCACAATGCCGTGCAGATTTGAATGGAGTGGACAAAGCTTCATGGTCACACCATACTAGTTGGACACCGATGTGAATAAACTATGAATTTTCAAAAAAACGATCCCATGCTTTCATGTTTGACATGTTCGATTGGTGTACATTTTACACAAGAATGTGCAGGGGTCGATTTGCAATAGCGTCGGTTTTTCAACAGCAGGTTGCAACAGGTTACCTTACCAACTCCTTCCAAAAAAAGCACAAGATACGTATTCAGAAATGAACTATTCAATATTGTATATCTTCAATAGCTGAGGGTAAAATTGTTGAGAGTCAGGTGTTGGAACATTGTGATTTTGGTATCGGTGCAAATCTGCTATTATTAAAAGCTAATCACTATACAAATTCACAATAGGGAGGGAAGTCAGACCTCACCATTCCAGACCTTCTCCACAATTTGCAGATATTTGTACCCAAATTGGACACACAACATGATCCTTCTTTTCTAAAGACATAGCCCCTCCGTAGAATGTTGGAATGCTCAATCTTCCTCCGAAGGTTAAGCAGTCAACCCACCCCTCCGCCAAGGTGGATACTCCGAATCATCTTGAGTACTCATAGCACCTGATTCAAACTCCTCTTCTAATCCATAATCTTCACCAAAATATTTGTCAATTAAATCATTGGACATAATTCGAAGCTCTTGATTGTCGTGAAACGCAAGCTCTTCCATGGCTGCAATACCATCCTCTTTCTCAACCAGCTTTGGCCCTTTCCCATCTGGCAGGGCACGCATGACCTGCACAGGCACGACTCTGCATCAGACAAAATTTTTGGCATGGGGTGCACCTGTGCATCAAAAACTTCAAATGTTCAAGACGCTCAGAACAAAGATCGACAGTGTTTTCAGAAAAATGGCGAAGTTTCAGGAATTTTTAGAACTGCATCATACAGAGAGAATCTTCCTCATGGTTCATGGGGACTAAGGATTCTGTATGACCATTGTGATCACAGAGACCTCGCAATAAATTATGGGGATAATTCTCTTTACCGTCCGAAATATTGTCAGAAAGTTCCTGAAACAGACAAAATTCTACTGAAATTTCTATTGATTGTTGGAAGACATTGAATCAGAAAGGTTGCTGACTTTTCTTACCAGCTCTAGAAACTGCAGCCCTAATCGAGCAGCTTCTAAATCAGGAGACTTGACTAGAGCTATAAATCCCATTAAGCAGCCTCGGTCCACCAAAACTGTCAAATGCTCCAGAATGGGCTTTCCTTCTGCTCCTTGCTCGCGTGGTGTCACACATAAGTTCCCAAGCACATAAGCCGCCTCTTTCCGTACGTCAAAGGCTGAAGTCGCAAGCAGATGTAGAAGTGGAGGAACCGCCCCTTCATTGAACACCGCTCGTTTATGTTGTATAGAGCCTGCCGCTAGGTTTGAGACCACCCACGCAGCTTCCTGCAGTGGAAAATTGCGAGCAGATTAACAGAGTTGCATTAATTACGTTCTTGTGGGCGAGAACAAAAGTTGCTACCAGACTGACGGATTCGCAAAAATGCAATATTTTCTTCAATGATCGGTGGGCTCTTTCTATCCCAGTATATATTCCCTTTGAATGCGAAAGAGTGACACTCTAAAGATCAACAGATGGCCTACAATATCATTAAATCCCTTAGTGCCTGAAATTAAAACAGAAAACCCACTTAGGAACGTATAAAATGTTTTGATCTTTCTAYCGGTATGTTYKCTACCTTCCTTGAAGMTTCCTAAATGTTTCATTACARCTCCTACAGATATGGAAGTGGTCACTTTCGGCACCTATTAGGCACCTAGGGGTTAAAGGACAAATTTACGATTAGAAAACATATCAAGAGTCGCTGAAAGCACCTTCTGCAGGGTGCGAGTCTCACTCTCCAAGATTCTTGCAAGGGCACCAATAACCCCACCTGTTCACAAGATAGGTTTCGTAGAAATGAGCTCGACTCCACAATGATAAGCGTCAGATTAGGCAACCCAGGACATCATGTGTACTATCACGACCCTGATAATGAAAATAAACACAAAAAAGTGGGTAACAGAGAAACACAAAGTTCCTGAGGTTCAAAGGAAAAAAAAATTCATTCAGGAGGGCTTACCAGGAAGTGACAGGCCAGCATTCAACACAGCATCACACTTGGAGTTGTCAGTSGCGACAATATTACCAATGCTTCGTAGGATCTTCGCATATTCATCCCAAAGATCCATGTCAGGATATCGGCATGACAGCCAATGATGAAATATTAGAATAAGATTTTTAAAATTGAATTAAAACCAAGAATCGTCTTGGAAACAGCAAGAGACGACAAACACATGAGCAGGGACGGGAAAACGTACCGGTGTTAGTAAAGGGAGATAACGCGAGAGGGCTAGGCGGGCTACAACGGGTGGAAGTAGGCCAGCATGGATTAGTTGGCTTGAATGCACATCCGACATGGATGTCACGTAGACCAGAACCCATGCAACTTCGACTACCAATTCTTCATCCCTAGACACACCAAATGACACCAGCTAAATTCACAAGAGATGGAGATTGATTACCAATATTGAGAGATTCACCAAACTAAACCTTCATTGGCACTCCTACAATCAATCATAGCTTACAACTGCATAYGAACGAAGTACTAAGCCTTGCCAAGTCCAACTTGTATCATGGGCACGACTGTGATCATAGCCACTCACATCAAGGAGGTCGGTTATGTAYTRAGCAACAAGGTGAAAGAAACCAATAAAGTGCTGAATGAAGGCAGCTATAGTTTTGAAATGAATTTCCAGCACTGCACGAAATTAAAATATGTGATTCTAGACATCACAGCAAAGACAAACAGAAAGAGACTAGACAAAGCTAATGGTAGATTTAGAAAGTTTCCTGGAAACATACCCGTGTGATACAAGTCGAACAAGAGTGTCAATAATGCCATCGATTTTCATGAGCTCTGCTGCAGCTTTGGGATTGGGTCCCTGGAAGAAAGTCACAAACGTGGAGTCACGATGTATTCAATATCGATGAATATATGAATAATTATTCCTGTACATGACTTTCAGAAATGTTTCTTTCAAGCTAGACAAGGATTCGAAACCCATAACATTAATGGAAGCCCAGACTACCTTTATGAGGTTAGACAAAGCCCAGGCCGCTGTGCGAGCCAAAGTGACACTAGGAGAGAAGAGGTTGCGGGCTAGTGCTGGAAGGGCTCCTTGCAAAAGCAACCAATCGCGTAGGTCTTCAGCTTCTCCAGCCACATTTCCAATTGCCCAAGCACACTGCTCAACCACTTGGGCTGGATTCTTCTCTGTCCCCCCAAAATCCACATAGGACATGCTTTCAAATTTCTATTTAACCTTGACAATTCCAAGACCTAAAGAACTTCACGAACTTAAGTGTCAGGTCAACAAGTCTCCATATTCAACTGTAAAATAAAGGAGATCGGAAACTCGCTGAAGCATTCTATATATAAGCTGTCGGCAACCAAATAGCAATAAGAAGACGAATGCWGTACTTTCTATGTTAATTTAGGGCTCTTAATGACACACGCTGTCCAGTGAAAAATATCAAGGTGRAATTGCAAACAAAATCACTTCGAAACAAGATATAGCGTACTCTGGACATTATTAAAAGAAGATTATGTAAGTACAAGTTCCACTGCCAAGTAGCATCACAGGAGATGAACCTGACCTCCAAGATGAAGGATAAGAAGAGGCAAAGCAGGCTCCACAGCACGTGTTTGTTCAGGATCTCCCGARGCAATGTTTGTCAAGCACCATGCAGCCTCGAATAGCTGCCAAACAAYAGAAGCAAACGAACTACGTCAGTATCCAAGCATGCACGGCTTGTTATTGAAATCATCAACAAAACACGCATGAGCAGACMCTTGGGACACTGACTTGAAATCCCAAGATAATTATCACAACACTACTAAGATCCGAGTACTACCTGATCTTCAGAAGCGCCGAATGCCAGACAATCAACAAGAAGAGGCACTACACCAGCTTCGACAGCAGCATGAACTGGTGGATACGCGGAGCACGATAACAATCTCCTCAGAATCTGCAAAGCCTCCACTTTCTTTGCATTGGCTCCTCTCCCTCTTCACAGTACCACAAGTAAATTTGTCAACCACAGGGAATAAAAACTTCACAGATGCATAAAAAGGCAGACGGACAAGAAAAACGAAAACTATTAGTTAGTGCCACAAAACATGTACAGCATCCATCAAATGTGCTCATCAAACCCTATATCTGCTACGATGTCAAAAAAAGGTCAATTTAGAAGTCAAGCGCCATGAGCCCACACTCTGCAAGGCAACGATTTTTCCGACTTTCTTTTCCTGCCACTAGCATTACACCAAGTAGCAACGATTCTAACATATCGTCGGGAAGCGTTTGCRTCACTTAGAGCATATTAACAAATGTAGGAGAGTGATGCATAGGGCTCTGGAGAGATCTTTGGGTACAAGAGCCAAATGATTATCACTATATACGAATTTCTTATGCAATCATTCAAAGTGATCACTGTAAGTGTCCGTAGACGATCCGATTTCCAGTCAAAGATCAAAGACCCTAGTCATTTACATAGTCATGCTCAAATCAAGTCCAACCAAGAATATGAAGAGATGCGTTGCTGTAGGTAACAAGGCTCAGTATAGGAGACGAAATCAGGTCTCTAACGACTAAAGTTTCCTCTACCTAAAATCGAATGAAAAGCCTTATCAATTGGAAACCTAAGAGAAACAACAAAATTGGTTGAAGAGCTGGGAGGTACAAGTTCTTGAGGTTGTGGACGGCCGCGACAGTGCTGTCCTCAAGGGCCTTGTAAGCGGCTTCGTCGTCTGTTCCAGCTGTGACAAGCTGCATAGCTTCATCTTCTCCATCGGCTCTCCTCAGCCGCTTCGCTCGAACTACAGATTCCCGCCGATCCTTACCAACAGTTATTGCTGCTTTCCGCCTCCTCTGTCCCGCGCCTTTCCCCACTGCACACCCTCCATTCCTGTCATTTAAAATTCGCATTCCAACTTCCCAATCCGAAGCACTACAGTGTCACTGTCTTTCACAAATTTTGCAATCCTCGCATACACAAACAACCATGCCTCAATCTTTTTTTTAATCAGCGGGGTGAGTGGGTGATTCTTCATGTGTATTTCGATTCTTCCCGTGCAGCTGAGAAAAAAGAAGAGAAAAGAAAAGAATAACGAATTTGCACCTGACGATTTGAAAGGATCCCGCCGCGGATTTGTCCCGACCGATTCCGCACCTCCGAAGTGAATCATCGTGTCCCTTTTCCACTCAGCTCCACATCCCTTCCAGCTCCAGCCCTAACTCTGCGCACCCTAGCTCGGCCCCAATCCTCTGTTCCACAACATGAACTATTTGTAATCCCTTAAAGCGCAACCAATCCAATAAATCCAAAGCCTCGCTCTCACAATCCAACGATCCCAAAACTCACAAGCAAGCTTGAATTTGTGAAATCTGAATTGGTGATGAGGTTGATTGCAAGGACCAGGTTGGGAGACAACGCTGATGGGCAGAAGGACGGGGCAAGGCTAAAGAAGAATCTGCTGAAGTAAAAATCGCTGGAGACAAATGAAGATGGGGGATGACCTGAAGCAGATTGAGGAAGAGCGATGAATAGGAAATCAAAACATTTGGAGCAAAAGAATCGATCGAGMGATTGAAGGTCGGCCCAAGAAGACGAACAATCCGGCCTAGCGGCGTCACGGTCTCTCCAAGGTGCAGGTGGATGAGGATCTTGGTGCGTCAGCATCCATGGATGATCGTAGTGGATGAAAACGTACAGCAGTGCTGGATGGATGATGAAGAAATCATCCCATTCTTGATCGGAAGTTGCTTGAATTGTGTTGGAAATTGCCTCATTGAGGTCTGTATGACTTTTCAACATAAGAAGATGCTTTATAAATACTGTAGATCACAAAAGTGCCCTTATCTATATGTATTGGGGCAATTTGTACTGTAGCTTGTTGCTCTTGATCTAAACTTTATCCATAAAAATGGTGCTTTTGAATTTCAGTTACACTATCAAAATCAGGTAAAAATCAGGTAAAAACCTCGCATTTTACTCGCCAATTCCAGAAAATTTCCAAATCTCTTGGAACATTTGATCAGCATATGAACTTTTGGTCTCTCTAACCATGGGTTGCTTATTTTCTAAATATAAAATGATACAAAAATTTGGTTTACACTTTGATGTTCTAAATCATAATGTGCATCTATCAAATTTTTTTAGCTTATTTTGTATTCAATATGATTTTTTTTCACTATTTCTTCAAAAATGAAAGATAATTTCAAATTTGTTTCATGAAAATCTGATTTTTTTTTTAATTATAGAAGACATGTGATCTCATTTATGAAACATACAACACCTTTGGGGACAACAATGCTAGCGTGTGAAAACAAAGATGTAAGCCTACAGGCCTTTAACCTGATTGCGTGTGTATATATATACCACTACAATACCATTCAAAGGTATTTAGAACATATGTATCTACAACATGTTGGTTCCTACAACAATAATAACATAGGTACACTATAGCATGAAAAGGGTTTATAACATAGGTATTTATTATAGATGCCGTACCTATAATCATAGAAGGAGTTTATAATATAGACTTCTAGACTCATGGATTAATAGATTCTATGCTCACATGCTAGCACTCCCCCCTTTGGAGATACCCTACATGTCAAATATGTGACCATTTTGGAAGGTGCACTAATGATCAAAGTTGGGTCTATAACTGTGTTGGATGTCATTTGCTCTATCCAGATACTTTTGTTACGATTATATA
Organism: Pleurozium schreberi; assembly: GCA_006891605.1. Taxonomy (NCBI): domain Eukaryota; kingdom Viridiplantae; phylum Streptophyta; class Bryopsida; order Hypnales; family Hylocomiaceae; genus Pleurozium; species Pleurozium schreberi. The sequence continues at coordinate 69,939 of VACF01001735.1, read as the reverse complement.
CTTCAATTCATAAGTTTTCTATTTCAAATTCACTAAAACACAATGTAACATCTAAATACAAGATCTTTTAGGCTTATCAAATTTTTTAAGATTAATCTTTCAAAAGGCATTGGAGCCAAAAAAAAAAAAAAAAAAAGTGGCTTATAAATTACATCAAATGAATATTGTAGAGAGGAGCATTGCAATTTCTTCATTGTCAGGACCCTTGACACAATCTTGGATGGATGAATGCATTGGCAGATGAAAAAGATGATGATTGGGTCATGACTTTTGGTCATGACCTTTGATGGATAAATGCATTGATGGATGAACTAATTCATGATGAAATGTGCACTAGTGGATAAAAGATTGCTTGGAGATAGGTATCTCCAAGCAATCTTGTGCATTGGAGTTAGACAACTGCACTTGGATGACTAGTGTATATGATAAACACAAGTGTGTTGGAACTTGGAGTTAGATAACTCCAAGTAGAAGATCAAGATTTAGATAAGAGATGATTGGATAAGATATAATAGGAGAAGTGAAACTAGGACTTTTACTTTAATGGATGGTTCTAGATAGAACCAAGAATAGAAAGATAAAGATAGAAAAGTAGTCCTAGTCTATAATAAAGACTAATAGTCTTTATTGATAGTCTCTATTATATAAGACGGAGCTCGGGGGTGAGGAGACTCTTCTCTTTTGGGAGATTGATCTCTCTYTATGGTCKRGTGGTTTGAGCTYTCTTTGAAACATTCCTTTTAATAAGTATATTTGTGTTTGTATTTTGGGTTCATTGTGATTTGAAGTTACAAGCCGTGGGAGGTTTGTAACATTCACTGAGGTATTATTGATTCATGTATAAAGGAAGACGCCAGAAAATGAATTTCAAAAGACATTTTTTTAAGGTCTTGGGCAACCTGTACCTCCTTGCTCTAAATTGGAATTCTAACAAAATAAATGATTTTCACTAATTTTGTACCTAATTTGTGGGGATCGGAGATMAAAATCCAATTTAAGTCCTTATTTGACAAAGATCATAAACATCACCAAACCATATTCTTGAAATTTCAGAAGAATTTCAAAAATACTCAAAACCATCATAACATTTAGTAGCCTTGAGAGGGGCTGCCTTTTCCTCCCTTCAACTATCATCCTCAAAAAATTGGCCAGGGTGAACTGACCCCCTCATTGCCCCTATCACAAGGTAAATGTAAAAATCGCCCCCTATTTTGTGCCGCGTCAATTTTTTATTTCTTCATTTCCCCTAGCTAATTTAGGGCCTCTGAGTGCAAATATGAATTCAACATTTGCAAATTTGATCATATGTGTCAGATCAAAAAATTTCAGTGTTTTTCCCAGAAGTAAAAAAAGGGGCAATGAGGGGGGCAGTTCACCCTGGCCCTCAAACCCATCTTTAGTTTTCAAAATGAGGCTCATGCTATGATTTTTTATTGGAAGATATGGTAGTTTGGGCAAACATGGGGCCACTTTCTATAAAGCTTGTGTGAAAGCACAGACCAATCCATGCAGGACACTGTGTCCAGCCCATGTAATGGGCCCAACATGGTAATTATTGGGTTCTCTGGTGGTAAAATTAAAAAGAAACCCCCTATTTTGAGCCACGACTAGGGTACGTTTCAGACCTCTCTAAAATGAATTTGGGGTCTCTAATTGCAAATGCAAATTCAGAATTTGCAAATTTTATCTTGTGTGGAAAATAAAAATAAAAAAGCATTTTCTCCCGGGATAAATCTAGCGTGCTTTAGGGCACACTAGACTAGTAGTTTATTAACCCCTAAATGCCCAAGGTATCCAAATGTGGTGTCCACAAAACTTTGAAGTTGAAGAAAACCTAAATAAGTTGCTATTTTTAGTATTTTGCATTTTTGGTAGATGTCTATTAAGGTCTATCTTTAGCATCAAAAATATGATCTGGAAAATAATTGACTATGATTTTTCTACTCAAGATTTTGTGCAAGAGTACCTTGTGTAATCTTGCGTTTTCCTAGTGTTGAGGGCTCTTGGAAATGAGCCTCAAATACACTAGATCTTGGAGACAAAATCACATAAGAAATTCATTTGAGAAAATTGTAGAGTAGATTTTTAGAAGCTATAAATTGATTGGGGCTGTGCAGGCTAGGCCCTATAATCTCATATATTTTGATTGACAAACTTTTCAGATTCACCATGTGAAAAGTGGATTGCAATTCTTTTTATAGTTTTGACACATTCTTGGTTAAACATTATAATCTTTCAACTCATGAGTGATATTGTTGTGTTTTCTTTTTCAATGTGATCTCTAACATGTCTAGTTAAAATTTTTACGGTTGCAATTCAAAAAATTGATACAATTTATCAAAATGTCGTTTTTTTTGTTCAACTTGGAGCAAATTCTTAGAAGCTCAAAACAGGCCTTGGGCATTTAGGGGTTGAAATAGTCTACCATTAATTTTATCCCTGGATGTTCATTTGTGAATTGTCTCTTTGCTTCTTCATATTCACACACACCTCGTTAGCCGTGTGTTCCTTTGTCCCTTTAGCTAATGTTGGGTGGAGAATATTCCACACCATTCCATCCGGATTCCAGAGTCTATATGACTGCTCCTGAATGTTACAATGCCCCCGCCCAAGTTGAGTGAAGAAATATCATACCATAGTACGCTTAAGGTAAGAGTCTCGAAAATGGAGCGGGCATTTAGAACCGCCACGATGACTCTCCTTGAAATGGACATGACATGGTCTTTAAATGGACCTTCTATAGTCATTGAATGGATTGATTAAAAAAACATTATTTATTGCAAGAGCCAATCATTCTCTTTGCTTTCCCCATTTCTCTCTACAGTAGAAGTTGCAAGTGAACAGTTTATGAAAGACCTAGGGTCATAAATAGCAACCTAAGACCAATCTTTGGTTGAAAATTCATAAGTAATTCAAAAATGCTTCAAAAAATACGAAACGACTTTTGTTGCAATCATAATCAAATTCTCTTCGTCTGAAAAAAAATAAGAAGAAAAATAAGAAAAAAAATATTTCCATCGAAGAAAACATATGAAAAAGGCTGATCAGCCCTTAGATGCTCCATTTCTGGACCTCCTACCTTAGTACGTTGATTTTAGTTCCTTCAGTTTTTCACCAAAGTAACCCAGTCTGCCCGTCCGTCCTTCAGTGACTAAAAGCTGCGACGCCATCCTCGTCGTCGTCGTCATCATCATCATTCAACCCCCGCCGTGCTGCCAAGCGGATTGCAAGCCCGCTTCACAAGAACTTACGCCCCCCGTCCGTCCGTCCCTCTTCCTTACCAATGCCAGTGAGCTCCTTCATTTTCCACCAACCCTCGCTCCCACTACCATCGTTCCCCATTTCTTCCCCATTTCGGAGCAGCACGCCCATTGAAAGCATCACTGGTAAGTAAGCTCGGAGGGTGTTAATTTGCACAGTAGTTTCTCCTTGACGCGGGGTGGCAAGGGTGGCGAGCATTTGCTTGTCTGTCCTTGGATTGCTCCCTGGGGTCTGTCGAGGTTGGTCCGATTGTAACAGGAGGGATACGAAGCAAGTTTCGGAATCCATCCCGGCTTAAGCTTCTCGGTTTTCGATTGGTGTGGGGCTTTGGGGGTTTGTTGGGCGCGGAATTGGATAGGAAAGGAAAGGGAGGGAGACTTCGATGGGTTGAGGAGAGTTCTGCTGTAGAATCGGTTTCAATTTCAGTTGTAAGAAGAAGAAGAGTAGAGTCCGTCCGTCCGTCCGTCCGTCCGTGTTGCTGGTTCTGCATGGGAGTGAAAGAGTTTGTTCTCCTGGAAACAGGAATGTCGTCTGGACGAAGCTCTGTCTAGAGAATGGATAGCGTCTATTGATTTGAAATGGATTCGTGGAATGGTTACCGAAATAAGATTGCCTATGGGAGAAGATTTTGCGCATTTGGACACCGGAAACCTCATTGCATTGATCTTGTATGGACTGATTGGCATTCGCATTTGGGTCAATGAAATTTCCGGCGGAAGGGAGCTGCTGCTCAAGAGACACCAGAGTGGGTTCTATGGAGAGAATACATGTATGTAYGTGAGGTGTACATTCCACGGGTTGGTGTCTCCAGAGCAGCACTTGTTCCCTTAATTCTTCTCTGCATGACTGAAATTGAGGTAGTGGACATTCTTTGGACRGGTCGTSATGCCCTGAATCTTGGGTATGTATGATTGCCATTCTTCCATTGTTTTGTAAAGATCCTTCAAGAGGAAGGTTGAGGGATGTGAAAGAGGATGYGATACGATATAAGCATAGATTCACATAGCTGCAAATGCTTGGCTGTAGAATCAAGAGGATAGTAATTTCCCATTACAGTGTCTTGGCATCTGTAAACAAACGGGAAAGGTGCAGTTGCTTCAATATCTAAGGAAGGTTATGGATTTTCTGACATGTTTTTCTGACGAATGACTTGATTGGGTTTCTTCGACACAGAAGGGCAAATCATGGGGCAGAAGACGATCACGCTGAGCAGTGGGCAGACGATGCCTGTTGTAGGAATGGGGGTCTGGCGTGCTGACCCTGGAGTGATTCACAACCTCATTCTGGAAGCCATCAAGCTTGGTTACCGCCATTTTGATTGTGCAGGTTCTCTCTTCTCTCATTACGAATTTGAAACTTGAGGGGGGGCGGGGGGAACCCATAGTTGCGCATGTGAAGCAGCCTACGTGAGCTTGGCAGAACTCTCTGGTGGTTGCAATCTGAATTGTGTGGGCATGATTATGCAGCTGACTACGGCAATGAGAAGGAAGTCGGAGTTGCGCTTGCGGATGCCTTCACACAGGGGCTGGTCAAGCGTGAGGAGTTGTTCATCACCACTAAGGTGATTCTCGTCCCGCTATGTAGGCTGTGCTCGACCTTTTTGAGGKTTTGTGTTGTAATCGGTTAGTTGGGCTATTTGTRCTTTATGGRACCCTCRTTAATCAGTAACCCTAWTGGCAGAAGCAAGTAGGTCTRTGMCAAGGCTGTGTAGGCCGTGTTGCTTCTTTCCGTTGCRCAGATCTCATCGATCYTTTCGTAAATAGGCTACGGTCTCCTCAAGTGAAATCCTCCCCAGTGGTTGTATCATTGACAATGCTTCTCTGATCTACTGGAAAATGTATTTCAAATTTTCTAGAACTTCCAAGTATCACTTCAAATTTTCATTCACCTGTGACAGCTCTGGAATAGCGATCACGGTCATGTCAGGGAAGCATGTGAAGATAGCTTGAAGAACTTGCAGCTCGAGTACTTGGACCTTTACTTGGTCCATTTTCCGATTGCAACTCGCCACACAGGTCAGYCACATGACACCCTTTCAAACTTCGACATCCCGTATATTACGCATCAATTTCTTGTATTTTATGTATACATGCACTGAACTCGTTAGAGAGCACAGCAATCGATCTATGTCTGATGTTCTGATCAAGGGCTTGCATTTTCAGGAGTGGGCACTACCGGCAGTGCTATAGCTGATGATGGGGTCCTCGATATTGATGTGACCATCTCTCTTGAGACCGTTTGGCATGCCATGGAGGATCTTGTGTCTGCTGGACTTGTCAAGAGTATCGGCATTAGGTTTCATYCTTCACTCTTACCTGTTTAWTCTGCATCCAGGGMCCCAAARAATATCTAGTTTKAATGTGTGACCAGGGTGCTATAGTTAATTATAATGTGACAATTGTGCATGATATACCAAATTGCTGTTTTAGAGGTGGTCATATTAAAGAGGTCTTGAACATAGCATTCTTGAACCTTCTTCAATGTTATGGCCCCTTCCAGTGTGGTAATATAGATAGAATAATCCATCTAAAATATTTGTGCAGACCTTTGAATCAAGATTTCTTGCTCTCTTCCCCTACTGCAGARGCTGCAKCTTGAARTAGATAAGGACTTGGCGTGGTGGATTCAAGAATGTTTCGAATATCTTTCSTTTCGATTGTGCTTTYTATGACGTGCTTGAAGGATCTACATGTTCTGGTTGTAAGTCACTCGCATTTCAATAACTTGTCCTTCCATTTTGCAGCAACTATGATGTCTTCTTGACACGGGATTGYCTTGCGTACTCGAAGATCAAGCCGGCGGTGAACCAGATTGAAACCCACCCGTACTTTCAACGCGATTCCCTTGTCAAGTTTTGTCAAAAGCACGGAGTTGCAATCACCGCGCACACCCCTTTGGGCGGAGGAGCTGCCAATGTGGAATGGTTCGGATCCAAATCCGCACTGGAGGATCCTACTCTGCAGGAAATTGCCAAGAAGTACAGCAAGACGGCTGCTCAAGTTGCACTTCGTTGGGGAATTCAACGGCACACTGTGGTGATTCCCAAGTCCAACAAAATTGCAAGGCTCAAGGAGAACTTGGACATCGACGACTTCACGTTGACAGAGGAAGACATGAAGACCATCAAGTCTCTGGACAAGAAGATGCGCACAAACACTCCAGCGCGTTTCTGGCATATTGATTTTTTCGCCTAGTAAGTGATCTCCAAGATTCAATCTGCGAGTACAGAACTTGGGTGCTATGTGGTTTTATCACGCAACTTTTTTGTAGAGTTTGTATGGATAATTGTATCCTTATCTTCGGAAGGAACTGTGACAGCTTAAACAGTGACGCGTAGACTTCCGTGCTGAGAGACGTATGAGGTTCAAGTGTTTTCTGTCAGGTTCGGATAACAATGGCAACCTAAAGCAGCTCAAAAATAATCTCTCACCGCACTCATCTCTCAATCTTTATTGGCTCTCTCCTTGGACGGAGACTATGGCATTGATTCTCTGGTTTCTGAATTTGAGTTTCCAAATCCTATCTACAACCGCATTCACACTCCACAACTCGGTTGGGGTTTGGTTGGAGTGGATAGAGCCTCATGGGCACACTCTTCTTGTTTTAACCCCTAAATGCCCAAGGCACCCAAATGTGGTGTTGACAAAACTTTGACGTTGAAGAAAACTTAACTCGATTTCTATTTTTAGTATGTATTTTTGGAAAATGCCTATTAAAGTCTAGTTTTAGTATTAAAATACGATCTCGAAAATAAATGATTATGATTTTTTTAATCAAGATTTTGTGCAAGTGTACCCTGTGTAATCTTGACTTTTCCTAGTGTTGAGGGCTCTTGGAAATGAGCCTCAAATACACTAGATCTTGGAGACAAAATCGCATAAGAAATTCATTTAAGAAACATGCAAGAGTAGATTTTGAGAAGCTATAAATTGATTGGGGTTGTACATACTCAGCCCTATAACTTCATATATTTTGATTGACAAAAAGTGGATTGAAGTTATTTTGTAGTTTTGACACCCTCTTGGTTAAACATTATAATCTTTCAACTCATAAGTGATATTCTCATGTTTTTTCTCCAATGTAATCTCTAACATGTTTACTTTAAATTTGTATGGTTACAATTCAAGAAAATTGATACAATTGATCAAAATGTTGTGTTTCTGTTCAACTTGGAGCAAAATGTTGTTGAAGGCTAATGAAGGATCCTTTTTCTTTGGTCTCTTAAGTAAGAAATTCTCCAAGGTAAAAGTAGGAGGCTATTAGGTGATTGCTAATATGGGATTGGGAAAAGTGATTTGAAATGTCATTAAAAAAAGAATTTTCTTGGAACATTGTTTGTTTTTGTTCAATAATATAATTTTTTAAAAGAAGAGTCAAATTCTTAAAAAAATCTAGCATCTATGTTTAGAAACTACTTTTGCCACCCCTCACCATTGGATAGGATAGAAATAAAAAAATAATCCTAGGATCAAAATGTTGTTTAAGCAAGACGTTAGATTGAATTAATACCAAAAACTATCACTCTTACAAAGTTTTCACCACCAAACAGGCATAGTAGGCTTATATTGACTACCTTATTGTCCTACAATTTACTATGAATGCTAAAATGCTTGAGAGGACATTTTGTGATTGGTAGATGACTTCAAAGAGGCTTCTATGATGGGAAAAATCATTTATTCATCCAATTTAAAGGARGATTGGAAATGCTTGAACCCCATTTCAATTAAAGATATATAGTTTCTCTTTGTGATATTTTTTGACTTTCCTACATACAAAAATGGCAAGTCCATAGAACACAAAGGATAATGTATTTTTGGCAATTTAAGCTCCTTTTCTAAACTTCAATTTATGCCATAAAAACGTTTTGAGAAATAATTTGAATTACCCAATAAAATGAAGTTTATGAAGTGTAGCTTCTACTCCTATTTGGAAGCTTGATAAACTTTTAAAAKTGAATGTTTTCTTGCAGCATGAACTCTGGACCTATTACCATGAAATTATTACCATGAAATTCTGATTTACTAATTTTGAAATATCATAGTAGCAAAATTTGCACCATGGTGTTTTTTTTATTTTTTATTTTTAAATTTTGAGAAAATAAATTTTAAATTTAGAAGGCTACAATTTCAATATGTTTAACCCTTGAAGGATGAATCCTTGTGACCGTGAAATTATCCATTTTGATAGATGGGAACCATTGGTTCTTAAAAATCCAAAAGCATTCATTGGAAGTCAAACTACTATAGAAGATCTTCCCTTTCCATATGAAATTCCGAGGATGAATAGTTGTACTTTTGTCTCACATAGAAAGGTTCTCTATCATCCACTAGACGCCAAATGTCCGGGTCAACATTCAAGAGTTATACAAATCTATGATCTGAAAAAGATCTTATCCAATTTGAATATTTTTAGAAAGGTTCTAGAACAGTTAAATAAGCTAGAGTATACCCTAAATGATTCTAGATGTGGACCAAAGAAGTGTGATGGATGACTTCACTATTAACTATAGAAAAAGGGAATGCACCTATTGGTCCAAGAATCAAACAATTTTGGTGACTATCTTTGTCATGGGGGCCATGTCCTTACATGACGAGAAAGATAAGAAAGTACACACTCTTAAAGCAACCATTTAAGAGCTAATTGCATTTTCAGGGAAGCTGAGCTCCTTGAGACAATTTTAAATAAATTTTCATAGGAAGAAAAAAGGAATAAACATGTAACCCAAGTAGTTTCATATTTTTCAGACCTTCAAGGAATTAGTTACAAATTTTTGAAGTTGTAATGCAGTGGTCACTAAAGCGCACACCTCCTGAAACGTTCATTGCTGGTACATTTAAGAAAGCAAAATGTATCCCATTTGCTTTTAGAGCAATGGCGCTTTAAGAGCAGACTACCTTAGACCGCATACCAAAATTCCTGAACTTGATACAGTTTGAACTTGGCACAACACGTGTGCGCCATAGTTTAATTAGCGCACAAATCAACTCGGCCACAACTTTGAACCTTTCTGTAAAGCACATTGCCCTCATCGACACAGCTGTGTTACTGTCCACTTCGGCAACCTAGATGACTCTAACGCTACTAAAAATTATCATGCAAGTTGTTAAAAAGAAGGCAATTCCAATGGAGTGAATTCTCAGATTGAAGATCTCCACTATGTTACAAAATAATCTAGGCCGACAGGAAGAAACAGAAAACTCTACTACCAACTTGAGAAATCTTTGAACTGTACACCATTCGCACTCTCCATTTTCTTCCGTTTGCTCGGCACATCCTCTTCAGCAGCTTCTACGTCAATCTCTTTCCGTACGATTCCTGGCGCAATACTTTTCATGTACTTGCCAACACCAGAACCATACGCCTGAGGCGCCAAACCTGCGCTTGGATTACTATACCAGCTGCCTAATTTTTCAGCATCCTCCTCCGCGTCAGCCGGTTTTGCAGCAGCCTCAGCAGCAGCTTTCTTCTCTTCTTCTTCAAGCTCTGTGTATGGATTCACAAATACTGAAACACGCAAAATTCGTATCTCCTCCAAGGGACGGTCATCGTCATCAACAGGAACTTTCTCCATAGCTGATAGCACCTCCAAACCTCCCACAATTCGACCAAACACAGTATGTTTGTAATTAAGATGCGTTGCTGACTTATATAAGAAAAAAAACTGTGAACCATTGGAATGAGGACCACTATTAGCCATGCTTAATATGCCCCTCTCACTGTGGGTCACCTTCGAGTTCAGTTCATCTTTGAATGGCTTGCCCCAAATGGATTCTCCACCTCTCCCTGTACCCGTCGGATCACCCCCTTGAATCATAAAATTCTTGATGCTCCGATGGAAAAGCACGTTGTCATAATAGCCTCGTTCACATAGAGTCAAGAAATTCTCGCAAGTCCGTGGTGTGATATCACAATGAAGCTCGATGTTTAAGTCGCCATGGGAGGTGTGCATTCGAACGTATCCCTTTTTCTTGGGGTTTCGCTCTGCTTGCACATACTCAAATTCATTCYGAGTGACAGGGTCGTAAGAAGTTGAAGTGAAGGAGCGGGATGCCGCACCTGAAGTGTATTTGCTTTTCACCTACAGCCAAAAGTGTAATTAGAATGCTGGATAGCACAGCTATCATCACTGAACCTCCTACTTCCAAATGATGTTCCCTCAGTCACTCCATTAGCAAAAAACGCCGAAAGAAACAGGAAAGCACCCCAACGACAAGCACCCACAAAAGAGACGCCTGATTGCTTGGTATTAAAGAATGTAATTGTAGAGTGCCCTCATAGAAAGGTTGCTATCCACCCCACCCTTCTCCCCCTTTTCTCACACAAGGGGGTAGCAAACTTTCTGGGAGGGCACTGCACGTCATGAAGATTCTCACCATCTTGAAACACAAGCAACAAATTTGTAAACATAATTAGTGATAAAGAAAAATAATTAAACTGCAGGAAAAAGGAAATACCAATCTAGAATTGACAGGAGCAAGTGAACCCGCTGTATGAGCTGCCACATGAGCGGCTGTCTTCTCTGCAGAGCCTGCCAGTGCAGCTGCTGCGGAGCGCCCATTAATTGATGCTGATGCAATATCTACGATACTTAATGCTGCTGGTTTAGGTGCTTCTTTCTTCTCTTCGTCTGGATGCTCCTTCGCTCTCTGACGACGACAACCACCCAAGAAAAATTAGAAAGTCAGTCATTTATAAACGCTTTGATAATAAAGTGATTGAGTAAATGTCGATATACTATTCCACATGGTTCCAAGCGTCGAGCCAAGTGCTCAAGGGAACAAATAATACCTTCTTCGCTGCTTTCAAGGCGGCAACAGCCGCTGCATGCTCACGCTGAGTCTTGTCACCACCACCACCAGTGGAGGCAATTTCGCGACCTTTCTCAGAGCCCAACTCTTGTAGTATGCGTTTCGTATCACCAGTCATATTAATAGTGTAAGCAGGATCATCCCTTAGCGCTTTTAGTTCTTCAGAATCGAGGTCTACTTCTTTCTTAATGTGGTCAAACTCAGACAGCACCTTCGCATCCAGATTGTTAGGGTCCTGGGCCAAAAAATCACAAGAAAAAAGGTTAAGCGTAATGAAGTTGAGATTAAGTGTTAAGGTTAAGGTTAACGTTTATGTTTGATATTTTGGCTAGCTTCTACTATAGAGGACTTCGTGGAACGAACACAACATCCTATTTGGTTTCTTCTCTCCAAGCCTGATACTTTGAAGACCACACAAATGAAGATCCCATCCCGGCTTCAGGGTTCTCTTTAAAAACCTTCGTTAATCGCAATCCCACGGAACAGAGCAAGCAGAGTTTATAGTAAAGGCAGAACGGCCACTCAGTCTGTYTCGTTTYGATTYCACTCAAASATGCATTCCCTAGGGTTTGATCTCAGCGACCGTTGSTTYTGTRAATTCRYTAGGGTCCTCAATACTTCTGCACGGCAGATCCTCTACACAACTCCTGTCCAAATACTTGACATAAAGTCAAAAATAACAGTTACATTCACAACTCCCAGGTTGCAAGTTGCAGCAAAGTTTGGGAAGATGTACAGCAGATGATCTAAAGAGTAAGCAACCGTCCTGACCTGAATGGTAATGATGTCGTCCCTCGTAAAAGGCTCGTCCGTGAGAAGCTCCTTCCAGTTCTTCGGCTTGATATTCAACTCTCGGATGGCTTCATACGAAAAAACGTTACCCGTCTTCTTCACGGCCACGATGTGAGTAAACTCTGTGAATACTTTGTGAAGCACCGGGCATTGGTACTCGCCATCTGCATTCTTGTGAAACTGAATCTTGATGAGGTCTTTCACTGCCAGTGGCTTGCCAGTTACAGGATTCTTCTTAAATTTTGTAACATAAGGCACTATGTTCCTGCATTAAGAAATCTAATCAGAAATATTTCAGACAATACCTTTTCATAGTCAAYAACAATATTCATGTTCGACATGAGATTGACACCTAAACCCTAAACCTTATAATTGTGATTCCAGCCACTTGATATTCGGAGTTTTGTATGTTCAAACTGTAATGCATACAGCTTCAAGAACCCTAAATTTACGATATCCAGAGTTTTGAACCATGGCGTTGGAGAGCAGAGACTTACAAAATATCAAAAACATGGCCCTCTTTGGTGCAAACAGGATCTTCGAAGGGCGTGAAAGTCAGCGCACAGCAATAATACGGCAGACGTTTGAACGGAGTCTTAAAATCTCGCGACTTCGCTCCTCCCCACTCCGTTTTCCATTCTGTGCTTGTAATGAACATACGATCCTTGCTATGCTGTTTCTTCCCCATCGTGGCCGACTACGAATCAAAGCAATAGGGTTTCCACTAGTGCCCAAAATCGGCCACATATGGCGACCGAGGCGTGGCAACCGAGACTACAGAACCCAAGCAAGCACCCTCAGCTGAGGCAGAMGAAGAAGAGCGAGCGAGACGAATTCGACTTCAGAAATCACCGCGATCGCAATGAAGGGCGCTATCAAGTGAATCAACCCGCTCGGGCCGGGTTGGGCGGGTTGACGCGAAACCGGTCGCACCCGACCCTCCATTCTACTGTACCTCTTGCACTGTACCTCATAAAAATTACTCCGTATTATCTATACAATTCAATGCAAAATGTCACGATTTCATCCGTTAAGCAGAGTGGACCTCTTTTTTTTCATCCGTTTGTTCTCAGAGTAAGTAAACCCTAAGGAACTGATTACTTCCACCAACTGAAGCATCTATTTCATTCATCCATTTCCCGTTATCCTGTTCCATTGCTGAACCGCCGTGAAAGCTCCGACTCAGGGTGCTTGAATCTCAGGCACCGAACGTTCAGCGTGGCCCCAGAATTCGGACACGAACTTGCGCCTTTTATGCATTGCTCTGGTTTCGAATTCTCTTTTACAATTAAGGAGTCCCGTTCCGTGGTCTCTTTGAATTTGAAAATCGATGGAGTAGAAAATGTGGTTATTAATGAGTTAGTTTTGTAATCTTTAGTGTTTAGGGTGTCGTGGGTTTAAGGGGATTTGCCGCTTGCCCTGGTGATGGTCCCATTCAGGGTTTAGGGTTCAGAGGTCGAAGAGATTCGTCCATTTGGGCAGTTTCAGCTGGATTGGATTGCGTTTGCTCAACTTCCAGCATTGTAGAGAGTCCAAAATTCAAGAGGATTTTGGTAGTCCGTTTGGGAAATCATAGTTTGTGTAATCATCGCTGAGAGTGAGCTTGAATTTCACCTCTGAATGGAAATTTCATGTGTGATTTCGACTCCGGATGGTGTGTAGGAAATCTATGTCCCCCTCATCATTCTAGTGTTGGTCGCTTGATTAGGGGTTCCAGTTGAGAGGAGTTCAGGGATGCATTAGCTTAGTGCGTGGTGTGGATGATAGCATTAGTGCATCTAGAGTCKGAGGTTGTATATATTCGGTACCAAGTATGCATGTGCAAGCTCTCTCGTTGGTATCAGCGCATCTTCCGAACTCCGCGGTCCCGTCATCGGGTGATTCTTCGCATCTGCTACGAGCAGCGGAGCTTGCCGGTTTATCGGCCGGATGGAGTGCTCCGCATCCGAATTTTGGCTGCGTGATCGCACATGGACCGAGAGTGGTGGGGGAGGGCTTTCTGTCTGCTCAAGGCACCAAGAGTGCTGAAGTTCAAGCGGTAGAACGAGCTGGAGACGAGGCCAAGAACGCAACAGCTTATCTGAATTTGGAGCCTGGCGATTGCCATGGGGACGATAGTGCTGTTCGCGCTCTTCGACAGGCGAGTGCAGGCATCGTACTTGAAAGTTTTGAATAGTTACACTAATTCAACCCTGTCGAATGACACTGCCTTTGGGGGACGAATGTGCTTCTTGTWGCACCCTCCTGCATGCTCACAGCTTGACATGTGGAAGTTGTCCAATCAAATGCGAGCTCAAGATGACACAAGTAATTCTGGGGATAGACAGGAAATGTGCAATTCCAGAGGGTGTCAAGTAGAGAGGGTTAGGGTGTACTTAAGGAGCTTTGGATTTGCACGAGCACGTTAGATTATTGCTCCAAATATTTGAAGAATGTTGTGGAGAATTGTCAAAGCATATATTCTGTTCATTGCTTTCCCCTGGTATGCTCTCTTATTCTAGTTGTGTGGCGGAGGGTTTAACAGTTTCATTTGCCTCTGTTTTACATGCTAGTAGCTGACCTGATTGTGCCTCTAAACTTTCATGTTTTTCACTGAACACCGTTGTCGATGGCAGGCAGGAGTGTCAAGGGTGGTCGTCGGAATACCTCATCCACTACAGCATTTGCATGGGAAGGCCATCGGTGCTCTTCGCCAGGGAGGCGCTACTGTGGAAGTTGGTGGACAGAATCTACTGGAATCTGGGAGCAACATTCAGGTACAATATGCGGCAAGCCCTATATTTGAACTTTTTACAAGGTGTGGTCGGAGTTTCGGGATTCCTCCAGGCTTGGCTGCTGCTCTCTGTTGCTATTTGTTATGAGAATGGAATAGGAACAACCTTTCACCACCATCTGGCATTTACGTAGTATTGCAAATGTATCCCTCGAGGCAGTATCCTGTACGGAATCTAGCTTTGTTACAGGTGCCTAAATAGCAATCGTTAATCGGTTGTGCAGGAAGCTCTCAAAGCATGTCAATTAGTGAATGCACCGCTCCTTTACCGAGCTGCTAACCGTCTGCCTTACTCAATACTGAAGTACGCCATGACAGTTGACGGTATGAGCCAATATATCTTCTGAAAGCTAGCTTTTAAATGGCTTTTGAAGGGCATGATGTCGAAGGGCGGCAGTCCAGGGTTAAAGTATTGAAGTTATGCCCATTTTTTAGGTAGGAAAATAGATTCGATTTATGTTATAAGGACTAAATTTAAGAAACTTTTTTTTTTGAATTAGTGATTTTTACATTGATTACAAATGTTCTTAGAAATTATTGGCATCTACAACAATGTTTATGGGTAACATAAATCAATGACAGCCCATTAGTAAGTGGTCTGCAGTACGGTTCACATGTCAAGTGTATTTTGCTTACGAGATCTTGCAGGGCAACTAATATGCCAACTGAATATTTTGATTGGGGGTACATTCAGCATGCCATAATACATTTTCTGTTAAAATTTGATTTTTGTGGACACCGCCTCACTATTTCCAAAATTTCTTATACTTGTGGCAAGCTACAAATCATAACATTATAAAATAACTTTGGAAAGTCCCTTTTGCTCCTCCCAAAGGGCAGCTGTTAGTGTTGCAACTTCCTAGCCAATCAATGCCCGACTCTTTGCAAGTTAAATTAACTTTACTCCTAGGGATCTAAAAAGGGATTATCTTAATCTCCAAGGAAGATGGCTTAGGCTAGTTAACAATGTTATGAATGGCAACAAATTTTGTACATATCATGTTTGGTGGGGAGTCACTAGGGAAGATATTATCTAAATCTCATGAAATTTTCTCCAAAGCTCCACAAATGGGTCCTCTACAATAAATTGCAATGCCAAATAAAGGGTTAAATGTATGCGAAAACATGAAATCCTTTCAATCTAAACATCTTCTAAACTATCTTTTATATATATACAATGTAAGTTCAATTCTATGTAATCCGACACCTAAGATAACATCTAATTGTGTCCAATAAAAAATTGAAAGTTTTTTAATTATTAAATGATAACTTTTTTTTATAGAATCCTATTGAAAGTCAAATTAAAGAATATTCTAGATTTTTGTCTTATGCTTTTTTTGGACACCGTATGAATTTTCAAAAACTAAAAATAGATCTTCTCAAAAACAACCCAAGTCTCTCACAAATACACGATCATGCATGTTTAGACAAGAATCTGCAGAAGGCATTTTAGAGAAGCATCAAGAATAGAGTCAGGTATTGTACAAGGAGTACATATAGTAATGTAGAACAACCAATCATGAGGAGAATTAGGAGTTCGCCCTCATGCCATGATTGCTAAAATTTATTTATTTTTTCCCACACAAAGACAAGTGTGAGAAACATCGAGAGCAACTAGTGAAATTATAGTATGTTGACAAACTATGAATTTGTTATGAATTTTTGAAGTGTGATTCCTATCATGGCCCAAAAAAGTCCCAGTCTCCATAAAATAGGGAAATTAACTTGCCTTAACAATAAGGTTGCCTTTCATCAAGAAAATTACATGAAAAGCTGTCGAAGACAACAAATATTTCTAAAATTATTTTCATTTGTACACATAGAGATTCATGAGTCCCAATTACAACAATACCTAATTCAAAGTGGTGCATCCATGAACAATTACTAAAAATATTTATATGTGTCAAATGTCAAGAGATTATTGTGGGCCAACCTAATTTTCACTATTTTGTATAGACTATTCCAAAGCCAACAAAAAGTGTATCCATAATGGTCATCTTACTTTCCTCATGTAGTCACAATATTTCCTAACATGAACACAACATGAAGGCCTAAAACAATCACCTCCTGTAATGAATTTACACTCAAAAGGTGGAAGTTCCTATTGTAGTCATGTAAACCACTCCCAAAAAATCTCCCATTCATTTCCTAGAAAAGTTCTGCAGTGCAATCAACTGTAATGCCCAATTACGTTTTTCCCCCTGCATAATCGAGCATTACAGATTCTTCATCCAACTTTGTTTTTTCATTCCAAATGATTCATCCAACTTTGATTTTCCTGCTCGTGACTAATGTCGGGCAATGTCCCTTGTCATCTAGCATTTTGCGCTTTAAAGCGACTCCTTGTCAAGCTCCGCCCTCCTTGTTGGCCCTTTAAAGCGCGAAATGCCCTCCTCCTTGGGCATTGCTCTATATTAATCACTCCATCACCGTCACCTAAGACATTAGTTGCGACCACTAACTCAATCCATCTAGTGTAACCCAAATTTCATTTATTGAAAATGATTGTAATGGGTCATTCTCTAGGTGTTTTAAAAGAGTCTTTTATTCATAAAATAATGGGTTGTTCTACCTTTGTTGCTTCTATGTCTAAAAGGAGATAAAATAGACCATTTAGAATAAGCTTTACTAAGACTAAGAACAACAATATGATTCACTCATTAAAAAAAAAAAAACTCCCCACAATGTACATTTTTTACAGTCCGCTTTCGGCACAATTGGAATGCTGGGAAAAAAAACATACAGCGAATAATTTGCAAGATTATTTTTTCGCTTCTGAATGAAACCCAGAAAATGTTCGAAGGAGGAGGAGGATGGATGAATGTACATCCATTTGGATGAATGACTTGTAAAGGCCCCTTGGCTGCCGTGAACACTGCCAAATAGAATCCCTGGAGTTTCTGTCCTTCAGTCCTGGACGGTGTCATTACTGTCGTACGAATTCAACGCAACACACGGATGCAGTCAAGGAATGCCCAATGGAGAAGAAAATCAGACCCTTCAACGTCCACACACGGACGTTTGGTGTTTGATGGATGACAAAGAATTTTTCTATGTGGGACAAAAGTGTAACTATTCATTCTCAGAGTTTTGTGTGGATCGTATTTTGACTTCCAATGAGTGCTTTCAGATTTTTTGGAGCGAGTGATTCCTACGGTATCAAAATGGATGATTTTCACTGTGACCAAAGTTTGTCCTTCATGGATTAAGGTAGGCCAAGGGTGCTCTAAAAGCAACCCTCCTACATAAGCAACCACTAATGCATAAGTACATTTTGCTTCCTTCAATGTATCAACAGTGTACATTTCAAGAGGCGGTCACTTTTCATGATCCCTACGTTTCGACTTCAAAAATTTGTAACTAATTCAACGAGGGTCCTCCAAAATCGAGGACTTCACTTGGGTTAGTTTCGATACCAATTCCGTTTTTCCTTCCCGAGAGAATTTATGGAAAATTGTTTCAAGGACCTTAGCTTCCCCCAAATGCAATTTCTTAGGTCGCTTTAAAGAGCAGACTAACTTCCGTTCCCTTAGATAGGGAACATTAACTCCGTGATCCGGTAAGGTACTCCATCATATCAGGTTGCTGCCGCACTGCCTTTCTTCCCTCATTCCCTGCCCCCAGCCTTTCTGCAGGTAACTTGAATTGTTAGAGCATCTTTGGTGCTACAGTGCCCGGTATATGGGCCTTAAATGAATTGCTTATGCGATTTTGTCTCCAAAATCTAGTGTACTTGAGGCTCATTTCGAAAAGCCCTCAACACTAGGAAAAGTCAAGATTACACACAACGGGTACCCTTGCACAAAATCTTGAGTAGAAAAATCATAGTCATTTTTTTTCCAGATAAGATTTTTGATACTAAAGCTAGACCTTAATAGGCATCTACCAATAATCTAACCCTTTAGTAACCGGTCAACCACATTTTGGTCAATTTTTACACTATATACTCACTCTAAGTCAAGGTACACCTAATTTGAAAAAAATCAAAGAGGAATGGAGTTAGAGAATCTTTAGATGCTCAACTTGAATCAAATTGTTTGGCAAGGCATGCAATTACAAGTAAGCTAGGCCAATTTCAATAATGCGGTGATGGCCCATGAAATGCACAAACAAGCTTCAATTTGGGCAATCTTTTGCAAAACGCATGAGCCATGAAGGTGACAATGTTGCATAGTAATCCCACCATTGTCTAATTCATGAAATCCAAAGATATGCTAAAAATTGCCCATCTTAGAGCTAAAACTGAGTTTTGGAGAGGTGAAACTTCTTGAAATATTTTTCGATAAATTTTCTTTGAAAGACAAGTAAAATTGGAATCTAGCCCAAGTTGTTCCATATTTTTTTGAAGCTTTACAGAATTAGTTATGAATTTTTGAAGTTGTAATAGCATACTCTTGAAAACTGCCATATTTACTCTACTTGGACATTCTCGTAAAAATGTGGTGCCCCCCATATCAACCACGGGCACTAAAGGGCTAACAGGCATGATCTACTGAAAATACAAACTACTAAAAACAGCAACTCAGTTAGGTTTTCTTCATCTTCTTCAAAGTTATATAGACACCACATTTTGTTTTGGTGCCTTGGGCATTCAGGGGTTACCGTTTTCTATACATTCTCCCTTTCAGTATACAAAAGGGAAAATCGAGCAGCACATGAATCCCATTCGAGCTGTAAAATTTCAAACCTAGTCACAGTTATAATACTGGTCACTTGAGATTTTTTTGGGAATTTTTTGGGAATTTTTGAGTGTTTAGAGAGGATCCAATACATTCAATACACGAACAACATACGCCAACTCTTTTGGTGGGCAACATCCTTTAGGGGTTAAGTTAGCCCTGGCGTGGGGAACACATTCCACATGATACTGCAGCAACTAACAGCAAGGCCCTGTCAATCATTCTCCCCACCACCACACACACATAATCAACTAATCATACCCAGCACCCAGCACAGGTGGAGGCTGGAGCTGCCAGGGGGGCCCACACCCAAATCTTCGCAAAGCTGCGGAATCACTCGGGGAGGGGGCCCAAACAGCCAGCGGGGCTGCCCGGTAAGATAAGGTTAAGGTAGTTCGAGCAGCCCCACAGTCCCACGGGAAGCAACACTCTAACCCTTGAACGACGGGGCAGACGTTTATTGTCCTTTGGATGACAAAAATCTCATCTGGTGAGTGGCATCGGGAACTTACACCCCATTACATTAGTACTAATGTTGTACTGTTTCAATGGGCTCACAGTCCAACTTTGAAAATGTACAGTTGTAGTACAGCACCAGTACTAATACAATCTAATACAATGCCTCCCTTTGAAATAATATTGTCGCAATATCGATGTTGTATTACAACAGTACATTTTCAAAGTTGGATTGCGAACCCACTAAAATGGTATTGTTTCAATGGGGGTACTTTCATGATGGGACGCTCGCTAATTTTCATCCGTTCTTTTTATGAAAGTGACCACACATATGTCAATCATCATGGGAAGTCAAATTTAGTGTCTTTAATTGCTTCCATGTGTTTAGGTAGCCCTAATTCTATGAAAAGATAGAAATTTTTTTTCACATGAAAGTGTTTTGTGCCATGCTATCCTTCTCACAATTATTCAATGGATTGCATGAGGTATTGGATTGTACAAATTTTCCAAAGCTAAACATGTGCATGAACAGTGATTTTCCCCTCGATCAAGCACTACATATTGCACCCCCACCTTTGCTCGCGGTGATAGGTCCATGATCCTTTAAGGGCTAAACGTCGTGTGTCATTGATCTTCATTTGACAAGAGAGTAGCGTGATCATCTTCTACTGTCAATAGTGTGGATATGTGAAATAATGTGGGGTTGTCCACTTGGGAAGGAGGGACCGGACTGGACTAGAGTGCAGTAAGGTAAAAAACCCCATTGCGGTGAAGGCCACTTTACACTTAGAGGCCAGGCCCATTTCATGTGCCACAGGCTAAGAATCCTGACTTGTAATTGGGTAAAAGGCTGAAATCAACCCCAACCCCTTTACACCTAGAGGCTGGGCCAATTTGGTGGTCAAAATATTTTATTCATAAAAGTCATGATCTGACATGGCCCGAGCTCAATGAATTGGGTGCACCAAAATATGGGAGGCCAATTCTTGGCCTAGGGACAATGTCAAATTTCAATTTAAAAAAATTATATTATAAATTATTATTTTTTTCAACGAATCTCATTCATTGGATTTTGTGCAATTGGCCTCAAGGGGAATAGGCTTGGCCTTTAGGTGTAAAGGAACCCTAAAATTGCAACCCTTCTCTCTCTTTTTCTTATGTTTTTTTGAATTGGCCTAGCTTCATGGCCTCAAGGCCTTTACATATAGGAAAATTGGGCCCTATTATAATCTTATTTTAATGCGTAGTTGGGGTCGACCTTTAGCCCAAAAAGGACTGAAATTTTGTGCAATTGGCTTGGAGAGGAATTGGCCCTGCCTCTAGGTGTAAAGGGGCCCTTATTTGACCCATAGTAGTCACCTATGAAGTGATTTTATTGTGATTTTTTTAGTTATGTGAGATGTAGGCCACAATCAATATGATCTTACATGATAGTGATGGAGTGATTAGTGACCACATAAGGGACTTCCAACTTTTCAATGTGAAATTCATTACAAGGATTGACTTTTTAGGCATTCCATGTTAGAAAAATATTGTGACTACATTAGGTAGTGAGATGAGCATGATGGATTCAGATTTTGTTGGCTATTGAGTGGTCTATCGACCGTGTTGGGCCATGGGAAACTGAACACTTCCAAAATTCCTACAAAATTCCTACTTTATCGAAAAAATATCAATTGCACTTGCTGTTTCTCACACTTGTCTTTGAATGGGGAAAAAATTGAAAAATTTCTACAATATCGTGAGGCCAAATTCCAAATTCTGACCACAATGGGTTGTCTTACCTTATCTCGAATTGCCAATTACTATAAAAAACTTGTGTCTTTGGTGACAAGTTCAATTTTTTTAAAGGATTTTAGGTGACGTCCAATGCAAAAATTCCATGTTTTTATGTTGACATTGATGTTACGTTGAACATTTTGGGAGACATAAAAACATGGAGTTGTTGCATTGGATGTCACCTAAAATCTATTTAAAAAAATTGAACTTGTTACCTAAGACGCCAATTTCTTATAGTGAATGTTCTTTGGAGTCACTCATAAAATATCCTTGTAAGGTAGGAGGTCCTTAAATCGACCAAATTCTAAATGTGTATCCTATCTAGGAATGAGTGACATGCTCCTTGAAATATATATTATTGTCATTGATGAGGTAGGTAGGTTTAACCCCTAAAGGACCAAGAATCTCTTCGAGGGACTTTGAGGAGTTTGGGCAAGTACCTATGATCTCAATTTTTGATGAAACTTTTTGAAACTTTTTCATTAGATAGAAAAACTTATTATCTTTATGGAAATATAATGTTTACTTCAATCGGTGCCTGCAAGCAAAAGTTATGCCATTTTAAGCATAATTTTCAAGTCACCAGGCAGAAAAAAATCCACAAAAACTTGAAACTAAATTAAATTTTTTTTTTCTTGTAAATATTAATTTGGTCTACATGTGAAGCTTTGATTCATTTACATTTGGATTAGTAATGTGAAAGTTATGAACAATCTTGATTTTGGGGCACTTTGAGCATCTTTCATAAAAAATAACTTGTAGGATTCATTTCTAAATGCAATTTTTTCACAATTTTACAAAAACAATTGTTTGACTTAGTTAAGTTTTCTTGGTAGAAAAATCTCACCGTTGGGATTATTGAGTTTCAATGCCCTCTTAGAGCTCATAACAATTTAGTTATTTTTTCAATCTTGAACTTACTTCTACTTGACAACTTTTTAAAGAATAACAACCAAGTTTTTGTATTTCAAATTTTTTTTCTAGACTTTAACACAATTCTTCAACATAAATTTTTTTAAATTCAATGTCCATAGTGCAAAACAATTTCACAAATGGCAGTGAAAGGCATCTAAAATTGCAAGCTAGTGCTTAGGCAAACTTGATTCAACTTGGAATGCTATTATCTAGCAATCCATACGTTCAAATTTCATAAATTTTTTATCACATGATCTTAGACAGATAAAGTATAAGATCCTAGTGTTAGATTCTTCAAAAAAAAATTCGGTTTTCTTGAATGTACGCAACATAAATGGTAGTTTTGAATGTTTTTTGAGTGGAAAATGGCCTTGGTCTTTTCAGGGTTAAATGGGCAATTTGTAGACCTCTCTACCTCCTAGGAAATTTGTGAAAATGGAAATATTGCATATGCCATTTTCAGAACACGTGGTCTAAACCATTTATGACAGGTATAGATGTGAGAGTATGCATTTGAAACTATAAAAGTGCTAAAGCTGTGGAATGATTGCCATATTAATCCCTGAAGGACCAATCTTTTAAATGTGGCAACATAGCAATCTTTAGCCGGTACATGTGGGTGCATATTTCTATGTTTTGGACCCAACCTTTAATAGAAAGTGTGGACGAGGAATATCTTTGATGTGCACTAAAATTCAAGACATTTGGAAATATGAGTCAAAATTATGGCCTAATATGTTACTCTTTTTTTGTAAAGAGGTAGTTGGTTTTTTTAGATTTATATATACAAGAAAAGCTTTGAATTGTTCCATTTCAATCAATGAGTCAAAACTTATGAGGAGTTTTTGTTTGTGGACAACTAAGGTAGGAGGTCCATAAAGCGCCCATTTAAGGGCTGAAGCTGAATTTTGGCAAGGTAAGACTACTTGAAATAATTTTCAGTAAATTTTCCTTGAAAGAGAAGTGGAATTGGCATCTAACCCAAGTTGTTTCATATTTTTTTGGAGCTTTGTGGAATTAGTTATGAATTTTTGAAGTTGTAGAAAAGAGCATGTCAGTGGGCTCTAAAACTGACCACCTCCTCAAATGTAAATTGCTTGCACATTGGAGAGTGCAAAATGTACCTCCAGAGCGTGATTGGTTTTGGAACCTGCTCCATTTTAGGATCTCCTACCTTATGGATTCTCCATTCTAAAATAAATTTGGAAGTCCTATATTTTACTCTATTTTAAATATTTTTAAAAATAAAAACAAAAATATAGGATGTAGAATGTTTATTACAACATTGAAACCATTGGGATTGGCAATTTTCAATTCCATGACGCAACTCTTAACAATTTTGTATTTTGATCCATTTTTTATTTCTTCTTATTTACTATTTTTTTCCTATATGTTGTACAATTCTAAGTGATTTGAAAATTTTCAAGCATGTAGCCAATTTGCCTTGAAAAATGAATCCAAAGAAGCACCACCATTTTGAAAATTTTTCATACAAATGAGAGCTTGTGAAGTTCAGCTATCCGTTTCTTTGTCAATTCAAGACCAAAAAAAGGAATTTAGTGAATTTGAAAGCTTATATTTTGCAATCTACAAGGTGAAAAGTTCAAAATAAAATTCCACATGTTCCCAAGGCACCATATTACAAGATCCTATGGTTATATGTGCCTAAAAATGTTTWTTTTTTTCAAAAYTTGGTACATATACTAGAAATTGTAGTTTTGGAGCATTTTTGCGGTRAAAACATAGTCAAGGAACTTAAAGAGTTAATGAAATTTCCCATCAATTAAGACATCATAAACTATTCTTGGTTGCCAAAGGGATAATTAATGAGATTGGTGATAATCATGGATTCGCAGCCTTGAAGAACGTTTTGGCTCATGGGTATTATTGCCTATCCRTTGGGAAAAGTTTAGCATAATTTGGATAAGTAACGGAGGAGCTCGTCAAGAGAGCTTTTATTAGACAATTCCAATAGTAAAAAACATACATAATTGATTGTAGTCAAAAAGATATGGTGCTTAACCCTAGATTGTCTTGATTCATCCCAAAATTGACGACTTGAGAAAAAACATTATAAAGTGCTATTTGGAAGCATAATTTGGAATTGATATATAAATAAAAGTTGTAGACTAAGAGTTGTAGATTCCATCTRTATAGTTAGATTCACCAATGCTATCACCAATATTTTTTTTATAACTTTTGAAAGGGAAATTTCGRAATTCCTTCAAAATTCGACAATAGGCAAAATATTTCCATTTTGGGAGTAGGATTTTTGGAATGGATTTGAAATAAAGCTCTCTTGACATGGTGATTTTTTGAAATTTTTGTGTTGTTAAATTCTATGACCTCATTTAGGCAAATCCAATTTTGAATTAAAGTCAATGCAATTTTGGCTTGGTCAACCACTTGACATACTTACACATTGGTAATTTTAGAAAAATATGTACTCTAGTAACACCAAATCCAACCCTTAGATAGAACAACAACTTGATATAGTGTCTCTACAAATTAGAAAAACTTTCATTCAAGTAGTTAGGAGGATGAAACTGCAGTTTCAATTTGTTCTCATCCAGTCTCGAGAAGCTGGCACGTTCCAGGGTGAAGTTATAAAAACGTCATTGAGAACTTGCATGATTTGGAAGATGTTGTGGTTTCTAGATAATTCTACTCCACGTGATTGTTGGGATGAATGTTAGATGGTGACCATGAATGCTTAAAAAGAATTAAAAATATGTTAGTAATGATACAATTGGACGACTTCGAGAATGTGTACTTACTGAAATTTAGACTTTTAACACTTGCAAAGGAAGGATGCTTTTAAGCATGGTTGGAACTTCGGCGATGAGGGGTTAAGATACCACATCCATTGGAAGCTCCTTCCAATCATCTTTTTGTGTCTATATATTCCCCACATGAAATATGCTCAAATATATTCACGGTGGTCAATAATATAAAGGTATTTTTAGAATGGCAGTGAAAAATAATCTCAAATATTCATGTACAAATATGGATTATAATCTTTGGGTCTCATTGATCATGAATGTGAATCCTACTCATGTTTTCACTAAAGGTAAATAAACCTTTTTTTTTTTTCATTTGTATAATTGGATCTCCAAACACAATTCTCCTTCATTCTGGACAAGTTGGCCATTTTGAAATTCCAATTTTTGCCAAGATCTGTGAAAATGCATTGGTTTTTTTAATCAATGTATAATCGCTATTACAAAATCACCTAAAATTTATTGCAATATTTTGTTAATTTACAATTATAAAAACACTTTCGAGTAGGAGGGTTTGGCCATTATTTTCCTAAAAACTCTTTGTATTGCCCACAAAGTTTGATAAACAATATAATTCAAATATTAATGATTTTTTCTTTTTAAGAACATTAAGAAATTTATTGCAATAAAARAAATCCAAATTTAATGAATAAAACTAATGAATTTTAGAATGATATCAAAACTAAAAAGAAACAATTTTTTTGGATCAGTTATTTGCATTATAGCTTATAAATTCTAGTATTTGTACAAAAATAAGCACTAAATAATACATAAATTACAAATATTCTTTTCCAACWAATATTTCAATYGCAAGGGCACTAAGATGTAAAAATGGTTCATATTGCAAYCTATACTCTTTCTACCATGACTAATGCAATAATATGCTCTTTATTCCCAATATTTTTTTCCTAAATATCATGAAAACCAACACTATTTGCATGTTTGTCAAATTGTGAATTTTTTTTTTTAATTCTATAAATGTCAATTTCCTTCTATTTTTGTGTACAACATCTAAAATGATGTATACCAATATGCTGAGGTAACCAAAGGTTCTGGGAGTTCTAAGTAAAAATTGACAAAATATAAATTATTTCCAAATTATGGCGCACAAAATTGAATTTTAACATGGCTAACTTTGAAATTAGTTTTATTTCACATTAMAACTAATTTTTTCTTCAAACTTTCAAAGTAATGTATTACATGTTGTATACTACAACTTTCATACTCCCTTTGTCTTAAATAAGAGCGGTGCTCTCTTTGTATTTTTCAAAATAAACAGTGGTCTTATATTGGAATAGAAGAGGATATTGACTTTTGGACTTTACTCGTTGCTGCTACATAATATTGTTAGCCAATTTCATTCTTCCCCTAATAGGAGGTATATAGCGGCCCTAAATACGTGGATTGCAATAGAGTTATAATCTGTGGCTAGTCTTGTGGTAATATGTGGTAGGTTTGTCAGAATGTGAGCACTATTCCTATAAAAATAGCAAATTGCAATGCTAGGAAGCTCCGCTTTWGGAGAGAGCAAAAATGAGCCCTTCAACTTTGGTTAACAATGCTTTGTAATGGAATGGTATGGTTGTTTGAATGAAAAAGTTTCAGTTCCATATTCAGTTTTGTTTGTCATTACTGATTTATCCTAATCAAATGTGTTGTGGAATGAATTTGAAGATGATTATAACTTTTTACAAGAAAACAATATTTTACCTGTGATGCTTGGGATGATTCTCCAACATAGACAACACTAAGACACTTGCAATGTATAGAAATATCCCGTTCCTTTTAAAAAGTTACAACTATTTGCCAATTCATTTTGTAAAAGGCATTTATCCTAGAAGGGCCTGAAAGCCCTTTGTGGCCGTGTAATATATTATGAATATGGTGGTATTTGATCATAAAAACATTAATCGTATAGTTTTCAATACAAGTAAATTAATGATCATGATAGTATGTAAATAACAATGCATCACAATTAATATATAAATTCATAATTGAAGTTATAAGGCTAAATACAAGTCGTATTGAGAGAAACCCCAAGGGCCAGTGCTCCTCAGCTTCCGTCCCCCCACATTCATCCACACACTCTCTGTCAGGTTCTGTTTTCCTTCATCTCTAGTAAGTGAACATGCACGAAGAGTCAAAGCCCACTCGTAACTTAAAGTTACTACTATTCGATAATATTCCCCGTTGCAACAGTGATCGTAGACTCCCTGCCTGACTGCTTCTCCGCTGCGTCCCTTCCCCCGCCCCCCTCGTCCTGTGAGCTTCAGTAGCTTCCACTTCAGTGTTTTGTCCTTCTCTTTCGTCGTCTTCGTCGTCGCCCSCCCCTGGAGTTCGAGTTTCCCGTCTGCGGCCAGCGATTTGGCTCACACCCACCCCACCAATTCGCTTCAATTGCCGCTCCCCTTCGAAATTTTCCCGAATTTGGACATGGGCGGGCCAAGCACTCAGACAGACATCGATCTTCGGGTGAACACACTTCCCTTCCACTCTGTGTTGCCGCAAGCAATTAATTGCACACGCGATTGCGCACCGTTTCGCCATGTTTTGACGTGCGTGCATTTTCTTCTACCGATCTCGAGGAGGGGCTCATTGGCTGGCTTCTCTTGTTCCCTTCATTTTCGCAGCGTCTCGTGTTCACGTTTCGGATCCCTAGTGCACATGGGAGGTGTGTCTTTCGTATGTATGTATGTATTGCATGGAGGGGGATGACGAAATCTGTCTGCCCGGGGTTTGTTTTGTTTGTGAAGTTAGTAAGCAAGGCTTGCAAGAGGATTGCGAGGAGWACGAATGGGGAAATTTTGTGAGTTTTGTTTTCGTGCAATTCACTTGGGGCAGCGAGCGAGTAGCACTGGGTAAGTAAGTGCTACACTAGTTTCAGGACGAAGTTCGTATTTGTAGGCCGTTGCTGAGGGGGGTACRTCTTTCTGTGAGAGGGAGTGACGTCGGTGGTGGGTTTGAGTGGCAGCACCGTTGCTTGTAGTTAGCTACTGTAGCTAGCTAGGACGGTATTGACTTTCATTTGGTACTTGTATCATGTTCTTTAGTATTTCTTTTCTGGGTGGCCGGCAGGGTTTGAATCCATCCGTCAATCGCATGAGGCGAAGAGAGTGATTAGCATGAGGCTTCTGGAATGAATGAATGAATTCACACTTGGGGTATTGAAAATGTTATCTTGTAAGTGGGGAAGTTAGAAATCGAATTGGATCACAGTCTTGACCGTTTTGCAAGGAGATGGATAGATAGATGTTTCTTATTATTTCGGGGGGAGATCAATTGGAAGGAAGGGTACGGGGAGGTTTGAGAAAAATCTTGAGGAAGATTTTGGGCGTGGTAAAACAGCATTAAGCAACAGCATTAAGCATCCTGTCTGTTACAGATCAAATATGGTGTCCTCACGTACGCCTCTCACATCATGTAAAGTCACCAAGCAATCGGCGGTGTCCGTGGCAATACATGCATRCGTGGGTGGGAGAGATTTCAAGGAGCTTCGCTTTGCTGTCTGCGTCTTGTCCTGTTCGGTTGATGATTCTAGGGCTACATGATTTTTCATTTCAGACTGTCCAGGATTTCATTACAGAGGATCATTTGCAAATACAAGTGCTTTCTGGGAGGAGTGTAATATCAGCTTACCCTTCTTTTGTAATTTGGAGCAGAGTATCATGTCGGTGAATCCAACCAAGGAGCTTAGCTAGCTTATGAGTCGAATGGGGTTGTGAGCGGCTTGGTGATCATGCTTTTGGCGGTGCTCGAGRTACATAATGGCCAAGCTTTTCCGCTGCTTACACAGAAGTGCCCGGAACTCGATAYGGAGAATTTGTTATCTGAATGTGTACGAGGTTTACGAAATCTTTGGGGAGTGGTGGCAACTGGTTCATTACCATGGACGATGGAGGTGATGGCTACATTCGACTCTTGACGAACTCAAGGTCCGACTCGCACTTCCATATTGAATCTCATGGAGGTCCTATCACTTTGCTTTAGATTCCCGGGGAAGACTTCCTCAATGCCACTTATAGCCAACCATGACTTCGTGAATTCTTTCGTTCAGGGCCTGTTCGTAATAGTTTGGCGTAAGGGAACCACACGTAGTTGCGACGCATGAAGCCCTGAGCATTTTTTCCATTATTAGAATTTGATCAGAGTTTTTGAACATTCTTGTTAGCAAATCAGCGAGGATTCCAACACACGAAGAATGCATCATTTTTGGATACCATTTGAAAATGCTACAAGGGTTGATTCAGAGTTTTATTGGTGAAGGATCTTTTTCCGACGCAAGTTGTGATGTTGACGTCAACATTGATTTTTGAGAATTTACATTTGGATCTGTTGTTTGTTTTTACATTCTTCAAAGTGTGAGTGGGATTTACTCAACTTCAGGTCTATTTTAGTCTATTTTTAGCCTACCCACGCTTTTGGACAGCCCACGCTTATGGGAAACTACCTTACATTGCGTAGATGCCTATGAAGAGAAGAGCTTTCAAGGTTCAGATTGACGACATATTCGAGAGTGATCACGGTCAGATTAATCAACGACTTCGTTTTGGCAAATTGTCTTTTCAGGGACCTGGAGAGTTTAATTCAGGCGGTGGATCATGTTGGAGCCAGTGGCGAAGCCAGATTTCGTGACTCCTGAAGTGAAACCAGCAGCAGCCATGATGAGAGTGGTAGACGCAAAATCCACTAACTCTGCTGCCGAGTTTGGGCATAGTTTACATCAACCCCAGCAACAGACGCATTCTCCAACTCACCACATTGGTCCATTCCATCATCCCACGACGGTTGGTCCTGGTCAACATGCTGAGGTACGTCATAGGAAAAACTTCGGTGCATGCATTTCTTTCAGGGATTCCGTTGGATTGAAATTCCTGATGAAATGGCTTTGTTGGACGCAAATTTTGCTCCAAGAGTCTCTACTCCTCAACCCTTACTGATCAGTGGTACGTGGTTTGAGTATGACCAACATTGCCAAAAAACAATAATTCAGATTTGGCCACATTCTATATCACCTGCGTCAGTGAAGAACACGCACTGAAAGTGTTGTTGAAAAATAAACAAAACGGGACAAAAGAAAGTTTCCATAAGACCCACTCAACGTTGCTGCAAAACCAACTCGAAATTCAATTTGGGCCTCCTGTAGTGTTTTCAGTCAAACTAGGCATTTCAGCAATTTGGGGAATCAGTCATGCGGGTGTGCGCAATGGGGAGACCTTTGGACTCAAATATTTATGGAGGCTAAGCGTTAGACTTCGCATGTTGGAGTGAGATGATCTATGTTCGACATTCAATTGGTGCTCATGAATTGGACTTTGGAATGACTGGAATGCTTAACAGATGATTGCCGCCCTTGAAGCGGAACTCCATCGCGCACATGAGGAACTGAAAGGGGTCAAGGAACAACTGGTGGCCTCGGAGACTGGCAAGGCTCAGGCATTGCGAGAGTTTAGCAACATTAAGAACCTGCTGGATCAGATCTCGCTGGTCGAGCATTTTGCAGCTTCTGACGACGTGGAGGTGGAGACCGCACCCCTTCCGCCCAACTGGAGTGACAGGCAACAGGATGTAGCCACGGAGATTGACCGACTTCGGAATGATCTGGAGGCTTCACGGAACCTCAATTCTAAATTTGCAGCAGGTACGTCGCACATTCTGTGTAGTGTCATCCATGATTTAATGTGCCACAGAAATAGCATTCTTTCCATACACCCAGTGGCCCTTGTTTCTGATCCTGTACTGTATTGGATAGGTTTATAGCAATTAGTACAGATGAGGGCATGAGGTGGGCGGTATGTGGTTGTTCTGTGCTTTGATTTGGCCTCACATGTAGTTCGGAGAGTGGTTTTGATTTGTCAGAGAGGCTCTTCTCTCATTTGTTATATTAGCAATCGTGTGTTTCTCTATTTGCGCACATGGGGCCTTCTCATTCTTAACCCCGATTCTAGTTCAAAGTCGGTGTTTTGGTCTAAAGAAGGTTACGTGTGAATCCGAGGCACAACGATTGAGTGTAGGATTGTCGATTGGCCAAAGTCGTCAATGGTGGAAATCCACGACATTTGGCACAAGTTTTCCAGACCGGTGTTCTGGACACTTAAATCGTTACCAGTTCTGTTTTGTAAAGCTTTGTGCAGTTCAATGGGACATTTTAGGCAATCTGGTTATGCCAGTACAATCGAAATTGACATTAGTAGCTTCATTTTCCAGTGTCATGATTTTTCCACTCTGGATTGTGCTTTTTCGCAGAGCTTGATAGAGCCAATCAAGAGATTGATGGAGCAYATCAGAAATCGGCTTCTTTCGAACTTCGAATGGAAACGAGCAGGTTTCAGTCTGAGCTCGAGGCGGAACGGGATCAACAGCGAAGCCTGTCTGYGGAGCTGGAGAATGCAAAGAAAGACATTCGAACTTTGCAGGCAACGTTGAGCGACGCATGGAGTCATCAAGGGACCTGCGCCTTGGATCTCGCAAGAGCGAAGGAGGAAATTGCTTGGCTGGAAGCTGACCTTGATGCTGCCCAAAGCTTGACTGTGGAACTGGCTCGCGCAAAGGACGACGTTCACATCCTGCAGGCAGAGCTCGACACGGCACGGAGACTGCAGGAATCCTCATCCAACGAGCTTCTGGAAGCGCAAGAGGAGAACTCTCGACTGCGGACTCAGCATGCTGCCTCCTCGGGACTGACTTCTGCCAACAGCACATTGCGAGCAGACCTTGAGGAGTTGCGGGGTGCACACGAAGCCTCCACTACGGAGCTTCAACAAGAGATTTCAGCTCTCCGGGCGGATTCTGAAGCTTCATTTTCAGAATCGACGAATGCAAAAGAGGAGGTTTGTCGACTGCAGGGTGAGTTGACTGCAAAGGGTAGAGAGTTTGCTATCATGCTTAGAGCAACGGAAGAAGAGAGCCAAGAGCTGCAAACGAAATTAGAAGAGGTGATAGGCCAGTATTACAACACTTGTACCGAGCTTGCCGAAGCGACGAGGCAGAACGAAATGCTAAGAAAGGAATGCGAAACTGTGCATTTGAAGTACGAAAGCTGCTCCTCCGAGCTCTTCCGTGTCAAGGAAGAGGTTTTTCGGCACGAGGTCGAACATCTCGCCAGTCATGAGGACCTCTTGACGGACATCACCATTGCCCAGGAAGAGAATTCGAAGCTACAGGCTGAAGTCGCCACGCTTAAAGATGAGAGGAACAACTTGAGTGGGGAGCTTGCCCAGGTTAGAGAAGAGAGCCACCAGATGGAGATGCGCCATTATTCTGCTTGCAGTGAGCTGTACAAGGACATCGCCCGGTTGCAGAGTGAATTGGCTGCGTTAGAGGGGCAGCATGGAGCGTGTTCTCGGGAGCTAGACCGTGTCAGAGATGTTTTCCAGATGGAGCTCACCCAAGTCCAAGAAATTCATGATATTGTTGTAGCTGAGCTTATTCATGCCAATGATGAGGTCCAACGACTGCAACTGGATTCCGCTGTAGAGTTTGAACGCTCTTTGGAAGTGGTGAGGAGCCTGAAGGAGGAAATCAGCAAAGTGCAGATTGATCTTTCAATGCAGTATTCTGCTTTGATGGTGGAGAAGTCCCTCACAGAGAAGAAAATGGAGGAGGTGAGCTTGGAGTTTTTGGCTACGAGTGCGCGCCTACAGGAGGTCATTGCAACTCAGAAGAATGCTGAGACTGAGCTAGCAGAGGTAACCACTAAAGAAGCTGCTGCTGCTAGCACCCTACATGCAGATCTTGAGGCTGTTCGGAATGAGCTTGTAACGGCCCGAGAAGCAGAAAGGAAGTTACAGGTGAAACCGGGTTGATGAAAACCTCGACTTTCTACGGTTTTTGACAGAGCTCAAATGTTTTAAAATTAGTGTTTTCCAAACTACATTGTATTTCATAACCCAAGGRTGTCCCCGCTTAGGCTTTCTGTCACACCTCACCAAAAGATGGAATATCGCTTCGTAGAATTTGTGGAATTAAATGAACTGATAGCATGCAAGTGTCACTATTTTTCATGGGAGGCAAACGAATCCAACCCAGCCTATTAGAAACGTGGCTTTTCATTTGCTGCCACGTGATTCTATTTCATTATTTGTGTTGGGTTTTCTTCTGATTTCAAACATTCTTGTTCTCTGGTAATCTTGTAGGTGATGACTCTGGACTTGGAGGAATTGAGAGCGCAGATGGCSTTGCGTAACCAAAGCATGGAAACCACAGCACTAGTCTCCGAGTTGCGTGCCAGCATGGATGCCCTTCACACTGAGCTGGATGTCATCAATAAGTCTGAGGCGAAGTACCGGGAGATCGTCACAAGCTTGCAGGCGCGGATAGAGGGGCTTGAAAGGCATTTGTATGAATCGAGAGATTTAGAAGCAAAGACCAAAGAGGCTTTAGTTTTGACGAATTCTGACCTACAGAAAGTGAGTATYGAATTGGCTATAGCCAAGGAAGCTCTAGAGTGGGTGGGTGGGGATAATGCTGCACTATCGGGTGAGTTGGCGGCGAAGAGTGCTGAGTTGGAGGCTAAGAATGCAGAGGTGGTGTCCACAAAAGAAAGGGAAGCTAGAGCAAAAGAAGGGGAAGCCAGGGCTAAAGCAGCTTTCACGGATTACAGCCKAAAGCTGCAAAAGATGAAATTGGAACTTGAGGATGCTTCAACGCTCGCTGACAAAGTACCTATCAAAGCCCAGCCTATCMAAACTCAGGTTGCAAAGTCACAGCTGTTTTAAGAGGAAAATGATGGAAATGTTCTAAACCCTAAAGGGCCACGGATTCCTGGTTTTAATATGACCAATTCAATGGATCATGCTGTGAGAAGTCAATAATYCAGATAAGACCCAAATTTCTATCACCAGAAGGTTGAATGTTTTTGTTCAAGAACTAGATGAAATTGGACAGAAGAAAGTCTCCCGACGATCTGTTCAGAGCTGCTAACTTTGAGGCTCAATCTGGGCCTTTGGTATGTATGCAGCACATCAATTAGCATACAAGGAAGTCAGAGATTCGTCTGCCATTTCAAGTTTCCTCTAGCAGTACATCAATTGATTGCGTGTTGGGAATTGGGATAACTCTGGAGTTCGTAAAGRTTCATTGATCTCAATTTAAACTTTTGGTTGCAGGCGAAGGCGTTGGAGTTGGACCTGGTCGAAGTCACTGCGAAATTGGAAATGGTGACCGAATCGGAGAGGACCATGTCAGCCTCCATGGCGTCTTTGAAGGCGGAGCTCAACAACGCAATGGCCGAGTTGGCAGCCACACGGGAGGATCATGGAATCGCTTTGGCAGAGAAGGGGCAGCAATATGAATTGGAGCTGAACCAGATGAGGACTCAATGGGAGGATGCGGTAAGCTCGTTGACCCTAAACCCTAGACCCTCAATGTCTAATGTGTAATGTGTAATAGGATATCCTCTTACATCCT
Organism: Pleurozium schreberi; assembly: GCA_006891605.1. Lineage (NCBI taxonomy): Eukaryota > Viridiplantae > Streptophyta > Bryopsida > Hypnales > Hylocomiaceae > Pleurozium > Pleurozium schreberi. Next base: position 35,291 of record VACF01001735.1, on the reverse strand, counting down.
GTTACATCTCTTTTAAATCTTCGTTACATCATCCTTAGAARGAAATGCAAGTAAATGCAAGTAACTGCAAATGGGTTGAATTCGCTCTAGTGAATTTCTCCATTTCCCTCCATTTAATTTTCCATTGAGTGTATTATTTGTGGGTGAAGCCATACTTGCCTGCGACACTTCAAATGCTGCGCATTGTTTCTATTATTAAAATAATCATACTTTTTTATATTATTCTTGCCGGCTAATCAGATAAGATTCCAGTGCACCAAAGAATGCAAAAGTTTTGATGTTGAAGTGGTGTACTGTTGAACATCATCTAATTCAATCTGTACTCATGCTGCAAGCTTTTGGAGTGTCGCAATTACGTCTGGTTACGTTATATTTTGGTTTTCGTTTACCAATKATGGACTTTGAAACAGGTAATGGCTGAGGCAGAAGACGCTTCCTTTGATGTAGGACAAGCAACAAAAGAAGCAGAGAACGCTAGGCAAGAAGCTGAGGAATTGCAGGCGCATATTGATACCCTGGAAGCCAAATTGGAGACGTTACAACTGGAGGTCGAGGCAGCCAAAGTCAGTGAAGAATGGGCATTTGCACAGGTTCACTTGGTTGCGTTGCTCATTATAGTTCAGGTCATCTATTTGTATTTGTGAGGACAAGTCATTCTGCTGCGCAAGTGCGTGTTGTCGATCTTGTCTTCAACTAGGACTTGGAGCTTTCATCACTTTTACTACGGTGGAATGCCATAGTAGTGTAGACTTTTTGTACAATTACTGAGGGTTACAWAGGATTTTACATCATGTTTTATATCTTGCTGTGACTTTTCACTTGTAACGAATTTTTTAATGTATCAAGGACTGAATCATACAGGACTTTATACTAACCTATTTTGCTTTAAGTAACTTAAGGATGATACGCTTAATTCAAACGTAAAGCTAAAATTAAAACAAATAGTTAGAATTTCTTTGGTCCATAGTAATCGCATAGAACAGTGTTGCAAATTTGGTAATGTTTCTTGCTGAAGTGCATTTTCACATCACCRTTTTAAGGTTTTTGGTCTATCAGGTAATGTCATGTGACACTGTTTGGAAATTCCAACAATTTTATGTTGAATCTACTAGCACACTGCGGTATCAGTCGTGTTGGTCTCTACACGTGTCTCCATTCTCTATTACCGGTACCCTGATGCTTTAGAATATCTGCATAATTCCCAAAGGATATGTGCACCGTTGACTGCCAGAATTCTGCTCTCACAARTTACTCTAAAATCTTCAAATTTTTACATTCCCAATCAGCGTTAGTGTGTGGGCGTCTATTGCCAGTCATCGGTGCACCGCAAAATATAATTGGTGCTGACATGGTGATATCATAATGATTTGCCTTGATTATTCACATTGRTTGCTACCTGTATCTCCAGATGAAATTGAAGACGATACCAGAATACGATGAGGAGATAGAGGAGGAAGGGCTTGAAGGATCTGTATCTTGGGAGGAGTTTCAAAGTCTAAAAGCAAAGGCRAAAGAGCTGCAGGAAGTAGTGAACAAGCGTGCAGCTGTTGGGGTGGCTGAGGTGAGATTCGCACCGTGTCCTTGTGCCCTTGTGTGTAATAATTGGTTACGATAACTTCTGCATCTTTAGTTGAATAATGTCCAGTCGAAGAAAATTAGGTGGAGGAAACATCAAGCTTAGAACTTTCTTTGTTCTTAGTTAGCTAGCTTAAAGCACTTATTTAAATTCTCATACTGTGGTGGCCACACGGTCCCCTCTCAGGGTTTATCAGTTTCTGGACGTGTACTTCCTACCTACATATGCATAGGCTCCTCCATTCAAACTAGCCCCCAATTTGAGGTTTTGTAGAATCCATCCCCAACTCCCATTACACGTAGAAATTACACTTCCTAATTTCAAATCCGTTGTTCATAGTAACCGTGTCACTGTCTCACTGGCTAGTTCAAAAAGGATAAGAACCCATTATCTTTTTCCCTGTCGATCGAACAAAAAGTTTAGAATTGGATGTTCTCGATCGTGTAAAATAACTCGGCATTATGTCCATTATCTTGTGCATAACTGACTGCTAGAAGCTTTATTGTTGAAGTGTGCGATTGGAAATGATGCAAGCGTGAGTGTTTCACTGTATCTTTCCAAGAATTTCACGAGCTCCGTGCGTTTTTTTAATCTACGCGCCCTCTCTCCCCTCCGCCTCCTGCAGCTGCTTATGTGGGATGCTACTGGTTCTGTACTCCATGTATACAATAATCTCATGTCGTCCTCTTCTCTTCTCTCCCTGCTCTTGTCACTCCAGGTGACTGCGGCCAGAGCCCGGGAGGCGGAGATGCAGCGGCGAGTGGAAAGCGTGGAGAGGGAGCTCCAGACTTGTCGCGAGGAGCTAAGCGAAGCCATCAACAAGCGCGAGGAGGCCGAAGCCGCCAAATTCTCCTGCGAGGCCGCTCTGCGAGCCAAACGGCTGGAGCGGAAGAAGAAGTCGCTCTCCCACTCGGGGCACTTGAATGGAAATGGGAATGGGAATGGCAATGGCGGCGCTCACTCCACMGGCAAGCTCGTGAATGATCCCGGAGACGACCGGCAAGGCAGTAGCAGTCGCCGCCGGAATGGCAGCCTCTGCTTTGAGGATTCCCAAAGCAGCAGCAGCCCGTCGCGGTCCTCCTTCTCCTTCGCCAGYTTTGCCAGTCCTGGGCGGTCCGAGAGGTCGCCCTTGGAGTCTTCCCTGGCGCGGCAGGTCTCGACCTCGCGAACAACTCCCACGTCCGAGGAGAGGCCGAGAAAGCTCAAATTGTCSTACAAAATTGGGCAATACTTCAACAAGAAGAAGATTTTAGTGTAATGCAGGCAGGCTCCATGCCTTCGATGGGACCGTCAGTGGACAGACACACAGACACACACACGCAGCCAGACAGCCAGACAGCCAGACAGGCTTGAACGAACAGTGAGACTCGTACTACTTCACTTCATATTGGTCTGTCTCAAAATGAGGCTGGCGTGATTTCTTCTTCYTTCATGCCTTTTGGGTGACTGACTTTCAGGGTGCCCACTTGGGCGACTGCCTTGACAACCAGGGTGCCAGCCATCTGAAGGAGACTCKGGGAAAGCTCAAGTTCTTCCCCAAAACACCATCCTGACGTTTATTTCATCAAAGAAGGAGATTTTAAGTGTAAGGTTCTTTGCCTTCATTTGAATAGCCAACTCCTCAATTTACGTTGGCTGGTCTCAARAAGAGATTGCCTGCCTCCTTCCATGGAGTTATATTTTGGCGGACGTCCTTTTTTAATGTTGCAGGTGATYGGGGCAACATATGGCTGCAACTTGTATCACCTAAAATGCAACTGCCTGTTACAGTATTGTGGACATGATCAGCTTCCAGAGGTAGGCTCAATGTAGTTATCCAGGTTTGAGAAGGTTATTGGACAAAAATGTCAAGTTGTCAAGAATGTTCTTATCTGTACTTTTGAGTTGTTGATGGACTCACAAGGACAAGGAAGAGAAGGGTTTTGTGTAGGATTCGGTCAACCTGCTAGATTTTGTTCCATTTATTGTCTTGTCCCAGGTTCAACAAGCAGCCAAAGCTTTTTTAATAGCATACACCATTGAAGTAGTGAACCATTAGAGAGAGAGAGCTAGTGATTTTTGATGTCACATTTGGCAAAGAAGACATCTTGTATCATACAATAGTAGCCCTAAGTCATGGCATCAACTGTGTTGAATGTTGTTGAATGCATCAAAGCTTGATGAATTGATGAAAGAAGAAAGGTGTGATGCTCTAGAGTAGCAACTAACTAGTACCTTCATTCTCAATTCTCACTTTTATTTGGAGTCTTAAGTGTTTGTACTAGGCATTCAAGCATCACTARAATGAGGCAAAGGTGGYAGCAAAACATCRTTTGAAATCCTCTTAGGTGATKCACAATGGCTTCAATATTGTGTCTTATATTTGAGATTGTCACTAAACAAGAATATCACAACATTTAGGTTTTGATGGATTAGTTGTTATTGGTGGTTTAAACTATTGCTTATTTTATSTAACATTTTGAAAGACTATTGCAAAAGTTTGCAACAACACTCATTACATATTTTTTGTTTGCAAGAGACAAAGAAAACATGTGCATGACAAATCATGAGAATGGTTGTTGGACTCTAGGTTTTCATCATGAACATTGAATGAAATAATTGGATGATATTTCTCCGAGATGAGAACATGACAGATTTTGTGACAAGATTCATGACAGGGGTCATAACACTGCATACATAATATTATAGATATCCCATCCCATCATTAAACAATAAACAAAAAAGAAATTTAATATCTCCGTTTCTTGACTGATCCCAATTACCCACTGCACGAACGTGTCCATTTGAGTATGTCTAACAAGAGAAAACGTCAGACAAGAAGTCAAATCAGACATACCAGAATTGTGGCTTCACTTGTACAGTACACTAACTGGATCTGCAATACAGATACATGCAATATACAGATACAGATACATACACATGCAATATACAGATACAGATACATGCAATACAGATACATTTCAACACGGCTGAGGCAGTGGAAATCAGTACGTTGATCCTCTACAAACACTGCAATTTTCTTCCAAGATATGATGCCTGTTTTTCTGAACTGATCACAGAAATTGTGAAYCACAGTAATTATAAGGACCCCACGACTTCGCACCCACAAACCCATGAATATCACAAGTTTGCAACCACCCCGTGCTTTAAAAACGACTCTGGACTCCACAGAAAAAGCTTAAGTTGGGCTCGTAGACAAATGGGGACATAAACCACAATGCCAAAGAATTTGAACATGTAGGAGCCGTGTGACCGAAAAAAATTGATTATTGCGAGGTGAGAATGACRAGGCTTTCTACAAAGTGAGACACCTTAAGCGAGTCTTGCATCCTTAAATTCATCTGGAACTGTGCGTGCGGCAAGAAGCTGCTTGGTTCTCTCTAGCACGGCAAAGAATATGGAACCCCCAATTCCAATCCACATTACCCTTGGTCCAATGCCCTGCAAAAAAATTTACYCAAAACACTCAGCACAATACTTGAGGAAAAAGTGAACTGGAGAGAAATTGATCAGGGCTAGGCATGGTACTATAAGCCAAAGTCACTTTGAATACCAAACTAAATGACTGCCACCAAGGCTCTTACAGTAATGACATTTGCTTCAAGATTGATTTTGGTCGTCAACAAACAAGAATTAAATCTGACCTTGAGTAGAGCGCTAGCACCCTCTTCCTTAATAATCTTCGAAACACAGTCACCAATACCGTTATAGTGTCCCTTCGCGCCCTGCAAATTTRAATTTATGCATCACAAATTGTTGGGAAAAGGATCCAAAAGCCACGAATTGATCGATACGATTCAGGAGGAAATTTCAGTCACAGTTATAAGGCCCTAATTATGKCATTCCACGCATATACGGATTAAGAGGCTTGCCTGGGTCATCAGTCGAGTCTTTATAACATCAAGTGGTGTGGTCACTGCGCCCGTTATAGCACCTGCATAAAGCTTAATTCATCAGCATTCAAATCACGAGTAGAAAAGCTCAAAATACTAAATATCTAACATTAATTGGTCCTTTGCTCAGCCATAAAACGGCTATYTCTCAAGTGCTTGAGGTACATATCAACCCGTCAATGATGAAGCGACACCAAACCAATAKTTTCCAGAGTTAGTGATTTCAGTCCTTTTCAGTGAATTCTGAATATCCCATCCTTAAAAGGGTTAAGGTTATTGACGAGGGAGAGAGCTAAAACATGAACCCCAGGTAATTACTTCCAAAACAACCTTAAGCCAAACGGTAGTATGCAAGAAACAGTTACAAGACTAAAAWGATGATTCTTGCAGAAGTCTATACCAGACGTTGCGCCCAAAAGTGCGGTCTCTACATCTAGAAGATCTCTGTTCACCTGAGGCAATAAAAATTGCAAACATTACTCTAACTGCAATGGTCAATGAATATCACATTGCTARAAGACAAATTTCGAGAATATTTGTTCAGAGCTCAGTACAATGAGASTGCTCAAAATGTGCTTCAACTTGAAAAAGCACTCAGCCAGAATACTCACAAATTTTTTCAAACTTATCCTAAGCTGTTCGTATATGCAAAACTGAAGTGCATCAAATGGTAAATCTCTCAATAGGAAAGATCCAAAACCCTGCATAAGAAAATGTCATTTGAGCTTAGAAACCAATGCACACTGAACCTGACGAAGCAGATAAGTGGAAAATGCAGATATGAAAATAACTCAAATCACAGATGAAACAAGAGCAATTAGTCCCTTAGAAGTATAGAGGAAGATCATATACCGCATACAGACCACGACCACCCTCTTTGGCCAAGATTTGCCTCACTGCTGAGTGTGCGGATGGGAATTGCCCTGTTTGCATTCTCTGTTTCACAACCTACAAAATTTCRCACGCAAACGAATCTCAAAAAGATGATCAATAAAGAACAAGAACTTGAGTGAACATGTACATGAAAGTATTCAAGACGCAACTACTSAAGACATAATAAACTGATTGAGGCATACAAGTGCTTCCTATTATCAAGATCAAAAAACTTCTCGAGAATCGATTAGGATCCAAGAGTTTTGCCAAAAACAGACAATTGTGGTGCACATGTAGAAGTACATCTGCCAGAAACGTGACGATCTAAGGCATGCGCAAACACTTCTAGACCACATGAACAAAAAATGCAGACAATGAGGAACACGATAGACACAAACAAGGAAGAGAACAAAAGACGCTAACCTCTGTCGGCACACGTATCAGTGAAGCAGCAGCACCTCCCGCAGCCCCAGCAGTCTGCGATAACACCCATCCAAAAAACCCTTAGAAACCATTAAGATTACATGTTGATTTGAATGTAATAGCCACGAGTGCCAACGACAGAGGAAGGATTTGGAAAGGGCTTCATGTAAGCCAAAGACGCACTCCAATAGTGATTTTGTAGTCCATTTGTCTTTCATATATTGCGCACATACAAAATTGCTAAAAGTAAGTCGGCACTCGGTTTGTGATCACTGTAAATTCATCTAATAATTGTAAGATTGCGATATAGRTGAACTCACACAATGCAAAAATTATGGGTGTGGCCAATACGTGATAGTCTCCCAAAACAGCATCTGATTTATGAAAGCTACTAAAATTCCATCCAAGAATCACTGTTCTATTCTCTTCTGTCTCATTCTTATTCTACTGCATTATCATTGGTTTCAATAAGAGCGAATTCATCTCTTCTCCAGTAAATTTGATTCATTTAAAAATCTAACTACAAGTAATCTCCGCAAACAACTGCCTTCAGAAATTGAAAACAAATTGTACCCGGCCTTACCAGATGAGCAACAGAGCTCAGGTGGTCTGGAAACACACCCAGCAATTTCCTTTTCAATGGTTCATAGACACCCACAAAGATTGCTGATGCCCTGTCGTATAATCAAGTTACAGAACGCTAGTTATACAGTGCCCCAATCAACAAACTGTGAAAATGCCATGAAAATGAAGTTTTCAACTGCAAGCTAGGGAATCCCTGTCAAGGAGAAGGAAACAAGGAATACTGCTGTTGTTCATATGCTCCTTGAAAATGCATTGACAAAAAAGACACTGAGCTAAAAGAATGAAAARGGCAGCCAAAAGGAGAGATAGAACGGGAAGTTACGGACGGTAAAACACCAGCAAGGTTGCCTGCAAGACCTGAGTACAATCCTTTAAATACTATCTTCCCGCCAGACCTTGCAGCCTGACACCCATTCAAATCACACCCTCCATGAGAACGCCCTGCAGGCAACCTGCAAAAGCTGCTCCGTCTAAACATAATGCCACAAATTGATGCCTACACTACAGCTGTATAACACCCTCGTGATCCTCGAAGGATAACATTTGCAAATCCATAAGATCCAACTTCCAATATAAAAATTTCAAACATACGGAAAGCAGGCATCTCGATACTGAAACTAGCCTTTRGCAATCCCAACAATCAACTCGTCATTCAAATCTACACTAGCAATTCAACACTAGCAAGGGATCCATCATCAACCTGGAGACGAGTTTTGATGGTGTCAATTGGATAAAGAGCTGTCTCAACAACAACCCCTGCCGTGGCTCCAGCTATTGCACCTTCTGTTACCAGTAGTAAGAAGACAAGAAATGAGACATGAAAAAGAAAATGAAGCTGCTAATTAGTATAAGAATCAATAAAGGAAAATCAGAAGCTACCGTAAGAAATTCTGTGCTTATTTACACAAAGAACAAGAGAATATCGTGTCACTCACCAACCAAAATGCGCAAAAAATTGAGCGGCTTTTGAGTCTCAATGACGGAGGTCGACACAAAAAGCAAAGGTCTTTGCACAGCACCATTCCCGGGGCCTTTCCTTCTTCTGCCTCTCTTCATGTTGTTATCTGCAAATTACGATAGTGTGAGTGRCTCCAAGGCACGTCCAAAACTGCAGCAGTTCATCTAGCCTTCCGAGTTAAGACTCTATCCCTAAAACAAAAGGAAATGCGTCAAAAGGAAAATACCAGTGAAGAAGTCAGCCCGACCATTTGAATTGACCTGCATTGAAAGCAAATACCACAAACTTCAGGTCAAATTGAATGCATTATGACTAGTTGAAAACCTAATGCCGGTCCAATTGTGTGACCCAGTACGTCCAAGAATTCTTTCCAAAGAACAGGACAAGCAAATGCTCGCAACGCCAGATTAAAATCCTTAACCTCCAGGAATTCATCCTCCGTACCGGGTTCATGTGGAAAAAGGCGGGTGAAGTGCCAACAGCCGTCGTCCGGGACGACCACCGAGCGCCATTGTTGTCGTCATTGTCGCCCATCGAGCTGTGAGTCATCCGCAGCATGGACACGGCCATCACGTCCACTCCCCGGAAACCCTTCCACAACCTAGAAAGTCGTGACGACAGGAATACGCAATGCAACTGATCGAGGAGAGGCCGCAGGAAGACAGCAGCATCCCCGAGACCGACACCGAATGAACTGAGCCAGACGCATCGAATGCTAACTCATCACTTACCCCAAAGCAGAACAGCCTTCCTTCCTTCCTTCCTTCCTTCCCGGAGGAATGGTAGACAGCAAGCGGGAGCCCTCTCCATCGTCCGATGAGGATGGGGCTCTGTGATTCACCGTTCGTGGCTTTCACGCATCTATGGAAAGATCGACTGAGCCAGTCATGCAACAAAACAATTGATTCTATTTCCGAAAACTAGAGTCAACTTGCCAATCACCGCACACACAAAAATCCAAATCTTTCTTCACATAAATGTAGATATTGAGATTTGCATGTTTTGAAATTTGGCATGATTATTAAATGTCATGTTAAGGTTCACCTTCAAAAAACAGAATACAAAAAGATTTCTTCCTATAAATTTTATTGCAATTCAGGGGAGGCAACCCATTTTCGATCACCCCCCATTTCCAATTAATAGATTGTTGTCTTTCCATGAAGTTATGGCGCAGTCCCTAGAGTAGTTGTAGCTCATTATGATTGGGGCCAAGGCTCTCAATATTGCAATCAGCCCTTGGTCAATTTTGCAATTAGCCTATCGTGAGAAATAGAAAGGTCTATATCACCATTATAGATTGAAGATAATCTTCTACTAAAAAATTACTAATAATTTTGTTTCATGTAATAAGATTTTGGAAAAATATGCATTCCTTCCAAACTCTATTGCTGTACATGGGAATAATTCCACATTCAAAAAACTTACACTCCAAATATGCATAATTGCTTATTTGATCAGAAATGGGTTGCCTCCCTTAAAGGCAAAGAAGTTGAAATCAAGTTAAAAATTCCTTGCATCCCTTCAACACATAGTGTGTGGTCATTGGGTGGTGATACAAGATTTAGTTCCCATTAAAATTGAATTGATAGTTGAATTGTGTGTTTAGTGTTTGGTTATTGGTAGGGTTTGTTGTGTGGTATTTGGAACTGTGTGGTAAATGGCTAGTCTACTCTACACTAAATAGTGAAATTAGGTTGTCTTACCCCAAGAAAGTTACTCTACAAGCCATTAAAGTCAACAAATATTTCTACAAATGCATCCATATGTACACATGGAAGTTTGTGAGTTTCAAGTACACCAATAACTAATTCAAAAATAGTGCATTCTTGTACTAAAACAATAAATATTGAAATAGTGAGGAATGCCAAGAAATTAGTGCGGTTCTTGGAAACCTAATCCCACTATTTAGTATACAACTACTGGTGTTGTTGGAACTCATGAACCTCCATGTGTACAAATGAAGTATTTAGAAAAATATTTGTTGGCTTTGATGGCTTATATAATAATTTTCTTGAAGTAAGACAACCTAATTGTAAAGGCAACCTAATTTCACTATTTAGTGTAGGACTTGGCATCTCTCCACGTTACAATGGACAATCAATCAATCCATTGAGGATTTAAAAATGGTGAAATTAATGCGAAAATTTCAAATTCTTGAATGTTATGTTATGGATAGGAAAATTTGGAAATTTGGAATTGGCTAGTTTGTGATTTTGTTGCTTGCAAATGCCAATTCAAGACTCTTCAAAAGAAAAATACAAAAGGACTACTTATATGTACTCCCTTTCCCTTCATAATTATAAGTGTAGAGTTTCTTTCTACAATGAAAAAATGGAATTAGAGTGTTTTTCTTGAAGTTAATAAGCGAATTATTTTGGATTTAGTTTACAAATTTGGGGGCAAAATGGCGTGCCATGGGTATAATTTTGTTTTCTTAACCTCTAAAATTTTTTCGTTTTTAGAGGTCCAAATTAGCTTCAAAATACTTGTTCCCAAAGCAAAGTCAAAGACTTCATCAATGCTTATTTTTTAATAGATTCAACCATGGGATCCTTTGATTAACTCTTTAAGATTCTCGCATCATCAAAGTGAATGTGTCTTGGTCAACCTTGATTGTAACTTGTACAATTGAAGCAATTGGGATATTTCATCTAAAATAAGAAAATAAAGCTTGACAAGATATCTTTCTATTTTGTTTTAAAATTTAAAAAAAAATCTAAGAATTGAAAGAATTATTGCAATTGCAAGCCTCCTAAAGTTCAAAATGTAGGCTTTTCTAGCCCTTCTAAAAGGTGAAGTAACATTTTTAGAAAAAAACATATGTCCTATAACTTGTGTATTTCAGTCAATAAGTTGGAAAACGTTTTGAATATTTATACACACACACACATACACACACACATTCACATACATACATACATACATACATACATACATACATACATACATACATGTAACTAACCAAAAAAAATTTAGTATTCATTTTTTTTTAAAATTGTAAAATAGAAGGTGTTATTGAATGAAAGATAAAAATAATATACTAGTATCTTTTGGAAGAATTTGAAAACTAAGGATTCCATTGGTGAAAATTTCTTAGTAAATAACTAACATCATTTTAGTTTTAATTTTAATTTTTTGAAATTGATTGCATACGAGTTTTTTGCAATTCTACCTTCATTGCCTACAAAATTAAATTCCTCATAACTTTAACCTTGTTATTTGGAATTCAATGGTTCACATGTTTTTAAATAGGTATTAATTTATAAAATTTTAAAATTGTAACTAACATTTTGTTAGAATATCTTTTTTTCTCGCCCGTTTGACATTGAAATTAAAAARCTCTTCTAACATTTGCTATATTTATTGGAATGACAGTGAAACAAAGCTTCACATGTAGATTATGATGAGTAACATTCATCCTAAAGATACATGCAAAAATTTCAAATTACAAATTCAATAGAGACTGCTTGAATTCTCATAGAGTCCAAAGTGGGCTACTTAATCCTTTCAAGCTTGAACATGATTTGTCAAGGCTTCTATAATTTTTGTCTTTTAGTTTGCTATGAAAGAGTTTGATTTTATTATCCAATGTTAAAATCGGAGTTTTCTTCTGTTCATTCAAAAATACTTTCAACACACTCTTCCAATTATAGCAATTTCAAATTCTAATTATAAAATCGGAGTTTTCTTCTGTTCATTCAAAAATACTTTCAACAACTCTTCCAATTATAGCAATTTCAAATTCTAATTATAGACCACTTAATTTTATGTTAGGAATTTATTTAGAGTGCCAGTTTCATTATAGACACCCTATCCGTTTGAGGGAATGTAAGTGTATGACACAAACTTCTATCCACTAAGATTATAGATTTTCAACGAGAACAAAATTTTGAAGTGGATTACTTTCATCGTAGGATTCAATTCTAGTGTTTGTCCCCCGCCGAGTCCGTACAGCCTTTTGTCGACGTGGTTACATCTATTTTTCTGTCCATGGCTATGGCAGTACGGCAATAGTGGCGGGCTACGATGGGCAAACCAAACCTGCTTCTGTCACACCTCTCCTTGGAGCAGCATCGGTGCACTTCTTCCTGAGTCCTTACCGCTTCTCCAGAATCCTTTGTTGCCTTCAGTACTGACGGAATTGGAATCGGAATTTTTGCATTGCTTCACAATCATTTTGTTGTAGAGGTGGATACTTAGCCTACCTRCTGGAAATTCGTGCTGTTAGTCTTTGTTTGTTTTTGTTGCGTCCCGTCGATCTTTACATTGCAACAAATCATTTTAGCTTCTCTCTCAATTAAGCGTCACATTGTGCAATTTCATTCTTTTTGCGTTCGTGATTTCTGAATTGAAGATATCTTTTTGATGTGCGTGGAAATTGGCTTAGCACTAGTAGAAAACGCAGGAATTTTGACAAAATTATGTTGATTTGGTCGCGTTGTCCCGGTCACTGTTCTGTTGATTTCAACAGAAATCTATAAAAATTAACAGATTTTTTTAGAAATCAACAAAAAAGTGACCGAGACAACGTGACCAAATCAACAGAATTTTGTCAACATTCCTGCGTTTTCTACTAGTGTAGTAAAGGTTTATATGAATTGTGTGTGGGGTTGAATGAATTGAAAGTCAGCTCAGGCGATGTGTGCGTTAGGACTTTGCTTCAAGAAGCAAGGGTGACGCTGAGAGTTTTTAGCGTGCATTTGATATGTAGCTTCGTTTCTGGATTTGTTTATTTATTGAATTCAATATAATTCAAATGAGTAGTGTCAAACTGACTAAACTTGTGAGGGTGGAGAAACCTAGGAAGTACGTTATGGAAAAGAAGGAAGAATTGATTCTCTTGAATTTCTCCTCCTTTGATTAAGCTTGCCTTTGATTATAGTTCTAATTAATATATTCCTCGCAATCATCTAGCTTGCCACTTCACCGTCTTATTCTTTATTAATATATTTATTTCATTATTTTTTTATACGTTGATGACAATCGTAGTGTTTGTGTTGACGTCTACGCTGCAAGTGAATCGGCTTTCAGTGGTAGTAGATTTTGAACACTACTTTGAGAGGCAGGATGGCAAACATGACGATGAGCATGGTGGTTCATGTGGATTCCGCCCATCGGCTTGACAAGCGGGCCCTACTAAGATACTTGCAAACGCATGTAGAGGGCTTTCTGCCGTTACCAGCAACTTTACAGTTGTTTCAGGTAAATATGTGGAACTCCAAAGAATTTATGTACAGTACATCCTCCAGTCACCTCACGGCATTAAGCCTCATCCATCGATGTCGCTATTGCCAGTTGATTCCGTTATTGAGTTTCTTTTATTGGAGMTTCCTTGTCAGTACTGTGATGCGTTCATTAATTATTTTCTTAATAGACTTTGTCATGCATATATTGAAGTGAACGTTCATTTCTATGGAGCGGAAAGTAGATGCAGGGGCATGGTATGGTGGTTTATTTAGGGTTTGTGTATCTCTTTTTGGTTGTCCTTACAAATGCGTCTTTGATGGGAGAATATAGTTCGGGCATGGACAATCGAATCTGACATACCTAGTGCAAGTGGAGCTGCATGGTGCTCTACAAAGCTATGTGCTTCGAAGAAACTACCCGGCCATATTTTGCAGTTTGCCCATGCTGTTGAGCGTGAGTATCAGGTATTCCGGCACTACCTAGGTTGACCAAATCTTACAGTGGCAAACAATGAGCGATTTTATTGGTTACTTTTCACTCCCAACTGTAGTAATGTATGTAACTTGGAATACTTTCGAGAGTACTTTCAAAGGCCTTCACTACTGACCCTTTCCTGTAATCTTTCCAGATCTTATTTGCATTAGGAGGGGGCAAATCCAAGGTGCCTGTTCGTCGTGTGTATTGCTTGTGCACTGATCCTMCTGTGATTGGCACTCCTTTCTAAGTCATGGAGCATTTGAAAGGGCGACTGTTTGTAAACCCGAATTTGCCAGTAAGATCCGTGTTCCGTAAATGATGATTTTTCTTAGATATGCTCTTGCATGGAGCTCCAGATTGAATAAAAAATCTCATTTGCAGCCAAGCTGTACCACATAGGATCTACGTTAGAGCACTCTGTCATTTCTTCTATTGTAGTGCAAGTTATGAATGCTAGTGTACCTCGTATCTCATTCTTTGTTTGTAGATAACTTAGTAATTCACCTTTTCATTGATCCTTGAGATTCACTTATTTGGATCTTTGAAAACTTGTAAACTGGACGTACTTGCGTCTCGTTCACTTGGCCCAACAACTGTGGTTTGCTGTGCTTGCGAGAGATACAACTGGAGTTGAACTTTTTTGTGCTTTTGCTCAGGGTATGGATCCACAAGAGCAAAAGGCCATATATAATGGAATGGCCAGAGTTTTGGCTGCTATTCATTCAGTTGATGTTCATGCAATCGGTTTGAGTCAATTTGGTCAAAGGGAAAATTACTGCAAGAGACAGGTTCGGGGCTTCTGATTATTTCTGGTAATTTTGTTCCAGTCTCTTGTTACGAATGTTTTTGAGATATATCTCTTCTATGTTTCTCATTGTTCTATTTACGGCAATTCATTACTATTATTGTAGTTGTGAGAGCAGGTTGAAAGATGGGCTGCGCAATATCATCTATCGACAGGGAAAGGGAAGCCTGATCTAGACCCCAACATGTTGGAACTCCATCAATGGTTACGAGAGAATATTCCGGAAGAGGATGGTTTTGCTGGCTCAAGAACTGGAATTGTGCATGGAGATTTTCGACTAGATAATCTTGTATTCCATTCTACTAAGGTGTAGTTTTTACTTCTCAAATTGTGTCCTTTTTTTTTGGAGCATTATAAGGTAGGAAGATTTGGATTCTTAACGATTGAMGACTTTCAATCTTATTGTGATATTGCAGGCTCGTGTTATTGGTGTACTGGATTGGGAGCTTTCAACACTTGGGAATTAGATGTTAGACGTTGCCTACAACTGTTTGGTACACTTGACAAGCCTTTTTGGTGGAAGCATATCAACTTCTTTTTTTAATATTTTTGCATTATAAATGTACCCTGAGTTGGTAGGAATCARTTTTAAATTAATYATTTTCTTCTATTGATTTTGTCTTTGACCATTTTSTATTGTTGAATGCAGCCTTATGTTGTAAAAAATAACGAGAGTCCGGTCAAGAATCACGGTTTTGATGAACAAATTGCAGATGGCATATCATCGCTATCGAAATACCTTGCTGAATATTGTGGTGCAGGAGTAAGTGCAGCTTACTTTCACCGTTCCTATTTTTGTCATATGTTAATTAGCCACTATTGTTTGTGTACAGGTGATTGATCGATCCTGTGTCATCCAGTCTATTCATAGGTTGTAGTGTYGTTACTTTGTCACTTCCGACCTTGTTGTACATATTTGGTCACGGTGTATCATTGACCAAGTAGTTAAACGCTCGAATTACCAGTACAGTGTGTCTGTGTTTCTCTAGAACAGTAATGTGTCAATTATGTATAAATCAATGGAGGTTGTCTCAATTTCCTGTATTCATCAGAACATGAATGCAAGGTGTACCATGGCCAGCTAACACGTGGAATTTCTACACCGCCCTTTCACTATTTCGATATAGTGCTATCTGTGTTGGAGTTCACTTCTGTATGCTTCAGGTTTGTTGAGCTTACTTGCTGACTTTCTCATGCGCCATAAATACTCTAAACACTAGACTCCTCAGTCTTGATCTATTCATGCACCTGACCTGAAAGATAATTTATAATAATTTACTTCATACAGATCTTCATGTAGGATACGACCTCTCCTAATTTAATGTATTTCTATACTTTGGACTATAACCACGMATCCAAGTCTGCAATTTCGTTTTAGATGATTACATGTTCATGAGGTTCTAAAGTACGAATTGTGCCATTGGCTAAAGATTTCCTGAAATTGCCAGGGTAATGCTTCAGGTGGTAAGCGATCAGAAGACGCAGGAAAAATGGGACTCTACTTCGCTGTGACTGCACTTAGATTGGTTAAACAGGGGCCAATATTACCACTTCGGCCTCCTCACTCTCTTTCAAGTAATTTGAAAGATCACCTATTTTGGAAGTCTCTAGTGTGACATTTAGCATGTTTGATACTCTTCACAAAGAGCGTCTCATCTACCTAATCTAGTTGTTGTCCTGGATTTGATGACATTGCTTTAAATGCCAAGTTACAAATGTGGTTATGTTTCTAGCTTTGAAGTATTGTTTATTTGAGGTTGCAATCACCCACTAATTTTACCTGCCAAAATGTGCTCAGGTAACATGTTTGTCAGTCACATTGTCACATTTGCTTGTCATTACAACTTGTAAATTTAAATGTGGATCTCCTCCATGTAAATAGCAGTGAATTTTATCTCAGTGTGCAGCATTTGTGTTGTAGTCTATGCGGCAATTGCTCATCTTGTCTTTCTGTCGTGGAACCAGCTGATACGGAGCCGCATGCAAGGATTATCGGGACTGAAAATAGCAGTCAGAGTCCTCTAGGATTTACTCTTTTGGCAAGGGTGCAGGAGATAAGGAAGAGGTTGCTCACATTTATGGATCAACATATTTACCCCGGCGAGAAGGAGCTCAACGACCTGATGTACTCCTCGAGTGATAGGTGGACCATCCATCCAACCGAGGAGAAGCTGAAGAAGTTGGCGAAAGCAAAGGGGCTTTGGAATCTTTGGATACCGGTACTGCATTGACTTTGTTCCATCTTTTCTGTTGGTGATAGGATAATGGCGGTGTTTAAACTACAGTTTTCTGCATACATGCCCTGCATTAGTTGGCATCAAGCGACTCAGTTGCAAAGTTTTGCGTAATTCAGGCAGGCAGTGCAGCTCTGGCATCGAGTCTGCTATTCGATGATGAGAAAGCTTCACGTTCTAAGGATGCAGCTGATCGGCTAGTGGGAGCCGGACTGAGGAATTTGGAGTATGCTTACTTATGTGAGATTCTAGGGAGGTCCATGTGAGCTCCCCAAATGTTCAATTGTAATGCTCCCGACATAGGAAACATGGAGGTATTAACAGCTTAGTCATCCAATAACAATATTGTATTGTGATGTTTTATAGCACTATGAAAGGAATTTCTGGAGCATGCGCGTAGTGTATGTGAAGTTGTAATCACTACAGCATCTACTGAGTGATATAGTCAATTTCTAGTGGTTAATAATCAGTTCTGATTTGAGATGGTGTTCATGACACACAGGTGTTGCTAAGGTATGGAAACCCTCAGCAGCAGAGGTAGTGGTTGAAACCCTTGCTGGAAGGAGAGATATGCTACGGATTTGCCATGACTGAACCCAACGTGGCATCTTCTGATGCTTTCAACATCGAGTGTTCAATTGTTAGGTCAGCTTTACTTGCACTAGCAGTTGTGTCTTCAGGTTTTATTGTTGTTGTTTGTGCATTTTTACCTCGGTATTGATATTTGTTTTTGGTGGCTATGTGTTGTCTCATGTTTTCCTGAGAAAACATGAGAATATTTGAGAAAACGTACCTTCTACAGGGTCTTGATTGAGTTTGAGGTGTCGCAGCAAGTGATTTAATGTATTACTGTATGTTGCACGTGGGATGATGAATCAATGAACAATATGAAACTTATTTTTGGTTTCTGCTTTTAATGCTTTTGCCCATTTTCCTACATGAAGCATTGTGCTCAGCGACTTAATTGGTATGTTGAGGTTGAGGTTTGATTTACTTATGCCTTGCGGATTGATGCAGAGTGGGGAATGAGTATGTCATCAATGGTCACAAATGGTGGACTAGTGGTGCAATGGATCCACGATGCAAGCTGCTCATTGTCATGGTCTGTATCCATAAACATCAGGATTCCAATGATTTATTCTTTATGGTTATCAATAGATCCTTCGGCAGTTTTTTGCTAGTTGTTGGAGTCAATGATTTAGAAGCGTGTATTGAACTTTTCTTTTACTGGACTTCTTACCTCTGGCTACAGAAGATTGTCGTACTGTTTTGCCGTGGTCAAGTTGTGCCGATTTGTATAATAAGTGCTGTTTGATATTTCCTCTTACTTGAGGTTTGTGAGTTAATYTTATAATTTTGGTGTAGATATTAGCTACTGCTAATTTTATTCTTTGGATGTGTAGGGCAGAACAAACCCAAGTGTTGCCATGCATCAGCAACAGTCTATGGTGCTTGTCGATATCAATACACCAGGTGTGAAAATTGTTAGGCCCTTGTTAGTTTTCGGCTTCGATGATGCTCCACATGGCCATGCTGAAGTTAAGTTCGAGAATGTCAAAGTTCATGTCACCAATTTGCTGCTGGGTGAAGGCTGAGGATTTGAGATTGCTCAGGTGAGCACCCCACCTTATCTCAGATTATATTAGTTTAATATTGTTGTAGATGTAACCCTTTTGAGGTGATTGGTTTAGGGTGGAAGTCGTGCTAATGTGCGTGCTGGGCTGAATTTGATTGCAGGGTAGATTAGGTCCAAGACGTCTTCATCACTGCATGAGGCTACTGGGTGTTGCAAAGCGAGGCATGGATTTGATGGTGAAGAGGGCAACGTAGCGAATAGCATTTAGCAAGACTCTCGCTCATCAGGGCTCATTTGCACATATGCTTGCCAATGTTTATTCATGTTCATACCCCGCCCTATTTGTACATGCACCTATTGAGCATATTTTGGTTCTGAAGCTTAATGTTTATCTGTGTCGCTCATCCAGTTTTAGAGATTATTACTGTTTAGATGTTATAGGCAAGGTTTCTTCAATCTTGATTTTTGCTATRTATATTTTTTCTCTACGCTGATTTTCAGTGGCCCTTTTGTTGCAGTCTCAATTAGATATTGAGCAAACTTGATTGCTCGTTTTGAATGCTGCCCATCAGTTAGATTTACATGGTAATAAAGTTGCCAAGGGTGCAAGTGCTATGGCTAAGGTAAAGCATTGCCTTCTTATCTTCTTTGCTAAATTGTGGACAACAGAATTCAACCTCTGTTTCTCTTGCGCACTCCAGTCTCTTTACTGCAGCAATTATTTGCACCATATCTTCAATTGCTCCTTAAAAAGTTAGTATGGTGCAAGCTTGTACTGATGCGACGGTGACCTTTGGATTTTCAGGTGGCTGCTCCAAATACGGCATTGCGAATACTAGACAATGCCATTCAAGTCCATGGGGGTGAAGGTGTCAACTCTGACTTTCCATTGTCGCATTTGTGGACAGGTGCCCGCACTCTCCGACTTGCAGATGGTCCAGATGAAGTTCATCTTGGCACCATTGCAAAGCTTGAGTTGCAGCGTGTATCCAGGCTCTGATGCGCAAACATTCCCATACTCCATCGTGGGTCTTAGTTTATGTTGGATCAATAGTATCAATACAAAGTAGGGTCTTTTGGCCCCTWTAAATAGATAATCT
Source organism: Pleurozium schreberi (assembly GCA_006891605.1). Classification (NCBI taxonomy): domain Eukaryota; kingdom Viridiplantae; phylum Streptophyta; class Bryopsida; order Hypnales; family Hylocomiaceae; genus Pleurozium; species Pleurozium schreberi. Next base: position 15,604 of record VACF01001735.1, on the reverse strand, counting down.
TATTGCAGAAGTGGAGTGCTACCATGTGCATGAATGCATTTCACGCGGCTTAAAGGAACCCCAATAGACTCCTTTTTCACGGTGGCCTGAGGGCGGAGTTATTATTTTTCTTTAACCCCTCAAGGACTAACACGGTTTTGACAATGGAGGATTTCAATGAATCGTACCACTTTGATATTTTTTTGCACATAGATGTGCTTAAATTTCTTGGTTTCAACCATACAAAAGTAAAGACTACTTTGTATAGTATGCATAGAATTAATTGTAGAAAATTTTGACCGTTAGATTTTTAGATTATAACAATTTAGGATGATCAACTTCATAGGCAAAAAAGGCAGTTTTTGGAGAATATAATTTATAAAAAGATGAATGAAGGATTTCTACCCCTGAAAAAAGTTTATTTGGAATCCAAAGAAAATTTTGTATTCTTTTATTTGAAAATTTGAAAAACAAAAAACTCTCTCAAATTTGTACACATTTTCAAACATGAAAAGTAGAAAGTCAAAACCAACCATATTGGATTCTATAAATTTCATAAAAATTTATGTATGCATAAATTTTTGAAATTCAAAACTGATATTACTATCATATGATTTGAAACATCTTATAAAATTTTGAAATCATTCTAATCATTTTGGTTTTGTTGATTACACTGTATTGAGTCTTTTATTTTAAAAATTGTTAAAAATTAAAATTTGAAATTATTTTTTCAAAAATATTTTGTATATGTGCATTAATGAATGAAAACATCTACAAACATGTTTTTTTTTTTTCATTTCTACTACTATTTTCATGAAAAAACATTATTCTTGCTTCCTTTTCGTACTAGACTACATTCTTGACTACATAACCTAAATGAATTTTTAACTACTTTTTACTCTCAAAATTAGAAAATCGGAATATGCAACATGTATGAAAATTTCCTTATCTACAAGATCTTAGTTTACAAAATATTGAGATTTATTTCACCCTCCCAAGAAATTGCCATTGAAAACTTTGAAAAAGACACATTGTGTCTTGTTAGTCCTTGAAGGGTTAAGATTACATGGTCAACTTTTTCCAGCACCTACTTGTTGATGTGCTTGTTCTTTCATTATGGTTTATAGAGGATATCATGCTCTGTGCAAATAATTTCAAGTCAGAGTGATGGAGGTGAAGTATTGACTTTGCACTGTAGTGCTGTGAAGTGTGAGGTATATAAGACGGAGTGTTTTTTTTGTCAATGGAGGACAATTTGAATACCTCCAGTTGTGTTTGCATAACTTGAACGGGAGGGCAAAGTGTAAACAACTTCTTCCCATATTTCAACCATTTCCAGTACTCGACTCTTTTCACTGTAGACTGTAGAGAATTCACACTGGGGGCCTTTAAGTTACACCTTTTAAGTAAATTAAAGGAGGCTCCTTTGGTCGGTCACCAACACCAAAAAAATTCCAGAAGCCCGAACTCACTGCCCGCAAAATATACGGGCAGCTCACACGCCCTCTATCCGATGAATTTCATCCAAGACCCACCAGGCCGGACTGTGGCGGACGACTGGCGACGGACCCCCAAATGGGGCCTGCCTGAGTGGCGGAACGTGTGGGTGGGTGGGTGTGAGGAAGACGACGACGCCACCGAGAGCTGGTGGGCTAAGGCGAGGCAAGCTTGGGCTGGCGCGATGGTGACCTCGAATCCAAGCTTGGTATCGTGAGAAGTTAAGGCCGCCACCAAGGCTGTTGAAGTTAAGTGTGGCGACGTTCGTTTCGCCACAGAGGCAAAAGGTGACTTCAGTCGACATCGGAGGAGTATCCTAGGTTTGAAAGACTACCTCGGAGTTCGTGCGGCGTGCTTCTAGAGCTTCTGCTTTGTGGGGTTTGGAGTTCTTAGGAAACTTCGTCGTCGTTGTAGCGTTGGAATTGTTGGAGATTTGGTTGTGGCAATTAGATTGCTAGATTAGTTCTTATTGGGATTGAGTGAGAGAGTGAAAGAGCGAGGCGGAGGAGGGGGGTTCTGGTTTCGATTTGGAGTTTAGGGTAAGATTGCTTCTTCGTGGTGAGGGTCTCGCTGGTGGGGATGTGGTGGGTTGAACTGGCTGGCGGAGGTTTGAAGGGGGTGTGAGGGGTTTTGAGGGTTTGGTGGTGCTGGGGCTATGGCGAGCGGGGCGGGGTTCTTGACGGCGGAGGCCAAGGCRGCGAGCGCCGCGGCCGGGGTGGGTGCGGTGGTGGGCGGAGCGGGAAGCGCAGGGCTCAAGGGCGCSACCACAAGCGGCCGCGGCGGGCGATGGAGGCAACAGGGCGTGGTTGGGCAYACTGGCGGGGAGGCGTGGGTAGCGCAGCGCGTGGCTGTGGCGGGGAGCGGGCGCGCGGGATGGGGACACGAGCCGGCGGGGCACCATCACCACCGCCCGCCGCAGTCGCAGTCGCAGTCGGCGTCCGGGGGCCTGAATGCGGAGTTTTGCGGTCGGCGTTCGACGCGTCTGGTGAGCAAGTTCCATCACGGGCGGCAGAAGCTGTACATGGGCAAGCACAGCCCCGAGGCGGACATGGCGGCACAGGAAATTCTGCAAGCGTCGTCGATGGCGGGGAGCTCGACTAGCACGGCGACGACGACRGGCATGCTGCTGGAGAAGTGGTCGCACCAGCTGGTGGGCATGGAGGATTTTCCCTACCTGCTGCGTGAGCTGGGTAACCGCGGCGAGTGGGAGCGCGCGCTGCAGGGGTACGAGTGGATGGTGCAGCAGGGTCACCTGCGGAGCGAGTGGAGCAAGCTGGCGAGCATCATGATCAGCACGCTGGGTCGTCTGGGCAAGGTGGAGATCGCGCTGGACGTGTTCAGCCGCGCGCAGAAGTCCGGTTTCGGGAACAACGTGTACGCGTACTCGGCGATGGTGAGCGCCTACGGTCGCAGCGGTCGTTGCCGCGAGGCGCTGAAGGTGTTCCAGGCGATGAAGAAGTCGGGTTGCAAGCCTAATTTGATCACGTACAACACGATCATCGACGCGTGCGGGAAGGGCGGCGTGGACCTGAAGAAGGCGCTGGACATTTTCGAGGAGATGCAGAAGGAGGGCGTGGAGCCTGACCGCATCACGTTCAACTCGCTGATAGCCGTGTGCAGCCGCGGCAGCCTGTGGGARGACTCTCAGCGCGTGTTCGCGGAGATGCAGCGTCGTGGCATCGAGCAGGACATCTTCACGTACAACACGCTGATCGACGCGTTGTGCAAGGGCGGGCAGATGGAGTTGGCGGCGTCCATCATGACGTCGATGCGCGGGAAGAGCATCAGCCCGAACGTGGTGACGTACAGCACGATGATCGACGGGTATGGCAAGGTGGGTTGCTTCGAGGAGGCCATCGGTCTGTACCACGAGATGAAGGATTCTGGCGTGCGTGCGGACCGCGTGTCTTACAACACGCTGATCGACATTTACGCGAAGCTGGGCCGTTTCGAGGACGCGCTGACGGCGTGCAAGGACATGGAGCGCGCGGGTCTGAAGGCTGACGTGGTKACTTACAATGCTCTGATCGACGCGTACGGGAAGCAAGGGAAGTGCAAGGACGCTGCTTGCCTGTTCGAGAAGATGAAAGGCGAGGGTCTTGTTCCGAACGTGCTGACTTTCTCGGCGTTGATCGACTCTTTTTCGAAGTCTGGTATGCACCAGGAGGCGACGAACATTTTCGTGGAGTTCAAGCGTGCGGGTCTGAARCCTGACGTGGTTCTGTACAGCTCTCTGATCGACTCTTGCTGCAAATGCGGTCTGGTGGAGGACGCGGTGGTGTTGCTGCAGGAGATGATGCAGGCTGGTATCCAGCCGAACATCGTGACTTACAACTCGCTCATCGACGCCTATGGTCGGAACGGGCAGGTGCGTGGGAAGGAAGGGTTTTTGGCGCAGGGTGTCGGCGTTTGATTTTGGGTTTGTTTTGCCAGGGTTCTTTTGTGGGCTCGACGATCCAAATCCTGTTTCTGGTGTCTTTTTCCTGTTTCCTGCGATGTGTTTCGATGCGAGTCTGTTGTGTTCTGGTTTTTGCTCATGCTCATGTGTTCTGAACAGCCGAGGATTCGAATTCTGAACCTTGTGCCGCGATGCGTGCAGGTGGACAGTGTGGAAGCCGTGAAGGCCAGCTTGCCGAACAATCCTGTGGTCCAGAAATTCGGGGACAAGAGCCTGGAGGTGGTGCGCAGGCCCGCCCACCCGCAAGAGAACGGCGGCGACCACACTGGTGTGTTGGCCGCTGTGAGCGTGTTCCACGAGATGCAGCAGTTCGGGCTGAAGCCCAACGTCGTGACGTTCTCGGCCATTCTGAACGCCTGCAGGTGAGCCTTTGTTTGTGAAAGGTGGAGCGCATGTGTATTCGGATGGAGAGTGCGGTTTTTTGAGTATTTGTTTCCTGATTCGGGCGTGTTTGATGGTGCAGCCGATGTGCTTCGCTCCAAGAGGCGTCCGTGTTGCTGGAGCAGATGCGTTTTTTCGACAGCTGGGTGTACGGCATCGCGCACGGTCTGTTGATGGGTTTGCGGGAGCAAGTTTGGGTGGAGGCTCTGCGGCTTTTCGACGAGATTGCTCGGATGGACTACGCCACGGGGGCCGCGTTTTACAACGCTCTGACGGATGTGCTGTGGCACTTTGGCCAGGTGTGAGCTCTTCCCGGTGTCTGTTTTTTTGTGCCAGTCAGGTCTCGTGGTCCYGCAGTGTGTTTTCGGACCTTGAGGTCGGTGTTCTCTGTTGTCCCCTTGGGTTGAGGCTTGGTTTTAGGGTTTGGTGTTTGTTATTTAGGTTTGTTCGAGATGGTTGTGTCGCAGCACACATGATGGATGCTGTGTCCTCGCTGGCTAGTGAGTCTTCGGGTCCCAAGTTTTTCGCTGTCTTCTCGAATGAGTCCCCCTTGGCTGAGGATTTGTGTGGTCGTCGAAACAGAGGGAGGGAGCTCAGAAGGTTGTGGTTGCTGCGAAGCGTCGTCAGGTGTGGGAGAACGCGTGGTGGCGGTCTGAGCAGCAGTTTTGTCTGGACCTGCACCTGATGTCTGTCGGCGCAGCTCAAGCGATGCTCCACGTGTGGCTTCTGGATCTGCGAGACTTGGTATGGGAAGGTCACGACTTGCCCCGAGTTCTGAGGTATGTAATGGTGATTGTACCTTTGGTGTTGAGTGTTTGCAGGTGTGTGTGTGTGTGAGTGGTTATTGTTTTGTCGAGTCTTTGATCTGTTTCTGTCGTTGTAGGACCTCGGTGGGAGGGAGAGTTTCTGTAGAAGAGTGTTTGACGAGAGTGCATCCCGCACTGATGTTTGTGCCGTTTGTTGTGTTTGTGTTTCCAGTATTTTGACCGGTTGGGGCAAGCACAGCAAAGTGGCCGGCGTGAGCACCGTGAAACGAGCCGTGGAGTCTAGGTTGCAGGAGATCAAGGCCCCTTTCCAAGTGGGTCGATACAACGAAGGGCGTCTTGTGTGCGCGGGCCACATCGTGCGGGCGTGGCTCGGGGATCCCAGGACGTCCAAGCTGCTGACGCTGCGGGACGCGATCATCAAGTCGAATCCGCAGTGGAACCGTCTTCCCGACCTTGGATTGTTGTCCTTGAAGGAAGCTCAGTTTGCAGATGTGACGACGTAGTGAGACGAGACTCTGCGGTCTCGCTTCTGATTCGAGGGAGCGTGGTTTTGATCACGCGTTCCTCCACTACATGGGGACGTTGGGATCCCTCGGCAGGTCGGGTTGAGATTGGAGCTGGTTTGCCTTCTACTGCAACCCTAAACCGAGTCCCTTCCTCCCATTCAGGTACCCAGCTCTTAGATCACGGAGGAGGAGTCTTGTCTCGCCGGTTCATACCGTAGTCTTGTTTTGAGAGCAGTCCGTTTGGATAGATCTGGTTGGTTGCCATGTAGCGCCATCCTTACGCCGAGCATGATAATCCGTCGAGAATTTTGTTCCCTCCAGCACAATCCTGAGGCTGGTCACGCGCTGATCGGTTAGTTTAGGTCATTGATATGCCGGAGGCCCAACCTCCGCGATGTACAATGTTCAGGCCATGTGCTGGTGGTGTTTTCGGAAAGCGTTTTAAATACTTGGCATTGGAGCTATTGARTTCGATGAACTGCTTCGGTGGCAYGGATTGTGAACTCCTGTGACGTGTGATTGTGGATTTTGTTTTGTGTACGTGCTTGAGTTTGATGAATCCGCAAGTGCGCAAGGCTTATGGATTTCCATGACGTGGAGTTAGGCTGATTGCAGAGTGGTGTTGTGCGTTTACAGATTGTCTACAGTTGTGCTTGTCAGTTCCTTCCATTTTGGGGTTTTGAATCTATTGACAAATAATTTACCGGTACCGGTTGTRGAGAAGGAGGAGATCGCCGACATATTGTAAATTTCAAAAAGGCAGGGTTTATCAAAGCTTACAGCTTTACCACCGGCAGCGTAGTGCAAAATCGGCTTCAACACCCTAGCGGATTTCCCAGTGGAAGTGTTCGTCAGTTGCCATTGGGAGTCGTCATATCCACAGTCAATCACCTTGCTCAGCAAGATCCTGCAATTGGAGGAATTGAATGATGAATTCGACCATAATAATTTAACCATCCAAAAAAATTAATTTACAAACAAAAATCGTCTACACTTTACTAGAGACGCAAAGAATGATCATGAGAAATCGGAAGAAATTGGCACATTTCCTCAGATCTAAAACAGTCCTACAGATCATTAGAGTTTTATGCACTGGACTGTTACAGAATCAGATATGGTACTGCGAAACAGGCTGACTCCCTAACATGCCATTTCGATCAACACTTGTGTGACCATTCGAACATGTATTAATTAAACTAGGTCTACAGACTCTCATAAAAAAAAAGCACACACTGACATGATCAATGAAGCCTTCGGTTTCTTGCTCCAATCAGCTGCGCTGAAGAATTGAGTGACGTAAAAAAATTTAACTAATTTCAAAAGTACCACACCTGTGTCGGTACGGCTGCGAAACTTCTGTCCGGAGTAGTCGATAACAACGTAATTAAGGATCTTGCCTGCTGAACCACTCCTTGTCACTTAAGTTGTAACATCCCGGCCACAACTGGATAACACAAATCAAAACAAACATTTATAATTAAGCAGCGTGAACATTAGGCAACTTGGAGACACTCACTGTGAGTCCTCTAATTAAAACGACATTTTAGAGCAATCATCTTGCATAAGTTACACTATTACCGACAGTAGCACATATTCAAACTACGCCAGTCATTTTTTTCTGGGACTCCACTGGGGTGCTTTTCAAAACCATAAAACAAAGTATCAAGTCGGCAAACAAAAAGTAGTAGTCAGAGTGAAAACCATTTGCGATGAAGCCTTACTAGTAAGTAATATCTAGCGTTTGACCTTGTTCACTATGGGCTTTCTGTGGGTACGCCATCTTGCAAACCCCCACTGGTCAGTCTCTTCACAATATATGAAGCTAGCTTCTCCTGGGAAAAGTCCTGGCAGGAGCGCAAACAAAAACCTAGTACTTAGTAAGAAAAGAACAGATCAGATCACCAAAGGAAGCAGCGATCGAAAACCACAAAGCACCGCCTAAACGTACATTTCGGATGCAATTAACATGCAGCTTGCAACGACTCAAGGAACAGCAAAGAGACTGAAAACTTGAATGCCTGCGAACCTGTCTCAGAGAAAGCGCTAACTAGCTAGCTTTGTTCCGGACGCAGCAATGGAAGAAGAGGGATCCGCAACTTAAGAATGAAATGCCGCTGAAGCAACCAAGCACAGAAAATGAGTTGTGAAAGACGCGGAGGAGATCGAGGGAGACGGAAGTGAAACTGTTTAATTTCTGAGTGATCGATTGACAGAAAAGAACACCAAAGCCAGCCAGCCAGCAGAGAAAACCACACACCATGCAATGTCTTCAATCCCTYCGGATGCAACAGACTCGCCGATGCAAGTGCACTGCAGCTGCGTTGTTGCACAACTTGGAAGAATTACTGACTAACCTTGTTACCACCTGGACCCTTTCTTTCTTTTAAATTGCATATTTTTCCTTTCATCTTTGTACTTTCAGTTGCAAAGAATTGATTTAGAACTAGAAATGGTGCAAAACCAATTAAAAGAAGAATTTGCTTCTAGTTGCGGATTGGGTACTTTGAGTACAAAGTACAAACAGCATAAGTTAAGTTACAGCAGTGTACGGCGGCTTTTGAGATAATGCCGCAAACAGAGTTGCAGACGGAGCATCCGCGTTGACTTTTCCCCACTTGCTGCACATGGCTGCCGGCTTAATAGTCGGTACACGGCAACTTCTAACGACTGTCCTTGGCTTTTTATTAGGGGTGGAGAAAATCGGTAGAAACTGGCTGACAAGCTGTAGGTTAAATCGTGAATGCCCACCAGTCAGTGATCCCAAAACTGGCTCAATTTCGCTCAGTTGCTACTTAATTTCTTCAAGCCCTCATTGTAAATTAAAAAAAAATCAAGATTTCAAAAATGAAAATTTTGCTAAAAACCGTGAACCAAGTTCTGAGATCACTGCCCACGTACCACCCGCCGGCCAGGGTGAATGGACCCCCTCATTGCCCCGATTGTGGATGGATGGAGGCACAGTCGGGAGTTTTACAGCTCAACCAGCTAAAATCCTACATTTTGTCAGACCAACCGGTTGTTTGGAGCATGCTCTCGGCTAGGCCTTTAATAAATAGAGAATATTCACTGAATTTCCTCTTAAATGATCGGATTTTTTCCGTAGATTTTCAAATCCATTCGGTAATTTCAATTGGCTAACTTGTAACTAAATGCCGGTACTCCCCGTACATTGGATGGAGGGATGAGGGGACTATTCCCTGTCCGTCCCGACCTCCCCGACCTCTTTCCCCTCCGACCTGCCTGACTTCCGAGTTCCGACGTTGACGTCGCAACTTTTTTGCTGTTCCAATGTTGCACCCTTTTTTACTTCTCCGAAATCTGAATGCTCCTCACCAAATCTGCTTCAACTGTAAAAGCTCTGTGTTTGAAAAAATAAATTGGATGCTCCAATGTAGAAACTTTCTTGATGACTGTTGAGAAAATTGCGGCATCATTTCACTCTTGTCCAAGCTCCGTGAAATGTGGATCTGGAGCTCCTTAGAAGTAGGATGTGCCGGTTTGAAGTTTGATGTTTTGGGAGTTCTCTTCTGGGACATTTCGTCACTAGAGTGTTTGACAAACACAAGAGATGATCTCAGTTGCTTGTGCATCCTGACAGCAGTAAGGTATGTGCACTTCAATGTGTGCAAGTATTAGTGTGGGCGTGGTTCTTGCATTACACTACTTCAGATTTGGTGGGTTTGAAAAACACTTGAACAAGGTATAAAATCCTTTCTCTAAAAATTTACTGCAAAATACTTCAAGGACTTGAAGTGCAATGAGCTCAAAATGCATCCCTCAAAGTACAATAAGATCTTAAAGCCTTGCATTCTAGTACATGAATTGTTTTTTAAGTTGCATCATGTTGCCGATCAGTTTGAAACAATGAATTGCCGTTCTCAATGATTTTCATAGACAATCTTTGTGGAGGAATAGGTATGCCAATTCTGTGAATCTATGAAAACTTTTGAAGAACATATTGATCATTGCCAATCAAAGTCCTTGGGCTTCAAAGACTCCTCAAAGTTCAAGCTATTAGTGGTTATGGATGGTTGGGAATGTTAAATTTCATGTGTTCAATTCTGAAATTAAGTAGGTAAGAAGTAGTTGGATTGTCCATCATGAGAGCTTGATTGTATATCTCACCCAACTTGGAATGTGTCTTCATGAACCTTGAAAGCTAGAGAATGTGAATCCAAAATCCTCCCATCATGAAAGATTGAATGCATATGTTTGCTTTGGTGATTTGTTTCCTTTCTCTACCAGACCACTTGTGGTTGGTGTTGTACTTTATTTTATGCAATAAAATTCAGTTTCATTTGTGTCAAAAAGGAAGGAGAGATTGAATGTGTATCTTTCATAAAAATTGGAAAATAATAGACCGTTTACATTGAGTACTGCTACGGGTGCAGGTCACTCTTGAATCTTGTTTCACATGAGATTGAAAGATGCATTTTCCTATCACATGTTGATCTTACGCAATAGTTGGCATTGAAGTGAAAATAAATTATGTTCTATCGATCTGCATGACATAGAATTGGGACGGGAGGGAAAATTAAACGAATTACTTTTTTAAATTTTGGCACAATCCCAAACCTCAAAATGGAGCTGCAATGTACTCCATTAGTACTCATTAGTACTCCATCAAGCTTGGATTTGCTAGCAAGAAAGAAGCCTAAAAAACACGAAAATGATCCTACTTGGTGGTGAAATGAGCATACCAGAGGCAAAACCCTAAATTCCTTCTAACTACACATTCCAAGTTCACTCAATGAAGAAGAATCAAACTCGCAAGTCAAGCTCAGCACACAGTAAAGTAGGAGTCTGGACATTTGAAAATCATTGCAAATGGCTACTCATTGTTTCAATCTGATACAACTTGATGCAACTTGCAAAATAATTTATGTACTTTCTTGACATTGCAATGGAATTGTAACATTTAGACTTGGACAAACTTGTTACCCATTGCTGTACAGACTTGGACAAAATGACACAGCAAAGACTCCAACGGAACTCCAAATCCACATTTCACGGACCTTGCTCACATGTGGTATCATCTCCAAATAAACCTTTCCTCTGGGTCGGTTGAATTCCGAATCTGCTCACATGTGGTATCATCTCCATCACAAAAAAAGTTATCTTTAGCACTGTAGTAACTAGTGATGATTTGTGGAACTGCTCTTTTTTGAATTGCACATTCCATCCCAACTCCAATTTTCCCTATAACCTCCCATACCAAAGTACTCCACATTATCCCGAAAAATGATGGGATAATGTAAACCGAAACGCAACGGGTACCCTCCTAACATTTGGAATCTAAATACATGCAACCATGTGCAGATGTCTCCAAAAGAAGGCCTCAAAAGAGAATTTCCATCCCAACACACCCCTAGAATATCAACCAATTTTCTTGGCAAGCATGAAGGAAGTTGTGGCCTTTCCCCCTTCAATAGGCGTGCATACAATTCACTCCACTGCTCCATGTCTTCAAAAGGGGCCTTCAAAGACAAAACATGTGCACAAGTCATAGCAAAGCTATAGACATCCACTTTGCACCACTCGGCTTTATCAAGGTGTGCTTTTGGATGAACCTCAGGAGCCCTATACCTTGTGGTGCCAACGCCTCGAAATGATATTGTGTCTGATTGGGAGACCTCAACCTTGGTCTTGGACATTCCAAAATCGACTAACTTCACACAGTAATATTGATCCATGAGATGAGTGAACGCCAACCTATTCACAACCACGTTTTGTGGCTTAAGGTGATGATGAGCAACCCCCTGGTCATGCAAATAGCACACACCCTTTCTGCTATTTGCAAAATGATGTCGATAGCTACAACAGGCAATGCAAAATGCACGCCTTTTTGATCTTCAATCACATCATCAAAAAGGCTATTCTCCATCACCTCCGTGGCAATAAAACGATCCCTTTTGGCTCACCATTGCCACAGCAAATAAAATTCACAATGCAAGGGTGCTTCAAATGGGACAAAATGCTCTCGCTTCCTTCCCAAAAGTGACCTCGGAAGCTTGGCCATGAAACTCTTTCCTCGCACAACGCACACCCAACCAATGCGTCCTACAGACACCACTTGCACCTGATCCAGATCCAAGAAACTTGGAGTTCCCCCACGTCCCAGGAGGTTCAAGCTCCTTCTCCCACAAGCCTGCCTGCSTCGCACACATCTGAACAATTGGAGAGACATTCTTGCACAATCAACATTAGAGAGAAGCTGCCGCCGGCTGCTTTGGACAAGTGTTTCKCAATAACTCYCAACAACAATATCGCACCTGGCAYAAGGTGAAGAGTTTCTGAGAAAATTRAAGTTTTTAGCGGCCCATACATTAGGGTGAAGTGGGAGTGCAATCTTGTCATCGTCGTGCACATTTTGGTGGTTTGAATCTAAGGTGCAGAAGAGTTCAGATTTGTAAGCCWAACATACCATGCGTTAACTTACTTAAAAACTCAAATCAGCAAAATGGGAAGAAGCTAGAAGACAAAATAATCCAACATAAAGAAATTAAAATCTGCGTCAACAAGCATTGGTTTCCCCAGCAGCACATCTACCATCATGAAAGGCAGGCAGGCACAAGCAATTCGTCCCAAATTCATTAGACTAGAATCGAAGGGAAGCGCAAGCTGGGTCAGCTTACCATCAAGCAAWTAATGTAGAYCTAGCCAGAAGACCAGATTCCGTAAAACGAAAAGTACACTCGGTATGAAATCAATCGGCGTAGTTTGGAGCAACAATGGCAACTTGGTCTCCGCAGCCATTCTGTTAACTAGCTGCTCTACAAACTCTATCATGTTATGTTACATATGTATAGTTACACGAGGTGCGCACTGTCTGCAGCCTTCTAATTTGTCAGTTACTACTGTAAGTAATCGTTTTAAAAATAATCTTTGCCGCCCACAATCGGACAGAATAATGAGTTGATATGATACTCCATGTTCCCAGCCAGGAGCCAGGAGCCAGGAGCCAGGAAGGCTGAACGAATTAATCAATGAGGTTGCGAGATCATCGCATTAAGAAACCTACAATCCTACACGCCACCACCGCCTTTCACGATCTCCTATTCCCAGGTATGCTGGAAGCGCGAATCTGTACAGGCATCGGCCTCCCGGTGCCCGAACCCCCGCAACTGCTGCAAGTCATCTTGCCCGACCCACTGCACGTACCGCAACCCACGTCGTTGTCCGACCACCTCGTGCACATACACGGCACTTTCCGAGTTCCGTTGCAAGTGGCGCACTGCCTGCCGCCGGCCATGGGTTTCTGCTCTTCGGCATCCAAAATAGACTTCACCATCCACGCGCCAGCCAAGACCGACACACCCTGAACCACCTGCACCACTACCCCCGGAGACATTTTGGACCTTCCACCCAAACTCGGTAATTATCCCCTCTAAACCACCCTATCAAATTCCACCGTACCCCGGCCAATAATTTAGTGCTTGCGATGCGCTTGTGAAAAAAGTAGTAAAGCCGCCCAACCCTCGCAACGCAGTGATGAAGGCTGAAACGTACTGATGAAGACTCCCTCCGCATTCTTTAATAATTTCGCTTCAAGTAGAGTCTACTAACTGAATTTTTTTGAATCCAAGGCGCTCAGACTGTCGTCGTCAGCCAGCCAAACCGAAGCATTCTCCGGCCTGACTGTGCATCGCTGTTGACGAGATCCGTTGCCCAACGTTTGCGAGGGTTTAAGGGCAAAGGGGGCAGCGGCAGGAAGTGCTGGACGTACTTCGTTATGTGCGCGAAGCTAATGAACCCCCCCTCTCAATTCAGTAGCATTTCCAGTTTCGCTACCGCAGAATGATCCAAGCACAGCATGTGCCTGTCCAACTCGATTCAGCACCTGCTCATTCCATACAAACAGGAGTCTACCTCGTCTGGGAAACCCGAATCCTCTTTCCGCACCGAATTGCGAATCTCGACTGCTTTTCGCTCTGGCTCTGCGTCGTCCTCTGCCCCCAGGTCTCAGGTCGACGATGGTTGGGAAAGTTGCCACCCAAACTGAAGCTCAACATCAGGGCTCGGTGCATGCGAAAAATCACTACACTAAATAGTGAAATTAGGTTGCCTTTACAATTAGGTTGCCTTACACCAAGAAAGTTACTATATAAGTCATCAAAGTCAACAGATATTTCTACAAATACTTCCAATTCTACACATGGAGGTTCACAAGTCCGAACTACACCAATAACTAATTCAAAAATAGTGTATTCTTGTACATGTACAGTAAATATTTATATAGTGTGAAATGTCGAGAAATTAGTGAGGGGCAACTTAATTTCACTATTCATTGTACAATCAACAAGCATAAGGCAAAAGACGAGCAACGACACGACCACGTGTTGCTGCTGCTGCGTCTTTTGTCCTTAGAATTTGACCCAAACCCAACATGGCTGGGGAACTGAACTATCCCCCTCGCTTGGCCACTCCAAGTCATTCCAGGGGTGCAAGTAAAATAAAATTCACCCTATTTGGGGCTTGATCAATTTACCTTGTACACCTCTCCTTGCTAATTGGGGGCAAAATTTGCAAATTCTATCATGTGTGGAAAATAAAAAATTTCAGGGTTTTCCCAATTGGCCAAACTAGGGGTCTGTTCACCCCGGCCAGCAATAGCTAGCTGAGCTCTTGGGGTAAAGTTACTTCCATGTGTCCAAATTGGCGAAGAGGCATCAAGTTTACTAGAATTAATTCCAAGTGGAAGTGTGCAATATTTCAAAGTGGAGAATTGGAATAGTTTGCTGCCAAGATTATAGGGAGAGGCCCATGAAATGTGAGGGGCCAAGCAAATTTCCAACTTCCAAGAAACAAATTTTAACATTGGACTCGAACTTTTGGGTTGCTTTAGTTTGACAACACACTATAGTGCACCCCTTTGTTCTTTGTTTTCCATTCTGAAAACGAGTACCGTTGTCACTTCTCACTCATTGGAGATTGAAAATGATCTAATTAATGGTGGTACTACACAAATCGTCCTCAGGTTTTGTTGTTTGTGAATTTTTTCACAAACCCCACTGTTTGTCGCTGTTTCATGGAATGAAAAGCTATGAGGTTTGCAGACGGAATTCCCTGTAGTGACAAGACATAACAAGACATAGGTATTTCTAAAATGTAGTTTCTTCCTACTCGCATGGGAATGTAAACATCATAGACATCGGCCAAGCAATTCCCATTTCGGAAAACTTGAAATTTGTATTCGGATTCCCACTCTAACTGGAAGTCCCCTAAATCCCCCGGAAATGATGAGCGAAAGGGTTGTCCGTCATCCTACCCCACTGCACCAACGCAACTGACGCCACAACTGCATGATCGCATGGGGCCAAGCTACCAAGGCACATCCATGCAAGAGATGGCGCCACAGTTTCCACTCGCCGGCAACGCACGCCCCGCCTCGCCTCGTTCAGACTCGTGGGTCAGGAGTAACTAATAATAACTTGGACGGCAGGATTACACAACTTACGCTGCTGGAATGGCAATTCTTGCAATGCCCAGGTCGACTCACATCATGGATGGCAGTCGTCAGAGTCCAGACCACCATTCGTACTCCTTTGTAAGCCATGTTGTTATTCTTAAAAATGTCCTCCTAAGCACTAGTCCAGATTTTCCTTGAAAGCCAGACAAGAAGCTGCATCTAACCCACTCTGTTTCATGTTTTTCAGAATCTAATTGAATTAGTTATGAAATCTTGAACTAGGACTTAAGAGATGATCCGGAATCGTCCCCACTATGATATTAACATTGGGGTTACATTGAAAATTCTAGTATCAATGTGTACCCCTTACACTTTTTGAGCAGGGGCAGTTAGTTTTACTAGCTAACTCCAGAAGTCAAATGAATACTGGGTGAAAATTTCTTCATATGTGCTTCCTACGTGTATTACCATAGTATAAATTGATTTTGCATTGGGAGCAAGGGGCCTACACAATCACAATATAGGGTGATCACTTACTACGTGCGCATGTCCTGAAACCAAATAATATTTGCTTCGATCACCGTATCCGGGAAATAAATACTCCCAG
>VACF01001734.1:0-10577 GCA_006891605.1 Pleurozium schreberi | reverse complement strand
GTCTTTACCTTTGATTTGGTCTTGTAGCATAAAAGTTATCATTGTTCAAGTACAGTCACCTTCAATAAGTTTACACACTTTCTTGTGTACAGTACAGCCCTCTTGTAGCTGCCAAACTTCACTTTATCATTCCAATTAGAATAGGGGCTTTTTTTTTTCATTTTTTAAGAAGTGCCACAATGGTGATATTAAATGTTATAGTGGTGCTCCAAATTGCAACATTCATCCACAATTTGACGATTTCATCTAAGAATTTTTTTGAATTCAAAGTTGTTTGGCAATTTCATCCAAGTTTTTTGACATTTTTTTTGGCAGTTTTTAGCCAAATTATTTTTTCTAGTGCAATCAGGCACAAAAAAGCCAAAAAAAAAAGCCCTACTTAGAATAGGGTAGCTCTTTCCTTGAAGCTATTTGTAATTAAGAGATTTTAATCTTCGCAAAAGAGAGCACTCCAATCTTGCAAAATTACCCCCATCCAACTCCAAGAGTAAACGGATAGTCTTGTAGGTATTGAATCTCCATGCTTGTGACACTAGAAAGTGGTGTCACACCTTCTCCACCTAACACTGCTCCGCATTGGCTATTGCTTTCCTTCACCAACTTTTTATTCTTTGGAGAAATTTGGGGCGGTGAAGAAGGTGTGACTATTCCTAATGCTCACTTGGTATGAAGATCTTAAAATGGCGGCAAACTTCCTTGGTCTTAACCCCTTTAAGATGTTGGCCACCAAAATACGATGTGGATACGTTACAAGTTCTCTGTACAATTTAGATTTGAGGCATGAAAAAATGGTTTGCTAGGGCTAGAAAATTAGATGGGATCAAGGTATGTGCATAGTTTGCTCTGTAATTCTTTTAAGATATTTACGCCTTTATGAAGTATAGAGAAAAAATCAATGTATTCACTAAGAATAAATGGAATATGTTCAGGCTAGGCATAGTTTTTACCCCTTCATTCTTTTATTTTATTTTTTAATCTCATAATTTGCTCCACAACTTTGCCAAGGTATTTATAATTTCATGTTTTGCCCAATACGTAAGGGAACCATATTGACAAGCGTGTGATCGAGCGCTTCGAGAAGGAGGCGGCGGAGATGAACAAGCGTTCTTTCAAGTACGCGTGGGTGTTGGACAAGCTGAAGGCTGAGCGCGAGCGCGGTATCACCATCGATATCGCTTTGTGGAAGTTCGAGACGGTGAGGTACTACTGCACCGTGATCGACGCTCCCGGTCATCGCGATTTCATCAAGAACATGATCACGGGTACTTCTCAGGCGGATTGCGCGGTTTTGATCATCGACTCTACGACTGGAGGTTTCGAGGCCGGTATTTCTAAGGACGGTCAGACTCGCGAGCACGCTTTGTTGGCGTTCACCCTGGGAGTGAAGCAGATGATTTGCTGCTGCAATAAGGTGAGCAGTGTGTTTTTGAGTGTGTTTTCTTTGAGGTGGTAATTGGTGTTGGCGACCACTTGTTGTCCGGAGGTTTAGGGTCGAGTAATGTTAAGTGAGGTTGGCGTGTACTGCATATGGTCTGCGTTCGTGGGCATTCTTGACGTTTACTGCGGTCCTGGAGTTTTGGTTGCGATGAACCGACTGTGATGTGTTGTCAATCTTGGTTGAAACGGTCGGTTTGATGATTTGATTGTCTAATGTCTGATTTCAGATGGACGCAACGACCCCGAAGTACAGCAAGTCTCGTTTTGAGGAAATTAGCAAGGAGGTGTCAGCGTACTTGAAGAAGGTCGGTTACAACCCCGACAAGATTCCTTTCGTTCCCATTTCCGGTTTCGAGGGTGACAACATGATTGAGAGGTCGAGCAACCTGGACTGGTACAAGGGCCCTACCCTGCTCGAGGCCCTGGACAATGTGTCTGAGCCGAAGCGTCCTTCCGACAAGCCCCTGCGTCTTCCCCTTCAGGACGTTTACAAGATTGGCGGCATTGGCACTGTGCCCGTGGGTCGTGTGGAGACTGGCGTGATCAAGCCSGGTATGTTGGTGTGCTTCGCGCCAGTGTTACATATTATTTCAACAAATTGCAATAAAAAACAATATAAACCTAAATACATGAATTAAAGGGTGGTGAACACAGCACTAAATGTAAACTACTTGAAATTTAGAGTGGGTGTGGTAAAAGTTCAAATAACACTATTAGTAACATAATACTATTTACCATCATTAGTGTACTTTTGAAAATCTGGATTCTCTTTTATTTATTTATTTATTTTTTGATAACATACAACCCTCAAGGGTCGCAACGAGGATTGACACGACGCATCCATGGCAATCGGCTTTCCCCGTCACGACACGAGGAGGAACACAAACAACCCCCATGCCATCAATGTCAAGACGGGGAATTGAACCAACAACCTTGTGAATGCACTTAGTGGTTCCTACTTGGGGTAGTTTAGTGTCATTTCGGACCATCTTTTTTTATTGTTTGGCAATTTTGAAAATCCAAACTCATTCTTGAGAAAATTTTGAGAAAAGAATTCATTTACACATGAATAGAATGAATGAATCCAAAATTGCAAGTGTCCAAATTCCAAGATTAAACTATGTTGTTAGCAAATTGTGGAATTTGACCTGCGCTTTTGGTAGACCACTGGAACTTGAGAGTTGGACACATTGCAGTTGCGGTTTGGGGTTGAATATGCAGCCAAATCATAGAAAAACATTATTGAATTGAATACCAAGTGAAATCATAATTTTAGAATGCATCATGTAATTGTTAAAAGTTTGCAAAGTTGGCCTGGTTGTTGTGTTTTTAGTTTTGATTAATGGAATGGATCTGCAAACTGTGATTAGGTGACAATCAATTCTGTCCAAAAGTGCTACTACAAGTCCCTCAAAGGGACCATGCATAAAGCACACATCTAGGAATGCTTAAAAGCTTCCATTTTAGTTGAAATTTGTGGATAGGCAATTTCTAAAAATATGTAATGGGAACGGAAAACTCTAAAGACATGTGTTTTAAGTTAGAAATCAAAAGACATGTGTTTTTAGTAAATTCTTACTTAAAAGACTCCTTATAGGTCATTACTTAAAATATTATCTCTAGGACTATACTTAAAACACCCCTTTCTCTTGTAGTGATTGCACTTCATTTTTGACGCCTACCTCTGCTTGCTTGCCTTGCTCCTCAACCATTGTAAGCAATCATTGTGTTGTGGCCTCTTATTGCTCCCAATACCTCATGCCCCCGCAACTTCCACTACGGGATTTAAGGTTGCAATGGTGTTGAATGTTACTTTTGAGGCTAGTGTGTGAGTGCAAGCTCTTATGCCGAAGTGATAAATGCAAATGCTTGGCAATTGGAAGTGCATTTTAGGTTTGGAACTTTGTGTACTTTGCTCCTATTGATGTTGCTAGTGGTTTAGGATTTTGGAACTTAGTCGGAATGTCTTTTGGTCATCTACCTCCTAGACAAACTTGTTGGCATGTGCTTGGCAAGCTGCTTATTTTGGCTAATGGCATACTGCATGTGGTTGTTGNGTCGTGTGTCCTCCAGATTATTATACAACTTTCGACATTTGTAGATCAGTTTTCAACTACACTTGAGTGATTGTGTTATTGTCTTGTGTGCTATAAGTCATCCCATTTTCAGTACTACAGAATTCAAAGAGAAAATTATTTTTTGCATGATGGTAGAGTATTGCATATATCATATGACAAAATGTTTCTTGATTGTAGGTAACACAAACTGTGACTTTTGATAAGTGTCTGTTAGAGCTTTTGGCATAACCTTCGTTGGCCACATACTTGGAAACATTTAAAATAGAAGTGATGACTCAAATTTGCAATGTTTTCTTCTTTTCATTTTTTCAAAAAGCTTTGTCTACATTCTCCATACTATACTACAACTTAGCCATTTGTTGGGGTTGTTGATGTAAAATTGTTCATTATGGTATTTGAGACTCCTGCTTTTTTTCTCCTTGCATTGTACTATCAATGACTTAGGATCACTGTTCCTGTAGCACCTGTTGTCCTCCATGCCGTTGACAACATGTTAAAAAGCATCTTCTTTTCACTGTTTTCCTTCATTACTTGAGAAATCCTTTAATATTCTCTTGTATTTCAGTGCAAGTCTTTCAATTGCAATTGATAAGTCCCCTTGCCCTATTGTATTATGGATTTTTTGGTAGCCCTTTGAACATTATAAAACTCACCCATTTCTTCTGACATTGGCATTAAACAAGCATGTTTTTCAAAACATGAGTAAAAAAATGGGATTGCAGCTAGGGAAGGTAGAATTGAGTTGGATGTTTCAAAAAATGTGTACATTTCACAAACACGACAAGTTCATTTCACAAGCAAAATTAGTTGGTTGATTTCCTAATTGCTATTTATGACTTATTTGAACTCCTAATTTGACTTACTATTTTTCGATTCAAAATAATGTTAAATTAAAGAAACTATAATAAACTTCTTTAAATGTTCAAAATTTTATTCTTTTGACTTTGTGGCTAAAATTTATTTACAAATGAATTTCTACTACTATTCAAAGTGCAAATCTTCATCCACTATTTCCTAACGACTTACTTTGCCAAATTAAATTCTACTTTTATTTTTGACTTTTACTTCTAATTTAGATTCTAACATTCCTTTTTGAATTCCTTTTAAGTTTTGATTGATGCTCTTATTTTCATCCAATTCAGTGTGTATTTTTCATCCAAGTATTACATCTAGAATTTTTATCGATTATTTATGTTTAATATCTTTTTGGAAAGGTACTAAAACTTTTAAACTACTTTTAAATTCAAAGTTTTGGTTTGTGATTTTCCTAAAGGTTTGACTTTAACTTCTAAATTCTAATCTACTATTTTAATTTTAATCTAATGTTTTTAGAGAAAAGAAAGTAAATGGGGAAAAGGAATTTAAGAAAATTCCTCAACATCCGCAAATTTAATGATACCACCTTTGTTCACCATAATTGCAATTTTGTTGTAGAATTCTTCAACATCCATTTGTACATTATTACGCTTTTCCCGTATTTTGATCAAATTTGATGGTAGATGGTTGTATCCATCATTGTTAATAGTTTCTCTTGAATGTGGAAAACCAGAGCTTGGAAATTGACCAAGGAGGTCTCAGTCCACCAAAAAATTGAATTTCCCACTTCCCTTAGTCACTCTGAATTTTGGAATTCCAAACTGGTTTCTTCTAATTTCTTTGAACAAGGTTGATTTTGAAAAAATCAAATTTAAGGTTCAAGAGATTAAATTTTGGGGCCCTAGGGGGCGAGGGTACTTTTTAGCAAAGAAATTACGGTATAACAAAGTGAGGTATTAATTCAAAGTGTCAAAAAATTAGAATAAACTTTGAGGTAATATATAGTGTGCAAAATAATGCAAACTCAATCGTAAGTAGGATACATGTATCAATAATACCTCATTTTTAAGAAAATTTGTTTTAACCCCTAAAGGACCAAAGCATCTTCTGGCTCAAAAACCACTCAAAACTGCCATGTCTGCTGCGTTCATCCAAGGAACCAAATTAAACATTTTTTTGTAAATCTAACTGTAGGATCTCATACTTCACTTGCTTTAGAGAATGTGGTAAAAATTTCATGGAGTTTGACCATATAGATTAAAATATATGAGCATTCAAAGTTGAAAACAAAAGTTTTTTTGAACTCTAGTATGGAATTTCAAATGACTTTGACCGCCATTTGTGGAAAGTTTTTGCACTACAAACCTTGATTTTAAAGTTTTTCATGTAGAGCAGTTGAGTTGAGATTTAGGAAAAAAACGTTTGAAGAATAAATATTTGATTTTCAATCTTTAAAGAATTGTTAAGTAGAAGTAGGTCCAAAATTGAGCAAAACTTTAAATTGTTAATAGCTCTAAGACAAGATGGAATTGAAAGACCAAAATCCCAACAGTGAGATTGTTCTTGCAAACAAACTTAACTCTATGCAAAACAAAAAATTCAAAAATAGTAAAAATGGCATTCAAAAATGAATCCTACAAGTTATTTTCTCAAGAACATGCTTAGATTGCCTGGAAAACAAGATTGGCCATAACTTTCTCAATATTAGTCCAAATAGAATGAATAAAAGCTTCAGATGCTGAAAAAAACATAATCTTTGAGAAAAAAATTTCAAATTTCAAAAATTCTTTTTTTTTTTCTCTTTTTTTTATTCTCCCCAACAAATTGTTTTTTGGACATAGGTTGGCATAACTTTTGCTCCCGGGCACCTATTGAACTAAAAATTATATTTTTAGAAAGCCAATGTGATTTCTCATATTCAAAAAAAGTTTCAAAAAATAATGTAAAAAATTGAGGTCACAGAAGCCTGATCAAAATCCCCAGTGTCCTCCCGTAGGGACTTTGGTCTTTGGGGGGGTAAGAATACCCTTGAAGATATGCATCCTAGGAATTTATTGTGAGTAGGCTCAATTTATAGGATTACTAACCTACTTACACTAAAATGGTAAATAGTGTTGGCAACACTCATTGTCAACACTAACACTAATTGTGATTTGCAATGATAGTGTTAGATCATTATTTACCCATTCTAACACTATTTTAGCTCTATAGTAAAATTTGGTCATTTCAACATTTTTACTAGAGTGCATTTAGTGTTAGATGGGAACAAAATATAGAAGTTAGAATGGTGGAAAAAAGGCGGTGCATGAAATGCTAAAATAGACAATGAAATGTTGAAACAAACAATGACATGGTGAAATAAAGAATGACATGCTGAAATAAAGAATGACATGCATAAATAAAGAATGACATGATGAAATAAACAATGACACGGTGAAGTAAACAATGACATGCTGAAATAAACAATGAAATGTTGGAATGCTGAACATTTTTA
Organism: Pleurozium schreberi; assembly: GCA_006891605.1. Classification (NCBI taxonomy): domain Eukaryota; kingdom Viridiplantae; phylum Streptophyta; class Bryopsida; order Hypnales; family Hylocomiaceae; genus Pleurozium; species Pleurozium schreberi. The sequence goes on along the minus strand of VACF01001734.1, from coordinate 3,752 downwards.
TAGTGTATGTATAAGTTGCTATATATATGTAAAGCACAAAACACAACATAATAATCCTAGCTGTAGGCTAGAAATTGAAGGAAAAAAATAGTAAAATATCACAAAAATTATAGTGGATGGAAACCCCGCAATTCGAATTGTGACGCAAAATAGTACTAGTCTTTCTTGCATTCACCCCGAACTCCATTGTCATCGGGTAACCCAAGTCCATCTCGAACGCCACTATCACCAGGTAACCCGAGTCCATCCTAAACTCCAAATTCCACAGGAATTTCATTGAAAGTTAAGGACAAGGGACCTTCCTTGTGCCGAAGAGTGCCGATGGAAATTTCCTCACCATTAGTGAGTACTGGGAAATTGGACAAGCAAGAAGTGAGCCCAACATTTTTGAAGACAAAGTCTATTCTTGAAGGACCTCATATGTGAAGCAAAGCAAAGGGACGAAGTCTAAGATCCAAGGGTTGTACAGTTGTGACGAGGCTACAACTAGAAGCTCCAATTAAGGCCATATTCGTTAAATTGAGACTTTTTGCAAATTTTGAGACAAAATGCTAGTTATTGAAAAATTCATTTAAAAAAAGAGTTTTTAAAACTAAAACTAAATAATGCTCAAATAGTGATCCTATAATGAAATTCTCAAAGTTGGTGTTGTTACTAATTTATAAAAAAAATACTAGTAAAGAGATGAAGCAGTTTATCTTCGAGTTGAAGATAAAAATGAGACTGCAAAAAGTCTCAATTTAACGAATATGGCCTTAAGTCATCTAGATGGCCAAGAAACTGATGAGCATGATGAAGACCCATTGGATTCTGAGGATGAATATGGCGATGAAGCTTCAAGAGTGATGGTGAAGACTGAAGAGGGAGAAGAAGAGAACGCGAAAGATTCAACTGGTTTGGAGGCCAATGCACATGAATCAATGAAGAGGGAGACCAAGAAACTCACAGAAGGTGGAACAAAGAGGAAGAGCATTTTGAATCAGAAGGTTGCTACGGTTGAAAATTCAATGCGGAAGAAAGTTCTTGTTAAAGCTCGTCAGTCAACTACTAGCAATATTCATGTGGCGATCAAGGCAGAAAAATGAGTGCAGCCCATGATGAGTTGGTCTAGACAATCATTAGGGCAAAAATTGGCACTGCAAAAACCTGGCAATTTTGTCCTTGCCTCTTTCCGTAAGACAAGTTATTATTCAAGATTTGGCAGGAATATTTTATATTTAGAGTTCTACTCGTGACCATCTTTCACAGTAACCTTTTTGTATGTTGGTTTCTACTACAAGAACATATGTGTACTTTGAATTTATTGTTTGGTGCTTTGTAGCTTCTGCTTAGTGATTGGAAGTACTTTTGGTTTAGGAGTAGTTTGGTTTTCTGCCTAGATTTTGAGTGGCAAATCTGGTGAGGATTCAAGGCACATTTGCATTATGAACTTTGGCTACTCTTGGAAATAGTGGCTATGATGCTTGAGAGGTTGCGCACTTGTCTTATCAAAGAACCAATCTCTTATGTTACGGAATTCCCCAATCTCATCTTGGCATGTTGTTTGGATCATTTGCAGGCTACAGAGTGCAACTTGATGTTCTTTGTTCTCATAGATTTAGGATTTGTTGTCCAAAAATTGAAGGGGTGAGTCTTGTTGTGCAAATTTCTGCAACAATTATGTGATTTTGAGGATTTTGGCTATGCACTTGCTTGAGATTTCATGACGTTTTCTTTATTGCTAGCAATAAAATTTGGTTGCTACCAATTTTTGCTATTTTTGATCACATGGTGTGGAGTAAGAGTTCACGGTATATGGTTTAGAATTGACAAATGGTTTAGGACTTAGGGTGTAGTGGTTTTAATTTGGATAGTAGTACAATGTGAAAATATTTCACACTTCTAAATTGTTGTTTGAAAAAAATCTCATCATACATAGCCCTCCATATATACCTACAAAGAGATTGTTGTTTGTAAAATGAGAAATTCTATAATGTACTTTCATGAATCAATTTGATACTAATATTATGATTGTTTTGAGATTTTGGTGGTGACTCTTTCTATTTGGAAGCCAAATGGTGGAATGCACTGTATGTATATATTTTCAGATGAGGTAAAATTTAGGAAAATAAATAGAATTTTTTTAATAAGGTGAGCAATACTTCACAAAAACAAATTGAACAATGGGTCTATTAAAATTAGAAAGGTCTATCCATTCATAAATACGGACAAAATTGTGTAGACTAAGTTTTAAAAGGGTGATTTTCTTGTTGTGAAGGTAGAAAAAAATATATAAAATGGTTAAGAAGGCCAAATTATTCATATTGTTTGATATCATGTAAACAAGGACCCATAATCCTAAAGCCTACCTCGTTCATCCTCAAAAAGGAACCCTTGTTATATGATGCAAAAATCTATTTTTTGTGAAATAGTGTTGTAGTCCACTAGTCCCAGTAATTTGTTTAAAAAATGAAAAGGGGACAAAAAAAAGTGAGATGCTTGTATTAATTTTCTAGTAACATTTTCATATTCTTGCTCTTTGTACATGTAGAATTAGAAGGAATCCCTTGAATACGTACTTGATGAGTGTTAATTAATTGAATAAGGGTGTTGGTTTTAGACGCGTATCCTCCAAAGCCATTTTGACTCTTAAATAAGCCATCATACCAACTTTGAATGAGTCTCTCTTCAAAACAAAACTATACGTGAATTGGCCAAATGTGGTTTTGATTCCTTCAGTCATTAAGTATTGAAGGAAAAAAATTTGTCAAAATTGAAGTCTTTAAAGGGTTTTTTAAACTTAAGTACTTTTTGTACGAAAGATAGGACTAGTCCCAACTAGATAAATTAAAGCATTCAAAAAATTGACTTAAAATATCCAATGGTATCATTTGACCAGTACCAATTTTTTATATGAAGTACATCTGGATATGTTTTATTTGAAATTATCATTTTGGAGTCTTGAATTAAAATATTCTTTACTTTAGGATGCAGTGAAGGCTTGCAAATGTTGATTTTTGGCCATTCTTTCCACCTAGCATAGATGAATGAAATTTATTTCATTAAATGGAATTTGTTTTTGCCTAAATTGAAGTTTTTCATGCTATCTAGGTGCCCATATATTTTTTAATATTTTAGAAAACAATGTAGTCACTTAAAATGGACAAAGTTGTCAAAGAATTGGACAAACATTTGTATGATTGTAATTTCTAGTTTTTCCATTTTTTGACAATTTTGTCCATTTTAAGTGACTACATTGTTTCCCAAAAGATTAACAAACAATATATATGCACTGGAACGGCATGGAAGACTTCATTTTAGGCCAAAAAAACTCTATTTAATGAAATAAACTTCATTCCTCTATGATAGGTGGAAATAGTTGCCTAAGATCAACATTTGCAGGCCTGTACTGCATCCCGTAATTACGATCATTATAAAATAGGGCTCCAAATTGAAAATTTCATTTAAAAAATATAGATGTGTACTTCATATAAAAAATTGTTACCAAAATGACATCATTTTCTATTTTTAAATGAAGAGCCATATAATACCTAAAGGACCATTGTCCGTTCAACGGACTAATGGGATTTTGGGCAGGTACCTATGATCTCAATTTTAGTCCTAATTTTTTGAAACTTTTTTGGAAGATAGAAAAAATGATTAGCTTTGCGGGAATATATATATTTTTTCAATTGGTGCCTTGGAACAAAAGTTATGCCCAAATAATCTCGAATGAGGGAGAGGAGGCAACCAAAACAAATTTTAAAATTCAA
>VACF01001733.1:0-146085 GCA_006891605.1 Pleurozium schreberi | reverse complement strand
TGTGGTCTACTCACTTTCTCATCTCTAGAATTGTCACTCTTTTTGACATTTTAGTCATTTCAGTGAAAAAAAATATTGTGAATTTCAGGAGTACCTCAACTAAGTATTAGAATACATCCTATTTCAAGACTTTTGTGTCATAAAAAATGACCAAAACAAGACCCATTAAACATGAGCAAATAAGGACCCTTCCATAGGGCGAAGTGATCAAATAATATTACCCAGTCCATGCTCATTGCAATGAAGCGGCCAGCATTTCTGGAGAGTCCAACCGCTGATCAAGCCCTATTCAGAGCTGCATAACCTGCTCCCAATGCACGTTACACTCAAGAATGACGTGATAGAGATAACAGACCCACTGCCTGATCAAGGTAGTAACCCATGAAACATTTATCAATGGTGTCTTTTGAGCAGGTATTGGGATGAAGGTGAGCAAATTGAATACATTTGCCACACAGGCAACAAGGGTCCATGTGTCAAGTCCAAACCCTTGGCGTCTCTTGTACAGTACATGAGTATATACACCTAGCCTCTTTGATATTACGCCAAGGCAACAATCCATTAGAAAGAAAAAAAAAATCAATGTTAGCTCATGACTCAAACCGAGGCAACACAGGTCCCACCTTGCTCTACATTCGCCTGGATTTATTTGGAGGCTGATAATGGCCAGGGTACCCCACGTTTGTTTGCTCTTTTCTTCTCACCCCTTGCTGCTGTTGCTGTTGCTGTTGTTGCTGTTGTTGCTGCTGCTGCTGCTGAAGCGCTGTTGCGTTTCCTCTTTGGACATACATATTCCCGCCAGGGTTCATCCCATGCATTGCAACTGGTTGATTGACACCTAAGTTGTTTGGGTTCTGAACCCGGTGCTGTTGCATGCCCACGTTCATAGACTGATGCATCTGATTTGACATGTTCGAGGAGTTGGGCATCTGTGTAGGTGGGGCCGATGTGCCGTCGAAATCTGTCGAATAATCCACGGGGCGTTGAGGGTAAGGAACCACCTGACAACCACCAATGCCAACACATTTGTAAGTACGAAAAGAGTTGGAATGCAGACAAAAGAAGTGACAGAAACAAACAGGCATATCTATATTACGTAGATATGTCCCATTTCTACTGCAGATATGTCTCCCACGTGAATCTCCAAATCTGCTACTAAATGTCCCGTGCTGGGAATGGAGGATCGGAAGAGCAATGTCAGAAAATAGAAAGTCCGTTAAGAAAGAAAACCAATCGAAATTCTCACGGGTTGAGAAAGAGTCGAACTAGTTGGCCAGAGTTACAAATAGTCCTGCTTGACCTGGTACCGTATTAATCGACAAGCTCGAGATAAGAACGGAATTGGTATTTACGTGTTTGCAATAAGATTAATAAGGGAAACGAAGCTAGGGTTTGGATTTTAAGCGAAACTGAACCTCAGGCATCATGCCCTCCAAGAACTACAAAAGACGAACACAAATTTTRATGGCAGTCTCAAACATTGAGCAAATTTTAACTAAAGTACACAGGCTAACATCATTCATCAAAGGAAGACGCGAAATCTACAAGCACATCTGATGCACCCGTCCATTCTACGGGGTAAGTACACTCTCAAGGTAGATTCAGAAAAATAGTGTCATAGTTGATAATACCTTGTCCGCTGCACTGACTGGAACTAAAGAATTGCGGCCTGGAATTGGATCATTCCGAAAATACTCGTGGTCTAAAGCTTGGGCAGCCGTGATCCGTTTGATAGGGTCGTACTCCAGCATCCTTGACAACAAATCAAACCCTGGGCTCTTTGGTGGCAACTGTACAATGCTGTAGAGGCCTGGGTTGTCAAACTTTCGAGATTGAATTTGTTGACGATTCGAATGCCAGTGTGGTAGAGTGGTGAGCGTCGGCCATTTATCCGCAGTAGGGTTGCCGAGCACTTTAAAAATCTTGTCTAACTGATCCAACTGGAACGGATTGGGGCCACTTTTGTCTTCTATTCCCTGAGAAAAAAACATAAGATCATGAACTACTGATTCGCCTTAAACGCAGACATAAAGCGGGTGCGGACAGAAGTATATAGGGCCCCGCCCCCACCCCCCGGCGTTCTATAGGGTATGAAAAGCGACGGAGTCCTCTGCAAAGTAAAAAGGACTCTAGTATATGTATAAAATCCAGAAAGTTCATGASATCGACCCATATGAGACCCTATGTGGGATGGCCTGCACGGAGAGAGCATTCAGGCCTTATCACAAACCCCACTCGCTCTGCACCATCGGTTTGTGATTGATGAGGGTCTTCGAAGAGCACCCYGAAGCCAGGATCGGGGGTCGTCATCTGCAGGGKTTTTAAAGCATCGRGCCTGGAGGAAGAAAACCTAAATTATTCAAGGTTTCATCCTCCAAGTCCTCTACAGAAAAATCTAGCCTGCGGGTTTCTAGCAGTCACAGTGACGAACTTTCACTTTACAAATTTCAAGATATCAAGCAATTACGAACGAAAAAAGTAGCAATGCAGCTCGATACCTGAAAGAGGGGTTTAAGGGTGAGCAGTTCCGCAAATATACACCCAACTGCCCACATGTCCACGGCGCTGGTATAATGCTTACTTCCGAGCAAGAGCTCCGGGGCCCTATACCAGATGGTCACCACCACTCCATTCTCACTCAAGGGTCTGAGTGGGGCTTGAAAAATGCGAGCTAGTCCAAAATCACCGATCTTCACCACGCCTTGCTCTTCCCCTTCTCCCATCACAAGAATATTGGAAGGTTTCAGATCACGGTGAACAATCCAGTTGTTGTGAAGGTAGTTCAAGCCATTGAGAATCTGCCATAGCAATGACTTCACTGTGTACGCGTTGATGTTGCAACTGATCTTCTCCCGATGATGTCGAATAATCTCGTACAGATCGTGCTCGGCATACTCAAATGCCAGATACAACGACATGTCACCATGGTTGATATGCACATTCATCAGCTTGATAATATTCTCGTGGATGCACTCTCGCAGGAGCATGATCTCCCGAATGGCTGTYGGGGACACGCCATCGCCTTCCTTCGACTGCTTGAACTTCTTGATCGCAATTTTTATACCTCTGCTATTAGCACCAAACCACGAAATGACCATGTCACAACTAGAATTTCAACACATAAGTAAACAGAGAACATAARCCCTAATCTTGCTTCAGGCGAGTTTCGTTGCATGCCCTAAATTTCGAGGTCATCCCTCCGTCTCGTCAAAACCATCACACAAACTACGACTAGCCATGAATTGCAAAATCACTTTCACACCGGCTCTACACCTCAAAAACAGAGAAGTGAAACCCTAATCATGCTTCTGGCGCGTTGCTTCCCCTTGCGAACCTTCTACGCCATCGCTCTACCTCACACTAAAATTCGCAGAGAAAATGGACTATTCAGGAATGAGAAACGAACCAACACACCAGTTCTACACCTACGAAACAGAGAACGGAAACCCTAATCGTGCTTCTGTCGCGTTTCTTCGCCTTGCGAAATCTGTACGCCTTCACCAACCGATTTCGCAGCGGAAATTGACTAGTGCGGAACATTTTATTGAATTTGGACATCAGATGCATAAATTACAGCACCTTGAATTTGACTGCCAGAATATGTGAGGACACTTTTCATCCCCTCCGATGAGGGGAGGTTAAGCCTAGACTTGTCGAAGAAATTAAGATAAAGACCCCCAACTACATAGTTAGTGTAACACCGTGTGAAATTGAAGCAAAACGACTTGATTCATGCGGAGACTTAAATGAGACATTGTCAAATGACGGCAAAAATAATTCTTACATTGAGTTGAGTCAAGTAAATTCCTGCCCACGCTAATCACACTCCGCAATGCAATCTCCATTTCGTTCGTTCACAGTTCTCACAGGTAGAGTCTGGTTCAAAACTACTTGCCGAAACAAGGATGAAAGAATGAAAGAATGTACAGCAACCATCCCTGAACGCCTACTATCTACTCGATTGCCAGAAACACAATAGTCCCAACAACCTCTACCAGTGGACCAATACATAACGAAAAACAACTTCAATCTAAATTCTTCTAGAGTTCTCAGCTTTGCGATCCCGTTCATATAGCCTATACAGAAATGATGATTTTGACATCTGTGGCTCCCTCTCCAGGAGGGCTATAACATCCTTCATTGCTATTGAACGGGGTAGCCTTCCTCCCTGTGCTGCTCCTATCCTTCTAACACCGCTGTTCCTTCCTGTTCCTGGTCCAGGCCCTGCATGTTGTACCAAAATACTTCCATATTAGACCTGCAGATCTTATTAATGCACAGTTCCACAACAGAACAACACGAAGGAGTAGCATTGATACAGTATTGCTAACATGAACGAACCAGAAATGGCAACTAGGCAGCACTGGTCATACTTCCCTCCCCGACATTGTCCGGAAATGAATTCCTCAAAAAGAAGCCAGGAACATGGGCCACACTAAACATACGCCTTGCCAGTACATCAAAAAACCAGAATCAAAATGCACAACTGACCTAGAAAAGAAATCAATCAAACAATTGCGTCACTGAAACCCAGCTGTACCTGGTGGTCTGCCAGCGACTGCAGATCCAGGAGGCCCATCGCCATCTGTATCCATTCGTCCAGATCCTGAAGACTTTCCTGCTTCACCATTCTCCTGYCTTCGCTCTTGCTCCCGGCTGCCTGTCGTTTCACCCACATTCCCTATCCTCGCAGAGTCGGTCGCTGTATTCACAAGACCCACACAAATCAGCCGTGAAACCAATCTCAAGATACCATTCCACCGATCAAACAACGTCATCCGTCCCACAMCACCGCTCAGCACTTAGCCTCAGTGAAATTGACACTAAACAAAGCATGAAGCCCAAGATTTCATCTACGTCAAATGCCAACCTGTGTCTCCACCCTGCCGTTTTGCAAGCCCCTGAGCTGCCATCATTTGCCATTTTGACAGCATATCGGTTGCTCCAACCGCAGCTCTTGCAGCCACGTTYGCTGCCTTCGCCCTCATTTTGTCATCTTCTTCTTGTTGGGCCTTTGAGAAACAAGCAACCCCCAACATCAACCACCGCAGAGACCAAACAAGTCCGTATATCCACCAACAATCAACTTTATTCTTCATATGAAAAACAAGCACTGCATTATTTATACTTTTTCTAACCCAACCGTGTAAGAAAAACGAGGGTAACCACAAAAGACCACCCCGCCAGAACTATCAAGTTGATTTTCTTGGTCGGCAAAACTGAAATTTGGCCACAACAGACAAATTCGGCCACGACATTACCTTCTGGGCCTTCAGTCTCAAATCTTCATTGTCGCCATCAGTAAGAGCCCCTTTATCCTTCTTCTGAGACCAGCATGCAAACCATGCCAGCTGTTAACAAAAAACTCCCTCTCCAATGGATACAACCCGTACCAGAGCAAGCATGAAAGCTCATAGAACATTGCAACAAATTGCCATGAAGGACATGAAAAAACAGTCTAAAATTAGAGCAATAAGCGTGAGCTCATCCACAACCAGGAACTCACCCAAGGCAACTACTCGTCTTAGAAGAACCACCAACTAGTTAGAAACACCTGTCAGAGAAGTTAAAATTCCTAGGACAATTCCTGGCTCACCTCATTCAGTTTGCGCAACCGTTCATTCTCATCTGCTTGCTTCTTCTCCATGGCCTCCTTGGCTCTTCTCTTCATCAACAAAACTTGCCTCCTAGGGTCGTAATTTACATATACATTATGTGCGTCTTTTTCCACATCACAACGCTGCATAAATCATCAATTTCTCTACGTCAATACACGGTCTACCTTGTTCCGAAATTAACACATTTTCGCATCCAAAGTACTTCCATAAAAGAAATTACTTAACTAATCCTTCTTCACACATCCAGATATGGTATGACACCCAGTTCAAAACTAGCTTAGTCCCCACCAGAAGCCTAGCTGAACCAAGTACCGCTTGAATCATCGTCAACAGATACCACATCAGGATAAAATATATAAGAAAAACCAGACATACCTGTTTTGAATACTTTATCAACTTATATAGCATAGACCTCAGTCGCTCCTCAGCAGCCTGCAAACCCAAACCGTCAATTCCTCGGTAAACAAGCTTCCACATGTGCCATGCACAGATTTTCAAACCATTCACTTCGCAATATTGCCGACGACCATTCTAAAATTGAATTTGTTTTCAATCCCTAAATTTCAAAAATTATTCAGATACAAGTAATCCCACATGCGCTGATAAGGAGCGCGTACCATGGACAGACATCTCTCCACGTCTTCACTCACGCTCCTCAACCCACCTTTCGCAGCTGCAACCATTTGATCAAAACCATATGACATTAGTGTGCATCCATCACATCTCCCGGATGACAAGTTGCATACAAATCCACTCAATACTGCTCCACTCAACACACCCGATACCGCTCCCAACCCTGTCCCAACACCGACTTTAAGATCTTCAGGTCTCAAATCGACATTGATGATAGAAAGCATCATAAGGCCAGGTTGAAAAAGACCGATTTCAAGATGAACATCATGAAAAGTCCCCAAATAATAAACCCTACAGAATCCTCGCACTCCTTCACAGTTTTTGAAGGATTTCATCACCTCCAGAATGACAGAAGTACCCAAAGGGCACAATGAAGGACTTGCCGCTGGCACTTGGAGAGGCCTTCCTGCCTGGGCTGGCCCAACTGCCTTGTCCACCTCGTTCTTTACTTGTTGTAAAATGGGTGGTGAAAGACTTGATACTCCTTGACTTGACGCATCTCCCCCATGATTTTGTCTCACCAAGGTCGTAGATTGAGATATGGCGGCGACCTTTGCTGGACCAGATTGAGATGACCCTTGGGGTTGAGCTTCCATTTTAGACTGCTCGGGCCCTGTCAGACCAATCCCTGCATGACTTGAAATCTGTCCCTGATTCTCACACATGAGACACACTTTAGCACTACAACAACTTCCAATCATCTTCGCAGATGGTGGAAGCATACCTACTAATGCCTATGAAGCTCATGCACTGACTGAGATATCCTTCAAATTGACATTATCATTCTGAACAAAGCCATCCAACGCCACCATATGAGCGAGCCTCTATGTACCTGCTGCTGCTGAACTTGCTGTTGCTGCTGTTGTAGAGATTGAGCCTGCACAGACATGGCGGATGACACAGCAGGAGTCTGCTCAGACCCTGCTTGTGTACTTTGGGACTCAGGAACATGCATAGTAGTTGCTGTCTGACTGTTTGGGCCAGCAGGGGTAGCCGCTTGGCTAGAACTTCCTGATGGTGGCGTTCCAGCACCTTGAGAAGAGTTACTCGATTGCTGTTGATTTACTGCTTGATGAGACCCTTTTTGTTGTTGCTGCAGCACAGATCCAGTGCCACAACTTCAGGTCTCAAGGTCATTGACACGACAATCTGAGAAATCCAGGGTCTAACGTAGTGGCATTGAGCTCACAGTTTGAGTTTTGAACCCGCATGACAACAACATATTCTCATTTATTCCACAACTTTTGTTCCTTAAAAACACGGGGTAGCATCTAGTAGGTGCAATTCACACAAAATGTCACATGTGAAGATCCGACGATRGAGGATAACGCAGCTCCATCAGCGGACCCCGAAAAGCAAAGTACCTTTTGGTGCATCTGCCGAATAGTCTGCACCAAAACTTGATCCCCTACTATGACTCGTGCCCCACGAACAAAATCTTCCCTCGTGATATCATTTTGCTGCCAGACAACCACTGTCAAGTCGTTAGTACTCAGAATACACATAAGCGTGTTAAGGAAATTCATGTCAGTAACGAGGAATATGTTATCCCGCTCTATTTCGCATCTTGCAGTGTAAGCCGTTCTGGACTGAATGAAGGCAACAAAATGTGTATCGTGACGTCATTGAATACACCAAATTGCTACCCAYACAGCAGTTCCAAAGCACTTCTATAGCACAGGCGACGTCTTTCTGACACTCCAAATGAACAACCAACGCTACTAAACTTGCCTTAAATTTCTGGTACAGCGCGCTTAGCCGCTCAGACTGCTCCGCAGGAAGATGAGGTTGCAGCAATGGCATCAACGCCCCAAATGAGATGCCTTGACTAATATTGTTCGGTCGTCTCTGGGCTTGCACCCCCACACCTGGTGCTGCCTGCTGCACTCCTGCCTGCTGCTGGTGCTGCTGGTGCTGCTGCCGTAGTTGTTGCTGCTGCTGCAATTGCTGCTGTTGTTGGCGATACAAGAGCTGCTGACGGTAAACAGCCTGCTGCTGTGGCGTCAGCTTCTGCCACTGGGCTTGCGTGATCTGTACCGGCGTTGCGTGCGATGTCGGGGTGGCTGCCGTGGTGGTCGCATTCCCTGATATAAAGGGAGAACATCAATAGCCTTAATGATCTTTCATCCATGCCAGTAAGCCACCTTGAGAGTCGCGCCCACCGATCCTCCGAAACTTCTCAAAACACAACCCGCAGTTCAACTACACACGCAGAAGCCATCACACAAAAGCTATCAAGCCAGATAAACTCAGCAATGTCAACTGGTGATGGCATAAAACCTGTGGCTGGAGGAACGAACGATTGAGTTGGGGCTTGAGGAGGAGTCGGAGACGCTATGGGCTTCAGGCTGCCGTTGCCTGCCCGTGCGAGACCATAAGCAGCGGCAGCAGCTCGAGAGCCTCCGCTACCCAAGTCCCCTTTCAATCTCTCCGTGTAGGCATCCACGGCGGCTCCTGACACAGGCGGTCCGCTCTCATCCTCCTAAGCAACCACAATCACAATGAGTAGATAACATATCAGTATTTTGTGTTGAAGACGAACGTTCATCTCAACTCGAAACAGTCTGCCTCGCACAAAATCCACACTAGAAATTCACCACTGATCGTATTGAGTCTCTAGCAGTACATTATATAGCACATCGTGTCCTCCCAAAGCAGTGACAGAATTCGTTATCCCAGGCTTGTAAGACAATTACGACCACATCCTGCAGAATTCTCTGGAAAAACAGCTGGGAGCGACGGACATAACAATGGTCCTGGCTCGAATGGAATACAAAGCCGAAACGCCGCTTCGATCAAAGAAACAACTATCAAATCCGCTCAAGTGGGGAAAAGAAACTCCCAAATTAAATTGCAAAACTCATAAATCTGTTATGGCTCGTAAAGCCTAATCACATTTGACATTAGAAAATCACAGCGCTATTTCCAAGACGCAGTAAATAAAGCACCTCAATCTCTAAACCCTAAAAAAACCCCGCAATTAAGAGACTGCCAATGGAGCAACAATTATCACAAGGCTCGATATTCAGGCTTGGAATTTCGACAATTCGAGGCCCAAGAGAAGAACGATTTGCCATTCCGTAAAGATCAACTACCTCGACGTGTCGCAGCTTCGCCTCGATTGAGTTACCACAACCCCTACAACCCAATGCCGAACAGGTTGTCGCACGGTAATTGAACCTGCAGTGCCTACCATCCGCTAGTTCGATCAAATGCACGTTCCATGAGAAAGAAAATTCTGTCACCTCAAACTGTAAGGTCAATGATTTTTGGAAAGAATAGAAGCGTCAAACAACCAAATCGCACTAAACACGAAGTCGGCTTCTCGGGTGGTACCAATTGCTATCTAGCTACCGTCCAAACGTAGCTAGCAAGTCAAAACCTCCACGAAAAAACCCAGATTACCTTCTACGCACAATTTCTAGTGCTACTACGCGAACAAACTCCAACTGTAACCATACCAACGCCACCATCAGGGCCTACCGCACTCTGCACAAAAACCAATTCCAAGTAAAATGGTCCAACGCCTCCACCCAATAGTATTTGAATGCACTCAATCCCACACTACTGCAAACGGTGGGAGCAAAGATAACGGGGAAAAAAAGCAACAATTATCACAAGGCTCGATATTCAGGCTTGGAATTCGAGACGAAGAGTCAAACAACGGAACATGAAGCCAACTTCTCGGGGCGAACAAGATTCAATTTGGAGGGTCAACTTTGGTATCCCTACCTTTGTTATCCCTCCCTTGTACACAATGGAGGTCAAAGATTGGACATGTATCAGCCCATGGCTCATCTGTAAGAGGCATATGCCTTTCAACCAAGAAAGAATTAATTTATGAGCTAGTTATCTTTGATTGTAGTACATATTCTACTAAATCTAAGCTCAAAAGAGCAAACTTCTGGGCCTTCAATTGTTGAGTAATGTGGCCAATTTTTAAAGGATACAATCACTTTTTGATTGCTAAAAAGACGTAGGTGGGGGTCTCAAACCCCTTTAAATCTAGACCTTGGGACAAATGTCCAAGCTCCAAGTTTAGAACATGTGTGCAAATACTCTTACATGTTTTTGAAGTTGGGTTGAACCAAAACATTATTTTACCCGTATCCTTGCTTTGTAAATTGTGAAAATAAGCATTTGAAAATRTATCATTCAACACTAATGTATTGAGGCCTAAAATTTGCCACTATTAGGCAACCTCAAATAGGAGAATAAATCTTGCTACTAGTCCTTTGATCATCTGCATTTTAAATGAACCTTTGCCAAAAATTGTCCAGCTTATTTTGAAAGAAGATTATTTCTTGTAATCTCCTTTTGGCATGTAAAAGTCACGTAATCAAAATTACATATTTTCATTAAATATATTGATCACATATTTCATCCATTTTTAGATGGGCGTTTATATTGGGCAATCTCCTCATTGCCTAGAATTTTGAAAATAAACAAGCATTCTTCATTAAACTTCGCCTTCCTCGTTATAGTAGAAGGACCCATAACCGATCAAATAAACAATTATGGACATGATCTAGGGTAGTGGTAGGCAAAGCAAATATTTTCAGAGGTGCATTGACTGAAATGATGGAAATTACAAAAACTTTGGTAATTTTATCTGTTACAATGAAATTACTATGAATTTTGAAAGGCCAAAGTTGGGCTTGATCCATGATTAACATCTAGAGTCATCCAATTCCGATAATTTAAGAACTACTTTCCCGCTCATTGCTTCCTACTTTTGTGCTCACTTATGTGTCATGAACTTATTGGTTCAAACCCTGGAAAAATCAAAAACACGCATTCCAAGGAGAGAATGGAAATATGTTCCAGCCTTGGTCGGAAATACAACCCCCTATTGACTGGTGATGGGGCGCCCGTTAGTAATGGGTCCCTCTACCATAGCTTGTTTATTTTCAAAAYTCCTTCCCCTTTGGTGATTGCCCAAAATAGGATATACACCTTTTCTTTAGAGCATTAGAGATTTCATTAACTACCTAAGAATTTACTATGGAATCAACAAAAAAAATGAATGAAAAAAGCCTCACATCTATCTACTATGATGTTCTGAATTTTGAATCTAGACTATGAAGTGCTTAATCCTCAAACAACTGGTTGGTGACCATGGAAATCATCAATTTTGATACCCATGGAATCATTGGTTTAGAAAACAATCCAAAAGCATGCATTGAAAGTCAAACCATTATAGAAGATCTTTCCTCTCCTCCCCTAATTTTGAAGATGAGTAGTTGCACTTTTGTCCTACACAAGAAGCTGCTCTCTCATTCATAGACCACAAAAGGCCTTGCAAATTGGTGTCGTTTATGGGTTAAAGATTAATCAGGGACTCTTTTTGAATCCTTTGGTTTTTTTAGGAAATCCAAAAAATTCAAAAGCAATGTCAAATTGTAACTTTCTGGAGTTATGACTTCTAAAAAATAATTGAAATATCAAATCATTCACATGAAGTTCATACAAAAGTTGCATTTAGTGGGGGCTTSACAATGAAAGTAATACCAATGTCATATGACAATGACATAGGGGATGTTTTCATAAATTAGTTGGACGGTATGGATTGTGTTGGTTAGTTGTGTTTTATAAATAGATTTGGATGATCATRACATGCCATATTCATTATATTGAGACTTTTTACAGTCTCATTATTATCCTCTACTCAAGGATAAACTGTTTTATCTCTTCACTAGTATTTTTTATAAATAGCTAAGAACACCAACTTTTAGAATTTCATTATAGGATCATTATTTGAGTATTATTTATTTTTTGTTACAATTAATATTTTTTTAATGGATTTCCCAATAATAAACATTTTGTCTCAAAATCTGCAAAATTTCTCAATATAACGAATATGGCCTTATGTGGCATTCTTGATCTGTATGTAATGCACCATAAGATTGCTTAATCAATATATTTAGTGAGAAACTATAGGATATAAGGTAGAACCAACCATTCTCGACTGGGGCCCTATAGCCAACCTATAGATTGACTTATTTCCAACCATGGCTAGAATGTTTTATTCAAGGGTTTTATTTTCTTCTTTTCAAGGTTGGGACTAAAAGTTCATGATACATATCTTAAAGTAGTGCTACTTTCATAAGTAGGAAGCAATGAGTGGAAAAGTAGTTTTTTGAATGATTGRAATTGGAAGAGTTTAGAGATAAAATTACTAGAGTTTTTGCAATCCCCATCGTTTTTAACAACACACCTTTGACCATATTTACCTTGCATTGCATTGCTCTAGATTTGTCCTAAATTCCTTATTCGGTTAGTTATGGGTGGTTCTACTTTAGAGCAAGTTCAGTACAAAGTATTATGAATGCTCTAGTTTTCACAAAATATGAGTGCAAATTATTTTGTTTCATTTTTCAGAGATGAAATCACATGTCTTCTACATATCCTATAAATTTCAAAAAACTTAGGAAAAATTAAAATTATTATGAATTTTTGAAGAATCTTAAGTGGAATAAAATTCATATCATATGCAAACATAATTATACTTAAATAGGTTGAAAAACTCTCCCGTGCTATATATTGTAGTGTAGAACATCATAGTTAAAACAAAATTTCCTTGTTATTCTATAATTAGCAAATTAATAGACCGTTGTTATTTGACCAAAGTATTAGTTGACTAAAATATTCAATTTTAGGAATATTTCAAATTTTTAAATTGGAGTAGAAACTAGACTTAATAAGCTTCATTGCAATAGGGATCAAAATTAATAATTAGTTGCTATAATTCTAATCAAGAGCTATAATCACAATTAGAAAAAACATTATAAATGATTGTTTGAAATGAYTTGATAATGTCCACAATAACAATACATGAGTCATAATTGTACACTTTTCAATCATTGTTTTTAGACATTGCGGACAATCATTTAACCCCTAATTGCCTAAGCAACCATATAATTATGAAATAGTCCTAAACCCGCTCACCGAAGGCAACGGTCCCACCCATCCCCGCGTCCCCATCCCAAACCCGCGSGAACGCATGACCAAATGGACGCCATCCGACCGTCGCAGAGGGCAATGGCCACGATGAGGGGTTCAGTTTGCTCAGCCCGCGATCGTTTGCTTCGTCTTCTTCCCACAAGAAGGCAGCAAGCAAACAAGCTCACGGCCGCAGCAGGCGTCCAATTCACGCGCACGCCTCGCCCAGATCATCGCATCCCCGAATTGTACATCTTCCCGATACAATATTCGATCTCACCTCTGCGCGTCGCAACAGAAATTTTTACGACACCGATTTGGATTGCTGGAGGGCCGGAACGAAGAAGCTCTCTTTGGTAAACTGTTGCTTGAATGGTTGCGTGTGAGGATGACTGGAAGCTTGTGCCGGGTGTTTTGCGGTTGCTGTGCAGCTGGAGTGGTGCTCGGACAATCATTATGACGTCATTGTGCTTGGGGCAATGCTGGTAACTAATCCTGCAGTCACCTTCCCTTGTCGCTCACTTTTCTTCGTGTAGGGCATCTTGGGATGAGTTTAGTCATGCTGGCGAGATTTCGGGTGTATCCGATGCGATCCATCACAAGATTGCATACTCTTTGAAAATTCGTTTCTGTTTTTCTCCTTGGCTGCGCTGTACGAGGTTTCAATTTCAAATTTGTCCTCGTGCTCCTATTTGTCATATACGCTTCTTGCACTGATTGGTAATTCTTATCCAGATTTCCTTATTGAAATCATTCAATTGCTGACTGACATCTTGATTGTTCGTGGAAGGAGATGTTGTTATCTGAAATTCTCGTAGAAGAGTGTGTTTGGCTTCTGAGGTGAGGGATCGGGAGTGGTGAAATCCGTATGTCTATCAATGACTGTTGATGATGAGTCAATTCCATGGGCTTTGAACCGTCACGTTTTGGAGAGGATTGTCATTGGAGGGGATCTTAAAAGTAGCTGTGGGATAAAGGGGGTTACATGCCAGGGATCGGAGGTGAGGGTACTGTAGCAAACCGTCATTTTCTTCTGCTATGTACTTCTTATTTAGTTGCCTTCACATTGCGCACTATCCTAGACGCAGCTTCGGGTAACCGCTTAGTTGAGCTGACTCTATGACGCACCAATTGGTTTCAAGGACTGCGGGTTTGGTTGGCGTATTTTTACTGTCTTTTGGACATTTGCTGGTGAAGGCGTAGCCAGAAAGGAAATCGATTGAATTTTGTCTTATCAGATATAAACGATGCTGCAATTTGGATGGTACTTGACACYTCCTTACGTAATTGTGTGTTTCCTTTGGTGCGATGCTCACAGGAATGATGTCTCTCTGCGATCGTTTGCCAGTTAGGCACTTTGGGCCGACGTTTAGTCTTTGAAGTTTATTTAAGCTTCTCTACTGCTGCTGAAGCTTTGTGACGATTGCTTTTTATGTTGCTTCTGATTTTCTTATATCCTCGCCATTTTTGCTCTTTGAAAAAATTACAGCATTTACTGCGATGTGAAATCAATCCGTCAACTTGCTACTTCTTCCGAGCGTTATGTTCTAAAAACTGTAGGGTTGGGTGATTGGTGTTAACCTGGATCACTCTGATTCATTGTCGAAAACATCGCAATTAAGTGAATTGGGTTCGCTATTCTCTTGTTGTAAATTTGACCAGTAACTGCTCTAGCTAAAAATAGGAAATCCGATGTGGAAGCTAGTAATAGTTGATTGCAGTAACTTTGGCATCATGATGGGAGGGTATGGTTTCTTCTTTCTATCGGCACATTTTGTTATCTACCTTGAAGCTTTTTAACCGATTTATTTCACTCCTATAGCTATGGCAGTGGCCTCTTTTCGTCATGTGGACACTGATTTGGGATCAACCTCCGGAGATTTATTATTCTTGAGCTTGTCAAACGAAATCCTTACAAAATTCGGTGTGGTGATATAARTTTTGCATCTTGGCACCAAATCTCAGTGATCAATCGTGTGTTTTTATTTGAACATTCTGCCTTTTCATCATCTTGTCTGTTACCTGTTCTTGGTTAGTCGTTGTTTTGGACGAACGGTATCCCCTTCAAACATGAAAAATCTCGATTGACAGCTTGGTGATTGATTGCGTGGAGATTGTTATTTACTACCTACAGAAAGCTAAGCGATTTTTACATTCCTTGAGAAGATGAATTTATCTATGCATGGATCAGATGGCAATCTCGTCTCAGTGTATTTCGCTTCCTTAGATTGATGTAATTGTTAAGCCTAGGGTTTAAATCGTTTTCTCTCAAATACAGCTAMGCAATGCGCATGACGAGTTGTCAATGCATCTAGTCTTCAGAACTTTCCTCAGAAATTATTAGTGAAGACTTGTGAGGTAGTTTGAACAATTTTTTATCCAGTGTTGCGAATCATGTGAAATCTCCTACCAAATCAAACCCCTTTGCCTTCCATTAAGAAAAAGTTGGTATTGCTCAATCTGTTTTTGTTATTGCAGTTCACTGTAAGTGTCGAGGGTAAGAAGTTGTTGATGAAGAAAGTGCTGTCTCGTTTTCAGGTTTGAGAATTTCTTTTCATGTAATTGAAGTATGACGAAAGGAAAGGGCCAGCCTCAAGCCTATGGAGATGAATCTTACTGGGACAACAGATACAGTCAAGACGTTGGCTCATTTGATTGGTACCAGCGGTATGCTGGTTTGGCCCCTCTTATCAATATGTATCTTCCCAAGACAGACAATGTGATGATGGTTGGKTGCGGAAATGCAGGTTTGTRCCAAGGTCCAAGTTATATTTTCAAATTAGAGAGATTATTTTGTATAAATTGGCGTTATGCAGCATGCCATTGGAGTGAGTCMTTATGAAACCATCTGTTTTTGGAATARCAGTTTGSGTTTGTAATGAGTATAAGAAAGGTATGATAGAGGCAGATATTATCATTTTCCATCCCRAAACTAGGTTTCAAACATTTCATTTACATTATATAAATTACAATTTGAKRTTTTCTTGAAGGAAACTGTTACTCAAAAGGGTTCTTAAGGTTTCTTCCAAGAATAGGACTAGTRGACTTTATTGCATTAAGTYCTGCTTACATTGAAAAGTATCATTCCATGAGTATCACTTCTTCCAAGCACTCTTAGGGTATGGTACATGACCACTTTCTAAGCCATGTCGGATCATGCTTTTCACTGGTCATAGATACGGTATCTCTTTAAGAGTTCTCAAGGCTAGGTGCTAGCTTGTGRTTGTGGGAACAGTCATATCRGAGGACATGGTAAACGATGGCTATCAAAATATTATGAATATCGACATCTCTCAAGTTGTGATTAACGTCATGATTGAGAAGTACAAGGACATGCCACAACTTCAGTGTAATTTTGCTTCCACCTTACATCGGGTCGTTCATGAATTGTGGCTTTGCGTTACTTGAGGCTGCAGCTTATCTGTTTCAGAWTTCCTGTTCAACTAGAAACACAARTGGTAATAGGAGTCKTAGGTTTTTGCCTYGCATCAGTGTCCTTGATYACTCTCATCTATTTTTTCAAAAAMGATATAGTAATTTGGCARAGGCKCTTACATGTTGCCCATTTTGTTCCTGTGTCTGCAGACCGAAGGATGGATGTTCGACAGTTGGCTTTTAATGATGGAGAATTTGATTCTGTGCTTGATAAAGGTGCTTGCTTGCTCACCCCTGTCAACTGTTTTTTTCGCATTCAAGGACTTGTAACAGACGAATGAGTCAATGAGTCAGCGTATAATGTGGATTTGTTATTAGACTTGACCGGTTTATAGAGGGTTCTTTCAACATGAAGTTCAATATTTGTTACGTCTGTTATGATTGACGCCACTACATGTCATTAGTCTCAAACTGACGCTATTTTCTTGGTAATTTGTGCAGGCATGTTCGACTCATTGATGGTAATGATCTTTTTCTTCTGTATCAGTTTTCCTAACCAACTAGTTTCTGCAGGCATTTGTGCTTAAGATGCAGTCAGGTGGAGCCCAAGGTAAATTGAAGATGGAGCCGGGGCAATTCAATTTATGAACATAAAATTCTTCATATTGACGTCAAGGGTAAGCATTGTTGCATACCCTTTTCAAATTCGTGGGAACTGGCTGTGACGCAGTTGCACCATGGGGATATCACTTGAGCTACTGTGTCAAGCGGATGAAGTGAATGTGTCAAATGACCGCACTTGTGGAATGAGGCCATTTTAGTTGCTTTGTGGTTTGGTACTTGTAATTTGGGTTAGGGAGTAGGTTAGCCTAGCTAGCAATGCTAGAGCAGTGATTGTGTGTGGTGCCCTGCTTATTTAAAAACATTGCTGTAGATCAATGCATGTAAGGTTATTGGAATATTTATTCATAGGTGGATATTATGCAATTGAAGGGGTTTTGAAGGGGTTTGGTTTGTGTTCCAGAGTCTAAATGCTTGACACTGGATGGTCATGTGCCTCTTGTGAGCATACTATATTTAGTATCATTAGATTTGATACTTCATCAAATCTAATGATCAATAGAAATTTATCCTGAGGATTTCAGGTTTATAATATATCAATAAGAGAGGTTATTGGAATATTTATTCATAGGTGGATATTACGCAATTGAAGGGGTTTTGGAGGAGTTTACTCGTCGTTTGGTTTGTGTTCCAGAGTCTAAATGCTTGACACTGGATGATCGTGTGCCTCTTGTGAGCTTACTGTATTCAATATCATTAGATTTGATAATTCATCAAATCTGATGATCAATAGAAATTTATCCTTACATTCAGGTGTATAACTTCATCAAATCTAATGATCAATAGAAATTTATCCCGAGGATTCCAGGTGTATAATATATCAATAAGAGAGTAAGGTCTCATGAGTTCTTAGGAAGAATTGGCATGCGTGAAGAGTCTGTTTGTTCAGGATGGTCCGACATCAATGCGTACAGTGTACAATTTTGAGGAATGTTCCTATAGTTTGAAATACTTAAATGTCGATTGTTGAGTCAAGAAGTACTCATCCTAAACATGAATACTTTACAACTTCTTAACCCTTCAACAATGTTGTGGTCAATTTTTGGTTGACGAATGACAAATAATCTTTCTATATAGGATAATAGTGTGATAGTTCATCCTTGGAATTATGTGTAGGTTGAAGAGGGGGATATCATATAGAGCAGTTCGACCTCCAAAGTAGATGATGTCATACATACATCATTAGATGTTACACACATCATTAGATGTTTTTCTGCTTGTCTAAAGGGCGATGAATTCCCCCGAGTTCTTGGACTACGGGAACTCAGCCATAGCAACAAGCTGACGTAACAGAGTGATTGCCATGTCAGCTAATAATGAAAAAAATTAATTTCTAATATATGTATTTTTTTAAATCTTAATTTTTAATATTTCAATAAATTTTTTAGTTTTCTAATATTTTTTTAATAATATCAAATTTTGGCTAGTTGTGGCATGGAGAACTAGCCTAAAACAACCCTCCAAGGAAGAGAAATAAACATCCAATGTTCCATGGTCACCAGGCAAGCGTTCAATGGTTAAACCTCATAGAATGAGACTTAGCACCAAGATAGTGAGCTAGAAAATCATCCAAATGTTAGATGATTAGGTACACCCTTCCTTTATAAAGTAATTGTGAAGGTCATTCATTGGACACTTTTTGTATTCTGTGACATTATAGGTTTATCTTTCAATTGCAAGTTATCATTTGTAAAGAATGCTTTTCAAAGATTGAAGTATGTAAAGTGAAAAAGACAGTTTCTTGAAGGTTAACCATGAATTGCAATTTAACTTTGTAAATCAAACAATATGTAAAGCAATTGGAAAAGGGGATTCTAGAAAGAGATGAGGATTAAGACATTGATAAAAAATTATTAAACTTGACTCTAAATGACCATCTACATCTTTATCATTCTTTATCAAATTCAAGTGTGCACCTTTTACTTTGACAATGATATCATTGAATGATACATTTATGGATATTCTTCACTAGATTTGAATTTGAGCACAATAAGCACAATAATTTTATTCCCATACAACTATTGGTGTATAAAATGCCACATACCTAATAAATGGCTTTTTTTTAATTGGAAACATTGCAAAATGGCATACAAATTGGCATACAAGCAACCATCTGATAAAACCATAATGATGAGTTTATATCCTAACTTAGTGCATAGAAGTGAGATTCCAACAAAGGTCATGAGCACATATTCCATGTATGGAAGCACACACCCTCGCAAATGTTAATTTACTTATGGAAGAGAATGTGCTTAATTAACTTACACATTGTTCCAAATTGTTTATTGGCATACTTTAACCCTATAAGGACGCCACAAACCACAGTGGTCAAATGGTTGACTTCATTGTTCACTATGTAAGAAGATAATGCACCTATTGGTCCAAAAATCAAAGAATTTCGGTGGCTACCTTGGTCATGGGAGGCCCCATCCTTAGAGGGTTAACCTTTAACCCTTAAAGAACGGACCTATCACCGTGGGAAAGGCGGGGGGTGCAGTATATAGTGCTTGACCGAGTGGAAAAACATTGTGCACGCAAATGTTTAGCTTTGGAAAAATTGTACAAACCAATACCTGATGGGATTGCTACCCATTCAAAAATTGCGAGAAAGGTAGCATAGCACATAACACTTTCATGTGAAAATCTTTACTATCTTCATAGAATTAGGGCTTCCTAAAAATATGGAAGCAATTAAAGACACTAAATTTGACTTCCCATGATGGTTGACAAATGTGTAGTCACTTTCACATTAAAAAATGGATGAAAATTGGCAATTATGCACTCACCAAATGAGTTTTTTTTGTCATCCAAAGGACAAACAACGTCCACCTCGTCCTTCAAGGATTCATCGATGGAATGGTGATCGTGGAAATCATCCATTTTGATACCGTGGGAATTACTAGTTCAAGAAAATAAAAAGTCCTTGAAAGTCAAAGTACCGTAGGAGATCTCCCCTTTTTCACTCAAAATTCAGAGGATGAATAGTTGTACTTCTATCCTACACACCAAAATACGGATTCTCTCTCATCCATCCGACACCAAACGTCCGCTGCCCTCCGTCGTGACGTTGAAGGATTCACGCCATCATGATTCCACGTCAGTGATGATTGCGCTCTCTGACTACCCCCAATAATGTGCACATCATCAACCCTAAACGCCGGAAAGTAAGCGGAATCATTTTCCTGTTTGTTTTCTCCCAAAGAGTGCAGCAGTAACAGGCAGTCTGATTTCAGCAGATTCAACACAAACCCAAGTGTTCGTAGTAGTTTTACTCGTACAATTATACATGTTTACAACAATTCGGGTCACATGAATGATCCCGAATTCAAGGCACAACATTTACAACCACCCACCTCCGCCTGTGAACAGACCATTCGGAGAAAAAGGTGGTGTGCACAGACTACAAGAATCTAAGTTAAATCATGGAGAGATCGACAACCCATTCATTCTCCACCTTGCCTACTGTAGAATTAATACACATACCAAGGTGGAAACCCTAATCCGTTACTTAAAAACACATCAGGAATGGCAGGAATGCATTCTTGGGCTGCCTTGTGAAAGATTTCTGAAGCAGTCGATCAGCAACGTACCACTTGGAAAGAGAAGAAGAATATATATATATCCGAGTCCGGGCAAAAATTGGTGGAGAATAAGACTGGAATCACAGACTTCAGTTCAGTCACAAGAAGACGGGTTGCTGTTGTTGTTTTTGTTGTTTGTTTTTTGTTTCTTGTTTTTGCTGTTTTTTTTCGTGTCATGTGGAGAGGTACGTCAGAAGAATGACTGCAGTGGCGACACTGAAGAGGTGGTGGTGGTGTTGCCAGGTTCCTGGGGAAGCTGCTGAGGGACTATAAATTGGTGATCCGTTCGGTGCTACAGGAGAAGTAGAAGGTGGAGAAATACCAGGGGTTGTACTATTCAGTGTTCTGCAAGGCCAGCAACCAAAAAAAAGAAACCGATTAATTTCAGTCACAAAATGCGCCTTCAACAATCCGGAACCCGTTTGAAAAGCAAAATAATTGAAAAAAAATCCAGCTATTGTAAGATCATGGGTCGATAATGATCGATGGCACCCATTCCTGGGCAGCAAATGAATGCACCAATTCTGAATTTTTTTCATTTCACGGTTACTATGAGATGAACCTCTACGTGGTGAACTTTCGCAAGTGGGATCACAACTATACATTCAATTCTCAGATTTTCAATGCAGGAATGAACGAACCCTGATTACGAATACGAAAAAGGCAATGAAACTATTAAACTGGAAGTGAAACTCAGGAAGTGGCGACACTTACATGTTCGATGGTGTGAATACACAAGTCCCTGAACCTGTTTGCAACAAAACAAGACCCCAAATCAGTACGAGAATACACGGTAACCACTTGAGGAACAAAACCTCGGGCACACAAGCAAAGATTGCGAGCAAAACTAGACTTCAAACAGCCACCTCGGTACAATCACAATTAGGTCTCAAAGGCGGGCGATTTCCCCATAAACCTCAGCTTTTGTGACAAGTTGATAAAGCTCTTCCCTTGAAGGAGAATGATGACCTAAACTGACAGAAGTTCTATCGACATTGAAGGGAAACGTGAAAGACTTACGGGCACAGGGATATCAATCACTGATAGTTTTGCAACCCTCTCAAATGACACTACCGCAAGAGACAAATCATGGGTATCAACCGAATGCACTTCAATTCCACATCAAATATTTCTTCAGGAGATTCTTCAGGAGGAATGTGATTTGGGAGGCGAATTCCGTATGTAATTACAGAGAGAGTTTGAGGAGCATCACCGTCTCAAGAAAAGAGGGTAAGGTAGAGGTACATGTTCCATTGACTGTACATAGCATGTTTAGCAGCTCCGCCATTGACTATAAATGTGAGCTTTGATTTATGCTAAGTGTGAAACTACTTTGAAACAGTMTATTGGCATTCAGATTTTTGCAATTGATTTATACTTGAAAACAAATTTAAGGTGGAGCAAAATTTAAGGTGGTGCGAGTTTCTAGATTGTTGTCAGAAAAGGCGAAAGAATGATCCAAACTTGGCTGTGGTGAGGAGAAGGCTAGCTAGGGAAGAAGGTGTCCCATACTCGGATCGATGGAGACTTGCTGCGCAGTGCCACTGAAGTCACAAGAATCCGCAGTCGCGTTCATTCGCACGAAGTAAGCATTGAAGGCCCAATCGCAATGGTGAGCCAGTGTGTTGGGATCGTAGCAAGCCCCTCCCGAGCTGATAGGCCCGCAGTTGATTTGCCCTTGGTTGGAAAGTTGGCCGCACACCCAGTCCAAATCTAGTAAGCAGCCGAACCCAGGGTCCTCCACCGGGACGGAAAGAGCAATTACCGGTACTCCAGAAAATAATCAGTTTTTGGAGCAGTTAATTACTGCAAACTAGATGAGTTACTGATCATGTTATACTTTACAGAAATTGTTGATTTTGCCATATCTCATAAGTATTCAGCACTGACTTCACACTACAGTACTGAAACCCATTTGATTTTACTGCACCTAAATCTTAACTGTACTAACAATTGTGATGTATTTTCGAAGTCACACATTGGTAGCCCCATGGCCGAAGCAACTGAAATTATGCACTTTCTGGAGCACCGGTCGGTCGCACTTGGCTGGGTCGAACTACAAATATGCAACAGGTGTAAGTTAATGAGAGAATCTAGTGTTGTGTGTAAAAGCTAATTAATTGATTGATTGATTGATTTGGTGAAATTCAGGTAAAATTTTACCGCTGTTCAGTGTGCAACTGAAATGTTGAGAAGAGTATTGGAAGAGTCAGTACTGACAGTCAAAATGAAGGTTAAAATGCTTAGTTGGAAGCAGCGTTCCCAAAACTGCCTAAACCTCACTACACTACTGATGGTAAATAGTGTTACCCATACTAACTATTTTACTAACTATTTTAGAAATGTTATAAGTTTTTACTCTTCATGAATATTTTTACAAGAGTGCGTGCATCCTAATAGCACTATAGTTTCGAAAAATTTGTATCTAGAGTTGGTAAAAATATTCATAAAGAGTGAAAACTTATGGCTATTTTAAATCAATTAGTGTAGGTAACATTACTTACCATCATTAGTGTATAGTGTAGCTTTCTACAAAAAAAAATCCTTGCACTACTGGTACTGGTACATTGTAAGAAAGGGCTTTAAATGGAGGTGTTTTAGCAGACAATAAAATTTGATAGCCATTTTCCAACTTCCTTCCTCCACAATGAAATTAGCATCTATTTAGTTGTAGCACTCTCAATAATCCTTCACAACTTACAAAATCCTTTCTTTTCTATTATATTTTGATACTACTCACTCTCAAGGTAGCCAAAGTTGATGCCTGCTCGTCTTGAAGGGTAGCATACTGCACTAAATTCCATAAAATAGTTCTGCGATCACTCGTTGGAAGCGGAAGCCATTTTGGACGTACTTGATACAGGAACTTGGATAGTGATGAAGAGTTTCAATGGAGTTGGGTTTGATTTGATGTTTATTTGACTTCACTGAAGAGTGGCCGCTTCTTCAACTGGAAGGAACTCTATGGCCATGTGAGTGAAAGACTAATCTTCATGAATAAAATGTAGTTTTTATATCCATTCCATGTTGACTGACACGCAGTTTGTGACTCTTTGTATTGCTTTTTAATGGTTTTGTAGTGATGAAGATACAGTAAGGTAGGAGGCTTGAACTCCAACCGGGCATTTTGAACCGAACATGACACAGAGGTACATTTTGCTTTCTTCAATAAACCAAAATGTACAAATTGTGTACATTTTAGGAGGTGGTCGTTTTTGGAGTCCTATGACATTTCAACTTCAAAATTTGATAGCTAATTCCACAAAGCTCCAAAAAAATAAGAAACATCTTGGGTTAAATGCCTAGGCCTCTTGTCTTTCAAAGAAAAGTTACTGAAAAATAGTTCAAAATGTTTTACCTCTCCAAAATTTAGTTTCAAGAGCTTAGATGATTGCTTTATGAACCTCCTACCTTATATTACTGCAATGTTGATAAGGGAGGTAGAAACTACCCATTTAAGAGCATATTGGTTTATTAGGATCCCTCCTCTGCTGATTGAAGCATTTTCTAACAAATTTTCAAGGAAAGAAGGGAGGGAGGGAGGTTTATCACAATTTGATTTGTAATATTTAGTTTAAACTTAAACTAGAGTAGATATGATTTTCTAAAGCTCACAACAAGAAAGTGCTATTGAAGGCCAAGGTGAACTGATCCCCCCTTGCTTGTCTCCAAGGAAAAATGCTAAATCTTTTTTTATCTTTCACGCATGATAAAATTAGCAAATTTTGAATTCATGTTTGCTATCAGAGGTCTCAAACTAGGTATGTTAGGTGCAAAAGATAATTTAATCAAAAACAAAAGAGGGGGCTTTTTTGTTTACTTGCACTTCCCATTAAAATTAATGTCAAATAGTTGTCCATCAAGGCATCAATGGTGCAAATGAAGTTAAAAAATGAAGGCATGCAAACTTGAAACTTGAACGACAACATGGTGCATGTAATTGTCCTTGGATGGCACAAATTCAGTGTCCCACCACTCATAAAGTCCATGTCATGTACACTGCAATTATGTCTACGCAATTCCGAATCAAACCGAGTCCCTAATTGCTCATAAAACTTAGCAACAATATTTTCTAACTGGCACCAATTCATCACTCAATTATTTTTTGTTCATATGGTAACAATTTATAGTTTAATAGTAGGGGCAGTTCTTAGAGTATCATGGACAAAATATGGGAAGGCTACCTGGCTTATTGATCATAGTCCTACCTACTTTGCATTGATTTTAAAGAGGAGCACTTCAAAAAGCCACTTTTTTTACATTCTCATCTCCAAGTGCAAAAGAAAGAAAAATTCCAACAAAAATGCCACACCAAAATGGATATTTCATTACATGAGATTTGAGGCCTCCAAAAGATTGCGAGTTCCCATACTACGAGAACGTAGAAAACTACGCCTCATCAGCGTTGTGACGTGGCCGAGAGTCTGCTACGTCATTTTAATTTTTTTTTTACTTCTTTTTTTGATTTCAAACACAAAAAAAGAATTTTTTTTGTTTAGTAATTGAAACCCTAACAGGAATCATCAGTTCCCTTACTGCATTGGGGACAGCGAGGGAGTAGGACTGAAACGGCCCTCCGTTGCCCTCACATCTCATGTAATGAGTATAATCCATTTTATTCCTCACCACCACATACTATTATATATCAAAATAAAGATTTTGGACACTCTAACTATTCATCAAACTTGTTTAATATTAATGTTAATTGCTAAGGGTTTGTACATCTTGATATTTAGGACAATATAACATCATAAATGACAATAAAAATATTATAATATTATAATATTAATAGTATTAAATATTATTAAAATATTAAAATAAAAATATAATTTATATTATTATTATTATTATTGCATTCAACACCTTAGTTCATCACAAAGTTTAGAACCCGCGGTTTGTCAACAGTTATCATGTGGTTATCAACTTATCATTGTTTCATGGGTTTGTACGTCAATATACAATTTAGCACATCATTACGATGCACTACTTTACAATGTATTGCACCGTTACAATGCAACATTTGCAATTTACCGGACAAACGAGCTTTGTAGATATTTTTTGCACTTTTATAATTTATTTTCCTTTAAATCCCACATCAAACCTATTTTTCATATTCTGAATCCGTTTTTTCCTCTATTTTTTCCTCTAAATACAAATTTTATAGATTTTTCACCAAATTTTTTTCGATGTTTTCAAATTACAACAAGGTTTATCCCAATTCCACAAAGGTAGCAACACCCAAATGTAACACTAGTTGTTTTTTGACACCTAAAAAACAACCTAAATCCAAGTGCAAGTAGACCTAAAGTAAGCAGGTGGGGTTCAAAGAAGTTGTCACTCTTCCAAAAAGTGGCCAATCACCCACGTGTGATTCAAGCTTAGAGTGTGTCCCTTTTGGGTGTTTCCATGCCCACTTTGAAGTTAGTCTAGTCTCTATAGTAGGTGCATCTACATAGTTGTTTTCAAAAATTGTATTATATTCATACGAGCTTGAAAAAATACGAAACCAATTTTGTTGATTACCTATTCCACTTCCCAACAAGCACACATCATTTTATTCTATAGCTACCCTCAAGATCTGCAAATTTAAAACACTTTTAGGTTCTTCTACCTTAGCTAACAATAAACTAACCCCGGGGGACGGATCCATTTATAATTCATAAAAAGGTCAAACTAATTGGCGCGGTCATTCTATTTCACGGCTCTGCCACTGTCTATTAGCAGGGCCGTTTCCCGAGCTACAGTACTTGGTCAACAGTTCTGCTCAACAGAACTACAGGAACGTTACAGTTGTCCTTCCCCAACTTGACCGGTTCAGTTCCACCGTGGAAATGGATACTCCGTAGAAAATACGTGGTTCGTGCCACACCCTTCAAATAATTTTATAAGGATTAATAATCAACATCACCTACCACCCGTTGCTTTAGCTGGTCATCTTCACCGTGGCACCTTAAGATCGCACTGTAAATCTTGAGTATATTGATCTCTACCAAAATACCGTACATGTAGGTCAGTTTCTGACTTACCCCACCTCTGCAACTCAAAGAGAATATTGTGCCCTTTACATTCAAAAGTTGGTGATGTTGGTGATTTGCTTGCCATTGGTATAGATTGTTTAAAACTCTAAAGAGAGAAAAATAAAAATAACATAGTCTCATCTACAAGTGTCTAAATAAGAATGTGATTATTATTATTAACTTGTATTAGTTTTATGTTGGTGTTGTTGGCAATTGAAAGAACATTCACATAGATTCTCTTCATATGGGATTATTGTGCACCGTGATTGTGCACCATATGAATAAAATTGTAAATTTTCAAAAAGCTATTATAAATGTGCTTAAAAAAATGTAGATTCTAATGTTCATAAGATATTGAATTTAAGTAAAATTCAAAACAGATAGATTATTTAGCAAGATTGAAATCAACTCTTTTTACCTCAATAGGTGTTGAAAAGGAAAAATATCTTTTTAAAATACTTGAGTAATCCTAAGAAGGTGGAAAATAGACCATTTAAACTTGAAGATGATATAGGCCACWTCCTCTCAACCAATAATAAAAAATTACCTCCCAGCACAAAATTTATTTATTTAAAACAAAAATATCCAATTTTCTTTATTAGCAATTTGTAAGCTAATTACATCCCAAAACAACCTACTATCATCTAAATAAGGCTTCTATTATTTAATTGGAATACACATTAAGTTTAATTGGTATTAWGTTTTGACCTACTTCACCTACTACAACTACATTGTATATCTTTGAACRATTTGCCCTTTGTTGAAAATTTGTTGAAAATAGTATTAATATTTGTTATAAAGAACAATGATTTATACCAAGCTTTTTTTGAAATGAGAAATAGTATAAAGATTTCTAAAGTAATAGTTTTCTTTCTCACTCTTAAAACACTATTGACATTGCTCTTGAAGTCAAATAACCACTGCTTTCAAGCTCAATTTTGCTTTTATATAATTCTTTGATAAAATGTTGATAATTTTTATATGKGAAAAAGATTTTTCTAGGAGAAACAAGTAAAAATGTGTTGGAAAAATAAAATTATTATTATTTTCAATTGAAACACATACAAAAATAATTTGGAATTTTTACTATAAATTTAGAATGGAGAATGATTTTTTTATTTGAAAATAAAAAAATAGTTTAAAAATAAAAATACATATATATATATACATACATACATACATACAATTATATATATATAATTGTGTAGTTTGGATTTTAATATGTAGAGCTTCCAATTGGATGAGAGCAATTCATTGCCCAAGTTCAATTAAATAGACCCTACAAAATTCAGATCTTATCAGTAAATTTTTTTTTGAGTTTCTGCGAATTGCTCATTTGGTAATCAACTATACAATGAAGATGCCTATTATGATTTCTTAAAACTATAGTGATCCATTTCAATTACACTTATGTAGTTTATTTAATAAGAGAGCTTGGCTTTGGTGAATTCTTGATGATAAGACTTTGGGAATTGTCTAATGGAATTGACAAAATGCTACATTAAAATACCTAGAAATTTTTATATTCTTTTCACTAATGTCCTACACAAGTGAAAACCGGTTTTCTAATGTTTTAAGTGGAGTCCTAGTAGCTCTAAAAGCTCTGCCAAACTGAACTTCCTTTTCACTCCTACAGTACAACCTTCTGCATGGGATGCGGGCGATATATCATGAAGCCCTAAAGCGCATTCGGTTGTACCTTTCACTAAGTTGTTTTGCATAATTTTTTGGCACTCAGTGTCGCTCTCTTGCACTAGATCCTTTAGGCTAATTCTGCGTTTTTCACATAATGGGGGCTTGGGCTTCAGATCCAGTGCATTTAGACGGTGCTCCCCAGTGACAGGCATCTCTTCACGATTGACTCCAGATTTCTGGACGTCGCTCTTCTTATTGGGACCTTCCTCTTCATCACTCTATACAACTTTCCTTTTCTATCTTCTATGAAGAGGGGCTGCCCGCAGTCTCTTCTGTTTCTCCATGTCCCCTCTACCGTACTTTGTGTTATTCTAGATTCTGACTACGTTGCCAAAATTACAAAATTAGCACGAATTCAAGGATATTCATGCTCCAACGAACCCTAAACCCTGGAATGCATGCGCACCTGTGTAAGCAGGAGTGAGCCTACAGACACAGGAATCAATGTACCTAAACATGAAGGTGGCACCCGCGGAGCAACTACAACTAAAGCGGCTACACAATCCATTGTTCCACGCACGGAAAGAAGTACTACAGTGCACAATGTGGCCCTATCAAGCTCCGCCGGAACCCCACAGCAAGAACCCGCTTGGACTGATTGAACTAGACACCTTCAACGGCAAGAGGAACCAACGTGCGATGGCTAAATGGCAAAGCCGTCACGTACCTCTGAAACCTCCGTGACTCTTGAATGGGAGGCCGATTGCAGTAGTCACGCACCCGAATTGCTCCTAAAACTCTTCCGCATTGCCACAGGTCGGTGTCTTCCACCACCGCAAGCTTGCCCACTCCCTTCCGTGGAAGCGACGTCCCAATCGTCCTATGAACCTCCCTCACTCTCGCGAATTCGGCAATCAGAGATGTATGCTTACATTGCTTACATTGTATTAGATCTGAGGACCAAGAATTTTGCAGGAACTCCAATTCGTAACCTTCAACTAGAAACAACTCCGTCTAGGTCGATTGTGAACCCCGAACCCTAGTCCACGGCGGCGCGTGAGTGAGGAATGGCTCAGTGAGTGAGTAAATGCCACGGTAGCGAGTCATCAACATCACAATCAAGAAGTCCAAGAAACTRACACTCATCCATGTCTGTCATTGACTTTAATGCATCCACGTGTCATCAGAGACGCATACCTGGGATTTCAATCGACAGCCCATATTCAGCCTTCCGTACCTCTAATAGTACTTGCAGTACTCGTAGTACACGTAATACTCACACAACAAAAAGCAAAAATGCAATAAATAGTACAAGTCTTTCTTGCAAACACCCAGCAAAAGCGATAACAAGTGCTTGTAGACTGAAGACCCCTTGTGTACCTCACTAACATTCCATTGTTTGTCATGTTGTGGGATGGGCACAGGTGAGGTCTGCAGCCTCTAGGAGTATTTTCAAGACTGTCCAAATATTTCTTACTACTTACTCATAAGCTTTGTTTTGAATTTGATGGCTCCATGTTTGAAAGGTGATGGGGGATAGATATATGTATGAGGAAATCATAGCTTGGACGATGAAATGGAAGTATTACCATATACAACCGGTGAACTCCATACATACTRATTTAGTACAKGTCAAAAYTGAGGCTTAYAYATAGATGACAAGCTAGTTTCTTTCTCAGTGACAATACACAGAAAACGCTTYAGGATGAGGTTGTATTTGAATCTATATTGAGGCTATGTTAGTTTATTCYAGATATGATTTGACAAAATAAGATAATGGCCCATTCATGGGATGTTCCAGAAAATGGCGGTTTTGTTTGTTACATTGAGATCTCCAAGACCATGCAGGCCCTGGATAGGTTCTTGGTACCGTCGGAAAGCGCTCGGCAAGGAGGGATGTAAGGAATTTGTTTTGTAGCATTCTCACTCATGGTGCAAAAACTATGAATTTTGGAGTTATTTGTAGTTCTAAAAAATCAGAAAAATACTTTTACTTTTATTTTGACTATGGCAATGGCACAGGGCAGGCATCCAGGGAGGGATTATACCTTCAGGGAGAAACATTCTGGTTGGTTAACAATGTTATGAAATTAGCAACATTGTTCGACACAAACCACATGGATGAACAAAATGTGATTGGATGAAAAATGCATAACACCCGACAACGTGGGCAAAATCGCGTAATTGAGCAAGAAACCCTATTACAGCGCAGAGAAATGAACGGGACCAGTGGTTTACGGGCAGCAAAGAAAACATGAAAATCCTGCAATCTGTTGGTTCTCTCGCCCACCATTTCCGAAGCAMCTCTGTTTGTTTGTGGCTTAGATTCTCCATTTATAGTGGGCGCCTCGGTTATCAGATCATGTTGGTGGGCACGCAATGTCAAGATTCACAAATGGAATGGTTGAAGAGAAAATGACAAAGCAGGTCAGTCCTCCATTTGGACGTACAGTACAGTACAGTTCAGTACAGAATCCTTCATATGTTTTGGCCATGATAGAAAYATTTAGGGTTTCTGAGCTCTCCTTCTCCGTCTGTTGCATCTCGCTTCTCCGYCTGTCTGTGTGTCTGAGCATTCGAGGAGCTGGTTGAGGGTTTGTGTGGTTGAGGAAGGAGGCGAGCATGGCTTTGTAGTTGGCGAAAYTCGAAATGACGGAGCGACATGGAAGACTCCTTGAAGTATCTCCTGGGACATGATTCACCATTCCTTAGCTTAGTGGCAGTCGTGCACATGAGGGTCGCATCCCATATGATTGTCGAATGCTTCCAACTTTTGTGGCTTCCTGCAGTGCATATCCTTCAAGTTTGGAACATCTTGTTGAAGGTCATATTGAAGCAGAACCCCAGGACATCTTGGATGAATCTGCTCTGCTCCTGATCTTATTCTGGAATTCTACTGTGCCCCTTCCATATTTCAGTGAAGTTTCTACAACAACGTTGAGAATATCTGTTCTTCTAGTTACTGTGTACCTTGGAATGTCAAATCGTTCAAATTCGAATCATACTTGGGTTACGGTTTAGCAATTTCGARCTCTAGGAAGAAGCTCACAGAACAATCACAAAGTCAGTGCATGAAACCTAGAACCTACAATAAATATACTCAAAATTGTGATTTCATAGTCCCTGTAAATCCACACTACCTGTATTATTGTGGGGTTTTCAAAACTACTATACTGAGAAATAAACCTCCTCAAAATTGCTGTGGTTCACAGTGATTGCAGGTTTGAAAATGGAAAACAAGTTTGACGTTCAACACTTCAATGTCCACACAAACATTGCCATGAGCAGGTCCCCATTCAGCATTGAATGCCTGCATGGTGAAATGCATCTCGCTCCATCCATTCTMGCAGGTTCAATCCACATGACATCAGGGAATCAATGGTGCTCAGATGGAAAGTATAGACAGTAACCAATGACCAAATGCACGGTATTGATATACGTCCTACACAAAATACAGGCTACAATGCGAAACCAGTCAGACTTCAGATCAAAATGATTAGCTAGAGGCAAAACATCAGCTCCATTCCCAAGAAGTTTCTCCAAGATTTTGCAATAAGTCAGCACCATTACATTACGGCATTGTCAGTTACGTCTCTGAAACTACAAGAGAAAGATTTATGTCAATACCAAGTCTCCCAAGATAGAGTGAACTCCGCAAAGTTTTCAAATRGACCTGAGAACATTCAAAAAACCTAACCTCAACGTTTACACATGAGCAAATGATCACGACTCAAGCAACGTGACTCCTCTTCCGCAATTTGGCTGATGATGAGCCCCTACTACTCCCACAAGTTTCGGCAGCACAATTCAGTAACCTTCCAAAAGTGCATTGTCGAATGAGTATCCAAAATGTCGCTTACAAATGTCGCAAAAACCCTTCACCTACGAATACACCTGTCCACGACTACCCGGAGGCAATTTTCAAGGGCAAGATTTATTTCAAGACCAGGTCAACGTGAACTCAGCAAAGATTACAAATAGACCTGAAAGCCATTAAGAAAARACAGAGTTACCCCGGACCTCTACACCTACACGAGCAATTCTCCAGCAACTCGACTCCTCTTCAGCATTTTCGCTGATGATGAATTTCTACCACTCACACATGTTCCAGCAGCACAATTCAGCAATATTTCCATACGTGCATTGTCAGTTAAGTATCCAAAATGTCGCTTACACACACAAATCCTTCCCCTAGGAACGCGCCTATCCACGACTACCTAGATGCAATTTCAAATTCAAAATTTATTTCAAAACCAGGTCAGCGTGAACTCCACAAAGATTACAAATGGACCTGAAAACATTCAAAAAGCAGCTCTCCACCTACACAAGCAAAAGCAATTCTCTAGCAACTCGACCCTCCTCTTCAGCAAATTTGGCTGAAGATGATGGACCTCTACCACTCACAAATCTTACACCGCGTCGCGTCGCGCCCTAATCRTCGTCCTTGTACTCGCGACGGTCAAGGTAACGTGGCTGCACTCCACTCCCCTGGCACGTTGTGCACGTCAAGGAGCCAGAGCCCTCGCAATTGATACACCTRGAGACTTCTCGCTCTCCACCTCCAAGCTCCACCGTGATGTTCCCCGCACCCACGCAGAAGCGGCACACCTGCGAGCCCGTTCCTTTACACGGGAAGCACGGCTGGTCATTCTCCCGGCTCTCCGAGCTTTTCACCTGCGACTCGTAGAAGATCGGCACGCCGATCCCGACTGCGACGCCTGCCACGCCCACGCTGATTGCGAGTATCGTATCCTGGTCGACCTCCAATGCGCGCACCACCAAGCTCTTCCTGCTTCTCGACGAATTTTTCACTCCATTCTTGGCCAAATTGGCGCTCA
The DNA here is from genome assembly GCA_006891605.1 of Pleurozium schreberi. Taxonomy (NCBI): domain Eukaryota; kingdom Viridiplantae; phylum Streptophyta; class Bryopsida; order Hypnales; family Hylocomiaceae; genus Pleurozium; species Pleurozium schreberi. Next base: position 112,825 of record VACF01001733.1, on the reverse strand, counting down.
ATGGGGGCAAAAAAGAGCTTGAAAGAGAGCGCTTCGACGAAGCAGGCGCAATTGCAGGCAGCGAGGGTGTCGTCCAGCAAGGGCAGCGGCGAAGAAGAGACGACGCCATAGCTGCGGGGGCAGCGATGCTGGCAAGGAGGAAGAACGCCTTCGGATAAGGGCCCCACGGATACCCACGATGGTTYTCACGGGGATAGGGGGGTGATCAGGGCCCCACGGAACTTATCCCTCGAATGGAGGTCTGTTATGAATTTCAGTTTAGGCTACGTGGCAAATGGGGAGGGCCTTTTGGGTCGTTTACGTGGGGTCCTGAATCCTTATCTCGTTTAAAATTTGAGAAACTCATGACCGAAAATTGGATCTGTGATGCTTGAGTAGAGTGGCATGAAGAAGAATTCCCGTCTCTTTTTGAGACTAGGGTGCATAAAGAGGATGTTCTTTCAATCAGAAAACGAGGGTATAAAAACGTTCTGACATTCAATGGTTGCACTCAAATTTTAATTCAAATTTTGAGTGCATTTCTCAATGAAATGTTCGGTTCGATGTCTTGTTTGAAAGCTACTTAGAATGTGCGACTCATGAGCTATAACAGACCCTCTAAGTCAGAGTATTGAGATCACAGCATGAAATTGAAAACGGACACTATTAGCTGTCGTAGGAATAGTATACTATGGACTTCAAGAATGTTGAAGCTAAAGTAGATAAAATTGGGTAAACTTGTAAGCAACACAAACAACAAATGGACTGTTTATAAAGAAACCATTTCAGATTCAGTTGAACTTAGAAACCAGGATTACATTCGGTTTCAAATACCAAGACAATCGATACTGTCTGAAATGCATCTCATGCATACAGATGGCCTATACGTCACTCCAAATATTGGAACTCTGTAACTGTACATGTTATATTGAAGGCAGGACTGTGTTCTGGCAGSAGAAATCTCTGTGAAATGTACAAGWGCTTCCCACCTAGAGCTGGGTACCTACAAAGACCTCAGGAGAGGATACTTACGAAGAAGCTCCCTCTCCGACAGTGTATCATTCTCATCTTGCGGAGTCCATAGCACTTCCACAGCCTGCCAAAATACGTAATTCAATGGTTCATACAAGCCCAAGCCAAACGTACTGCAGAAAAAATCCTTAGGACAGTGGAACGAATTAAGATAAGATGATAATTTGATAAGGCAGAACGAGAGAATGACGAAATAAACACACCTGTATAGAGCTCTCTGGCAAAGAGCCCAACTTCTGAAGCGCTAACTGCAAATCTGCACTGCTGGAGATCGCTGACAGCTTATGTTCTCCCTCCACAGCTACTAAAATAGTCACCTGTAAGAAAGTCAAGAAACTCACGAAGAATCCAAATAAAGGATGAAATTGCCATAAACATGGCTACGGGTGTGCAATCCCTTTGAAACTAATTTGCAAGGGTTTATCTAACGCAAATGACGATGGACGATGAAATGAATTATATAATGTACTCACCACAATAAACTCGCTGCTAAATCGATTGGCTTTAGATGCTGCTATCATGCGCTTCCGAATACTGTTCACATTGATGAAAGTTTCCTCATCAAACTTTCCTCGTTCCTCCAATGACAACTGATTGAATTGCTCTTCAGTGTCGCTTTCATTGCGCTTCACAAAGGACTGTTACCAATGCATCGTTCGTTAGTAGCTCGTACTATGTATCAATGTGCTGTAATCAAAACTTCTTGAGTCTTTGAACTTTACAAAAGTGTCATGATACAGAGGAACACGTAATTTGAAAAATTATATAGCAATGTCAGTGTAAATATCACTTTGGGCAATTAAAAACCACAGAAATGAAATGAAATTGAATAACAAGATATTGAAAAGGACTCAGCTAAWGATAATAAACACGCAATAAAAAGGAGGATAGGAATGGCGAACATACCGAAGAAAGTCCAGACATACAAAAATCTGGATGCCTCAGCAATGACAGACATGCCTCTGCAAACAAAAGTAATGAACACAGTTCTCATCAAGTGTACAAATTTTCTAGACRACAACATCTAGTGTAGACGACAAATACGTGCATCAATTACTTTACAAAACGTTACCTGTCAGAATATTGTGCAATCCTTTCGTAGTCGTAGTGTCGGCATCCTCAGCAATCTGGTCCAGATCCTGCTGTAGCGTTCTCGCTAGCCCTAATAACCCAACCTGTATTTCCGTTCCCAAAAGGACTTTGATTACTAATTCCAATATTTATGAGTACCCTCAAATCCTACCTAATTTATCAAATACTTCTAATTGCTGAAGTCAAAGATCTGTTTGACAGTTCTAATAAAATTCATGTCAGCTCTAAACCCCAAATAAATAAACTGTCCAGACTTCTAAAACTAAAACAAACAAATAAACAGTCCAGCACAGGTTGAACGCAGGGGTACCTGAAGTTTAAGAACGCTCGAAGTTTGCGTCCCAGCTCGTAATGAGCCACCAAATGTCTTCTCTGAGAGAAAACCGTTCACTGCAATCATAGATGCGCATCCCATACAAAAGGCGATGAAGAAGAGGGAGCTGGAACCAAGTCCGAAGCTAGTTGCGGGACCCATATAGTGACTGGGAGCTGGGACTGAGAGAGGAATGGTAGTGAGGTATTCATTGTGATAGGTTTGAATYGGTGGTGCACTGTAAATCGGCGCACTTGGTTGTGAATAAGAYTGCCTTGGCGCTGGCGCTGGCATAGCTGGTGCAGACCTAGTTTGCCCACCTGTTACAATCCAAAGAGACATGTACAAACTTCAGTAACCTACACGGAAACATGAACCCAAAACAACAAAAAATGTTATCAGTAAGAACAATCAAAACACACATATGACGTTGCTAAGAAATTCAGATACAGCAKACCCCGTCTATTTGATACWGTAATACTRARTGGCTCGAAATTGAAAGTCATTCTTCTAGTTAACAAGTAAATCTTCAAATTCTACTGCAAGATTGCTACAGGAAAATATACAATCATCACAAAATCTCGCAGAGAGTAAGAGTAATAACTTCGAAACGAATTGCCACCGACTCTGCCTCCTGAAGCCGCGACTGCCATCTCCGGGCCCTGTGAGACCAGCAAGCAGAAAAGAAGAGCCACCATAGCCGGCTTTTTCACCAAACAAACAGCCTCCAGTACCGACTTGGCTACGCCCTTCACCAAGCCTAACCTAGTTGCGTCCATCTCTGCTCCCTTAGACATTTCCTCCTCCTCGTCCTTCTCCGCCCTCACCGCCACGACTTGCATCTCCTTGCTCTGAATTTGACCTACTCTCGAAGACGTAATCCTCAGAAAACAACGCCCATGCAACAAACTGCYCAGCCGAGGAAGCCCACGCAGCCCTAAATTCGAGCCACCCCAGGGCTTCACATTTCGCTTCGATTGYCGTGAACCAAGGCTGCTTCTCGTTCTGTGAAGATGAAGCAGCATCCCATGAGARGCGAAAGCCTCCATATCTACTAATCACCCGCTGTGTRGAAACCTAAAATTATTTCTGTCCAGARTCGACACAAAGTGCGAGAACCCACAAAAATCCTATCAACTGGGGACTGAGGCGCGAGCTTCTGGAATTCGGAGGTGCAAACATTCTAGTATACTGCATAACTCAGCTATCAATGCAGATCGAAGCTTCGCAATACCGGACAAACTCCTTCAGAAGACGGGAAATCCGCCGGTTAATGGAATGGATCAGACAGTCCTGTTGCGGTGAAATTGGCCTGGGGATTCTCCGTATTGTGGACTGGACTAACGTAGCACGGTGCAAGTGCATCCTCAGAAAAAGGCTCATCTACAGAAACTTTGGATAGAATCATCGATTAGCATACTTTCATCCACAGTCTCATCTAATCTATAGTCTTTTTTTCTTTGTTGGGTTGAAGTGTTCATCCACTGGAACATGAGAGAGAATGTTCTATATGCTTTTCCAGGTGAGGTTTTGCAAAATTTCACCATGTTAGTATTGCTGTCTGGCACCAGTTTGGATTGTTGGAGGATTAGGGCAAAGGATACTTGGATCGCTGTGGCTTGTGGAATGTGGAGGGGGGGCCTGCGCCGGTCATTTAGGGTTTGATGTGGCTTGTGTGGTGATGCTCTGGCATTGTGCTGTTGGTTTTGATGTGGGGCAATGCTGGTGGCTATCCAGCAGTGGCTTTCTCTTTCTTCGTGATGGGAATTCTTGAGCTGGTGTGGACCTGGAGCTGACGTTGCTGCCACTTAATTCCAGGACTGCGGCTTCAATTCCCACGCAATATTTTTTCGCCTTCCAATTCCGAAGAGATCTGCGCGGTGTGAYACACCCTTGTCGCAATGAAATTGTGAGATTCTCCGCCCTTCCACGATCCCTTACTTTGCGGGGACAGGTCCGTGAATTTTTCATGTTATAATTGCTCGTCAAGACTGTTTGGGTCTGGAAATTTGGGAATTGTGGAGTCTATTGGGAGTGAAGAGTGATTTTTGAGGTGTGGTTGCTGGGGTTTCAGGAAAAACGGAAAYGCGGGTCTGTTGACTAACTTCGAGACCATGGACTTGTTCAAGTCGCGTGGGGCTGATCGAGGGATGGGCGCTACCGGCAGCCTCTCAGCTGCCGAAATTAAGGTCTGTTCTACTCTTTTTCAGGATCTCTGTGTTCTTCAAATCTTTTTGGAGTCTTTTGCCTGAATTTTCATGTGTTAGTATGGTTGCCAGGCTACGCGATCCTCAAGAGTACTTTCTGGGGTTATAGGGTTTAGGGTTTAAGTATTTTTAGGGTTTAGGGGCAAGTTCAAGCCCTGACGGACCGAGGATCCCAAATTAGGGCTTCTCTTTTTCTTGAAGAGTAGATCATAGGAGACTTTCTTTTTACTTTGTTTTTTGATCAGCACATGCAATGTTCTTCACTGATTTTAGTGGTATAAACATTTCCCTTTCTGAATTTTTTTTCTCACAATATGATCAATCGAATTGTTCATTTGTAAACCATGTACCCTTGCCGCATGAACGGTAAATTGACTCATATAAATACTACGTTTTTGTATGCTCTGCATACTTTGATATAATAGCAGCAGTCAAGGATTGCAATTGTTGTTGACGATGATTTCCACATTGCCTTGTTGCTAACGGAGGTAATAACTTTGTTAWTGCAGGTTTATGATTATTTGGTAAAGACACCTGCTGGCCAACAGACAAGAGAAAATATAGTGGCATTTTTTAAGGCAACCGAGAAGTACAAGCTTACTAAAGCTGAGTGTTTACAAGCCAGCAATTTGCGTCCAGCTTCTGCTGTTGAAGTCCACCTTGTACGTTACCCTCCTCCTCTGCAGGAGAATTTAGTTAAGGGGCAACCTAATTTCACTATTTAGTGTAAGTATGTGCTCACATTCTCACTTGTCTTTGGTGATGGAACAGATCGTGGAGGATTGTGATGAACGGTTGTCAAGTGACACTGTAGACCAGTTTTTAGCTCAAATAGAGGAAATTTTACCGCCAATTCCAGAGCCCGAATCATAACAGGTCCAGGTATTGCAAGTTCTAAAATACATGATTACACTCTTTGGTAGGAAAATTAGAGAACAACACTTGTGGACAACAACCTGAAACCACTGGTGCAAGTAAACAAGGAATTGATTTTACATGCTCTAATTGTAGCTGTAAAGGCTTATATTAGTTCTTTCAATTGCCATCGACACTAGATAATGCTCAAGGCTTGAGAGCATTATGGGACATAATGCCAAGTCTAATAGTTCATCACAAACGTTACTTTTTGCCAATCTAAGGGTGTAGAAAGAGGGGATGCATTATGAGTTATAATGCTCTTTTGACTATCCAATGGAATGGTGACAAATTTGCCTTGATAACCAAACTGGGCATTATGGTGTGTGGTTGATTGGATTCAGTTGATTTGAGATATCATTGGGCTTGTATATATTCATAGTTGTCCACTATACATTTTGATTTATATACACAATGGATGTATCTCTTGGTCAATTTGGGGCTTTAACTTCTCAATTGTAGCTATTTGCAATTTTTTTATAAAACTAGGATTGGCCTTCTTCCCTACCTTTGGGTTTCAATATGCATCTGTTTTTCTAATTCTTAGCAATTTATGGTGTCTTTGACGACATGCTTCCTTTTGTATGTACTGTATGCATGGTCTTATGTATGCTTCAATTATTTCACTTCAATTGGGTTGCATCAACTTAGGGCATAAGAATACACATGTTAGTGATTGATATCTTAGAGTTTTGATGTATATTGATTTATGATTCACTAGAGACAAGCTTTTGTAACTTTGTTTCCTAGAAATGAGATTTAGTTGGGAAGTGAAACCTGTTTTGATAGATACATAACATTGTTAACTTTTGTTGGGGGTCCCTTTTGCTCCCTCAAAATTTGGACCCCCCAGCAACACAAAACCCGCATGTAACCAATGATGGCATCCCCCATTATGATAGCCAATCCACGCAAGATTTGTGTAGCCAATAAGATTGTCAAAGTTTTATCTAAATTCCTCCTCCACTTATATAGGGGAGGATTATACCTCCACTTGGAGGGAGGTGCAGTAGCCGGTTAACAATGTTATGTAAAAGAGTGTTGTTTGCCATGATTGAATGGATGGTCAATTTCGTCATATTGGCACCATTCTCCCACCAAAAATGGCATTCACAGCGCCAAAAATGGAGGTATCTATGCCATTTTAATGGAATGTTGTGCAATTTCTAGCGTATTTCACACCATTGTAATGGAATGGGCGCCATTCTAATGAAATGGCCCACCATTTTAAGTGAGTGGCGCCATTATAACAAAATTGACCAAATGAAAAAAGTAATCATTACTTTGACATGAAATAGAAGTGTCCTTTTACTTGTACCTCATCAACTACTGTCATGAACTTGTAATTATTTCTAAATAGTGGATTTTTTTAGCTAGGGCAATTAGAACATAGTCTATCTTAACCATAGAGATATTTTAAAGAAACAAGCATATTATGCATGGTCAAATTGCATTAGAGAGAAATTCAGGTCTTTAGATGCCCAATTTGGCTTTTTAATTTTCTGGCCACATAATTCGAGAAAATGCCACCTTGCACGTTGCCATCGGGGAGTATAAGGTGATGACATGAGATTTGACAGCTGTTGCCACCAATGGAAGCAAGGCGTTGGAAACAATATTATAAAGATATACCAGTGTTCCATGTCCTATGCTGAAAATAATGAAAGAGCAAGGTCAAATCAGAAAGCAAGGTCAAAATCAGAAAGCAAGGTACAAAATCAGAAAGCAAATTTAGAATTCAAGTAGTGCATGGTACAGTGTGAGTACAATGATAGAAGATGGTGGCCCCTTGATCTTAAACTCCTAAATCCTGTCTGCACCACAACCCAATGCTAGTGGGTATTTGCTAGTTTCATAAAATAGTGGCAGGTTTTATATTATTTAATTGGCCATCTTTAGTGCTTAGAGTGGTAAGGTGCCAACATGGAGCTTGTTGGTACACGAAAGCTACCCATGGGTGTTGCCACCTAGGCCAAGAATGAGTGCTTCGATGCCAACTTGGCATGTACCGCCCTGAGCCCATTGGGCCACATGTTTGATGGCAACTTGCCAAATTGACCATATCATGGATTTACTCCATTTTCATATATCAAACAATTAATTTTCAAGTCAAAGTACCTGGCATCTAATGCCCCTAATTTTTCTCTAATGCTTATTTGTTGTAGTAAAAAGAATGTAAAAGTAGTCTACTTAAGATTTAACCTCTCACTTTTCATTTGTAATTAGTTGGTGTCCTATGTTTTGAGGTATGGGCTTTGATGCAATTAGCAACCATTTTGTTGACACCTCATAGATTTGAAAAATAAGTCATCTACACAAAGTAGTGAAATTAGGTTGCTCCACCCAAAAAAATTACCTCTTGAATCACCACTTGTCCAAGTGGAGGCATGTGCAACCTTCTAAACTGGGCCCTAAATTGGTGCATCCATCCATGCCACATGTGATTCTTGGTTTATGAAAATTACTGCATCCTTGTACAGTAACAGCAAATATTTATATAGTGTAAAATGTCAAAGAATTTAGTGAGGGGAAACCTAATTTCAGTATATAGTGTAGTAAGTCTCCACAGACGTTGTCTCCTGAGCTGGGGCGAAGGCTGCGACGGTCCTCCCATTCTTACCAAGAATACGTTCCGTCAATGTGTGATTCGGGAGTTGCTGGGATTTATGAAGCTATGGGGATTGTCCACTCGAGATTTGCGACCACAAGCTTCTTCATCTCTTCGGTTCTGGCGAGGATCTTCGACGTACCTTCGTGCAAGGAATCGATCTGCCGGCCTGATCATGTATTCTGGACTTTCGTTTCCATTATTGCCTTTGTCAGTAAAAGCTTGTATGCACATGCTGAACTCATCATTCATATGCCGCAATCATATGCAGCTCGTGTATGGATCCTGTTACTTGAGTATCCTGGATTTTTATATTACATTCTGGGGTGAATATATGCACGCAAGCCATTGTCAGTGGCATTGTCCTCTGTCAAGCCTGAATGCATCTGCTCCAGAAAATGATTTTGAGGAGAAGGCAAGCCCGCCATTAATTGTGGAGTATGAATAGAAGTCTCCATGGCAATGATGTGGGTAGTGTCATTGGAAATTTTGTGTTCCTGTGTGAGACAATTGTAACCCTAAGCACGAAAGTTGTTTATCATTGTGTACGTAATCAGGTTGGTTGAAATAGCATGGTGGAGAGGCGATTTTAATTAGCATGTGCAAAGTTTGAGAGAACACTGTAGTCATGGCTCCAAAAGCACCGCCTCTTCCTCCCCCTCCTCCGCCTTCCGAAGCAGAGCCTGAGCCTGAGCTTCCAGATGGAGTTTACCGCAAGGAGATTTCGGAGGAGCAGCTGAGCGGATTTTACAAGGCGGCCTACACATCTCATGAGGAGATGCTCACGTACGCTTCCCACCTTCTCTTTATGTTCTTTGTCAATATACTTATTAAAAATCTGACTGTTTTTTAGGGCAACTTCAAACTTTTGGTTGATTGAAGTGAGGCGAGATTAAGCAAATTTTTGTCGTGTAGATGCTTTTATTGCACTAGCAAACATCAGAAGATTTGTTCCATGCCCGAGTTCCTGCGYAGGCTGACAACTGATTCTAACCCTAATTTCAATCATTTTTTAAAGGAATCAATGTTTAAGACGATTTCCAGAGAAGCTGATTATTATTTGAGGCTAATTGAGATTATTGTGATGGCAGATTCTTGGCAGGTGTGCTCGGGCTGAGAGACATTTCATACAAGGCACGCAATGCCATCATCGTCGACTACTTCTCTGGGTTCCTGTTGTACGTTGTTCACCTTTGCGTTCATACTCTGCAATTCTCAAAGTTCTGACAGTGTAGAAATAAATCACATATCCAGAGTACCTAGAGTATAGTAGATTAAAGAGCGTCATGGGACTGTATGTTGGCAACAGTCTTAYTTTGGAACCACATTCGGTTACACATGTTGAAGCAACAAGCTGAAATAACAAGAAATCGTACACATTAATTGGTGTAACGATCTTCTTCTTTTCTCATTGTACCTGGACACTCGTTACCTCAAATTCGTCATAAGGTGTCATGTATGCAATCGATTTCTCTTAAGTTTTGTTATCTCATACCTAGTTTCTCGTAATGTAGGTTCGAATATTAACCTTGTCGTTCTGAGTGGTACTTAGCGGACCATCACTTTTAYAAAAATCTCGTCAGTCTGAACACAGCCTAATTATGGCTTAGAATTTTTGCATCTTTGCTTTCTTGGTTTACCTTATTTGTTTGGGTGCTGACTCGGAGTCACAGGGGTGGGCAGGTTTTCAAAAGAAGCTGGATTGACAAAGGAGGTGACGTTCCATGTGTGGAAGTTGAGCCACGACATGTTAGACTTGATCTTAGGTAAGGTATCATGTTGTGACTGCAGTGACCCTAAACTCTGTTGACACTTTCATGTGACTGTACAAACTACCTCAAGGACCTTTATTAAGCTCGGGATTTTTAATTCCCACCAAGACTTCTTTGCATATGGTTATTGTTAAGGCGCTGGGTGTGATACATTACAATTGTTTGCCCTAGCAAGGGAGAGGAAACTATTTGCGTCATTTCAAGTATTACTTTAACATGTATGGGGCGTAACTTGAATTTTTGGAAGATGTCTAGACCTGTGGAGACATTATCTGGGTGCAAGTGCCGAATCTGTGGAGATCATTATGACTACGCATAATTTTCTTATACAATTTCAAAGTGCGAGGTTGTAGACCACTGCAATTGACAGTAGACAACCCCCATATCCATTCAAAGATCAGTAGCCATAGACATGTAGCCAGTTCCTGCTTTTGCTACTTGTTAATAATTTTGACGAAGTGAATGAATTGATAATGTCCTATTGATATGATGGGTCAGTATAGGAGATGGGATCCGGTCTCGAGGGATTTTTGTATCCTCTACCTTACTGAGTCTAAGCAATCTATGCAAGACAATGGTCCGAGTGCTATCCCAAAACAGAAAGAGCGATGGTAATTGAAGGAACTTATCTGGGCATGTTGGGAGCAGAGGGTGCGAGCTTTGAGGATGCGGAGAGGCACTTTAGAAAGCTGCTTCTAAAGCTGACTATCTTRCAACATATAGACGATACTCCACCGCTCACTGTTTTGGATTGCCAGAAGATTGCACCATTTTTCACTACCACGTAAGCCTCTCCACACAGAAGATCACTTTCTCAATGTCAGACTTTTGTAGCTTGAAATACCTAAGAATTGGTTGAAACAGATTTTGGACACTGGTAAGGAATTTTATGATTTTTGAGAATGTTTCAAATTTCAGAACATTTGTCAGCACAATGAAACTRTAGTAACATATACGCAATCTTGCACCAACTAGTCACACTGCAGGGTTTTCCAKCACTACACTCTGTTGAGCTACTGCTTTTTACATGACCATCAATATTGGTTCAAATCGGAGCAAGTATGGGTGCAAACGCCTCTCCTGATACCTCTGAAAGAGGCTAGCACACAAAAGGAATTAGATGACGAAAAGGTGAACACTGAACACGCTTTGATTCTTCTTTGCAGTTTTGATATTAGTGGATTCAGAGTCAAAAGCATAGCGTTTCTTTGCCTTCGAAGCACTGCACCCTTCGTATTTACTTCACAGGTGTTGAGATTTTGCACCGACAAAGTACTGTTCCTTGTTGGTTCTATTGCCACTCATCTGCAAACTTGTACATCTATATTTCATCACTTGTTTTCTGCACCCCTCGTACTTTTCTCTTGTTGTGAGGTTGGAATACAAAAACGAATTCACGCGTTTCAAAGCAGAGGATATTTTATGCGATTAAATTTGACTCTGTAGAGATAAAGATATTGTAGGATCGGTAATATGGAAACCATTGTCATGGTCCTGCAGGCCGCATGGGAAGCGTACGAAATCGCCTGTGTGGKTCATCAGTTTCTGGAGCACTTCACGTTTTGGGCAATTGAAGACATAATGGCGATTCCTGACCCAAATGACATCGACTTGGACGGCTTGTCCCCAGACGATTATGTGAAAGCCAAGCCGGAAACGCTGGACGAATGCATTGAGCGAGCTTGTCGACACAAGATTGAGGAAGCAACGAAAGAATTCCACGACACGTATCAAGGGCGCGAGGACAAGATGCTGTTTAAGCTCATCGCCCTGGAGGTGAAGTCCGGCCTTGCGCCTCCAAGGTTGTCTGTGATGAAGCTCCCTGCTGTAGCACCTGCTGCAGGTGCTCCTCCACCCGCAGCACCAAAGTGAYCACCTTCAGGTTTGTTCACGTTGCATTCTTTAGCAGCTGTGAGTGCTTCTCTTTCTTCCTACAACTTTTGGTACTTCCCTCTTAATATGGCTCCAGATTGTGCACCAAAAGAATTTGGATTCGGATTCGGAGGGTGTTGAGGCAGTCGTTAAAAACGTTACGCAAGTTGAATGAATGAGCACTTGGTATGAAGAACTTTCATAATTTGGGTTTCAGAAACATAAACACTAGAGAAGACTTCGTAAAGTTTCAATTTACAACGTAGCTTTCGGTTCCCAGAAGTAGACGAGGAATCCTCACGTATGAACGCATTTAAGCTTGACTGTCGAACAATTAAAAATGAAGTTAGTATAACTAATCTCAACTATGATCTGATCATTTGAAAATCGTCAAATTGGTAAGTAGAAATATTGGTGTAATCTGGAAAATCTATCATGTAATTTCCAGCGTATACCACTTTTAATTATTCTCGATCTCGTGTGGCAATCATCGCTACGTGGCGCATTGTGGTTGGAAAAGAAGAGGGTTAAGTCATAATCCCCATCTTTCCCTTACAAAATATTTTCTTAGACGTCCAATCCTGATTTAGTTTAGAGGAGAGGGTTATGTCTGATAATCGTCTTGGGCCTAAGAATTGTGTACTAGGGTTAAGGCAATTAGGGTGGACCAAAATTGATAACGTGAAGAGTTGCACAGCTGTTAACGTGGCAAATGAGAATTCTACTACAAAAGGAGGAAAGCAATTTGGGTCATACAGCATTGAAGGTCAACGTCTGGTCGCCGCCCACAAACTCCAAAAACTCCAACACTTCGTGTGTTGTTACTACCAAAGGATTCTCTGCGAATTGCAGTAAAGAGGGTTAACAACAAGAGTTAAGGTAACTTCAACCTTCACTGGTAAATGACCAATTTGATAAAATTGAGGTAAATGATATATTCATACAAAGATATAAGCAAAAATGTGAAGAATTCCAAGAAAGGATTTAGGCATTCCAAGGTTGACGTTACTCACCCAAGAGAAACCGGTCCATGGATTCATTGCAAGTTGGTGTAGTGAGTGAGAGCAAGCCCAATGCACACACTATTACAAGCATAGTATCTAGATTTTGAAATGGAGATAGGCGGATCTGATTACGTTCCGACAACTTTTGAAAAAAAATTGCCCCAATGCAAACCCGGCAATCCATATTGCAAGTGAACCTTTCTCTCATTATAAAAAGAAAGAAAGAAAAGAAAGATTCTACATTAAATATAGACCTTTGATGGAAAGAAGGAGAGCTTGAATTTATTTAGCACGGAAAACAAGGTTGAAAAGGGATGACATTGTTGACTTTTGCTATAGTGTGCCACCTCCCAGGCTCTTCATATTTCCTCAAAATGCTGAGGTAGGGATGGAAAGTGATGGGCCTGAGAATAAAGAGTGACCAATGCCGGGTTGTATTGGGGCGTCTTTTTTTATTATCCACGTTATAATGCAATACCCGTGTGTGTTTCTGTGCAACATTGGAGTTGCTATGAGCGTGACAAATGCCAATGGAAATGCGAGACCCTCATTTGTAGAAAAAGGCTAGGACTTCTTTGATGGACCGAGTGCCCAAAAAATGGTCAAAGGTGTTTTTGCAAGCTTACATGAATCCTATTTAACCCTTGAATGCCGTGGCGGACATTAAACTTTTCATCCTCGATATTAGAAGTGGAAAGGGAAGAACGTTTCAAGTACTTTGACTTTCAATGAGTATATTTGGCTTTTCAGAGTAGATGATGGTACCAAAAATGCAACCTTCAAGGTTAAAAAAAAAGATGAAATCCTACTCTACATGCTTGAACGATAGAAACATGTTTTGACAGTTCCTGTACTAATGCTGAATAATTTCTGTTTTCAGCTTTGGCACAGGTTTGAGGGTCCAGGGTATATTTGCTTTACAAAAAAATTGCAGCAAACGAGAATGACACAAAGTCTGTAAAGTGTAAAAAGTGTAATGAAGTACACAAGAAAAAGTTCCGCAACATGCAAGAGATTGCAGTATAATTACTTACTGTGCACCAAGGCTTTTTTTTGGCTTTTTGGTGCCAGATTGCACTAGAAAAAATAGTTTGGCTAAAAAACGCCAAAAATAATGACAAAAAACTTGGATGAAATCGCCAAACAACTTTGGATTTTATAAAAATTGTAGATTGTGGATGAAAACCATATTATACATCCAATATGTGCATGAATGTTGTAATTTGGAGCACCACTGTAACATTTAATATCGCCACTTCGTAAAATATGAAAAAAAAAAAAAAAAAAAAAAAACTGTTGTGCACCAAGTGAGCTTCCATGTAGAGGGAAGCGAAATCCGTCAAATGCATGCTTGGATGGAGTATGAAAATGAAAATGAAAATGCACCAAATTGAGCTCCCTTTCATTCAACCTCAACTTGTTCCCACCTCCCGGAAACTCAGACTACCAGGGAGAAACAAACTGAACCAAGTAAAGCTAAAATATTATCCACTCACATACCTTTAAAATAGGTTGTTTGTTTTGTTTTGGTTGTTTGTTTGTTTGTTATAGTGAGATTTCCTAGATTGTGTGTCCCCTCGTTGTGTTCTTGATACCATCACAAAGCCCTCAACAAGGAGGGGTGCACAGGCTTTGTTTTGTGGCTTTCCAACTCACAGTGAGAAAGTTATGGGGTTTTTTTAGTTATTTTTTTTTTTAATTTTATTTTTTAAATACTTCTTTAACATTAACTAGTGTGCCTTGTGTTGTTGCTACTACCAAAATAAAATTGAAAATAATTTTCTATTTTTTTTTTCATTCAAAAATACCTTTAAAATTCAATAACATTCACATTGTAGGTCCAAACATCACAAAACAAAGCCCGAGCACCCTCCGACCAAGGGCTTTCCGACGGTACCAGGAATGGGACCAGAGGACATATGGTCCAGGAGGTCTCAAAGTAATACACCAAACTAAACAAAAACAAAAACAAAACAAATAAAAACAAAATATCTTAAAGGTATGGATGGATGGATTTTGGTTGTGGCAATGGTATAAGGCACACTAATCCCTTCAAAACAAGGATACACTACATTGGCTTGAGTTGAATTTCGAAGTTGACCTGCATAGTGCCATGGCCAGAGTTGGTGAAAACAAATAGGGCTACACAACTAAGGTAGAAGGTCCTGAAATGGAGCGGGTTCTAAAATGGAAGAGGCTCTGGAGGTACATTTTGCACTTTCCAATGCACAAGCAGTCTACATTTGAGGAGGTGGTCCATTTTAATGCCCATTGAAATGCACTTTTTTGCAACTTCAAAAATTCATAACTAATTCCACAAAGCTCCAAAAAATATAAAATGACTTGGGTTGGATGCCAATTCCACTTGTCTTTCAAGGAAAATTTACTGAAAAGAATTTAAAGCAGTTGTACCTTGCCCAAATTTAGCTTCAGCCCTTAGATGGGCCTTTCATGGACCTCCTACCTTAGTACACTAGAACCTCCCTAACTCAATCCTCTCTAACTCGATAAAGTTCTGTCACAGAACATCAATTGTTGGTCCCAAGTTAACAATATGAACCACATGTGAAGATCGTGTCCCTCCCTAATGCAATAACATCTCTTATCTAATATGTCATCTAATATGTGAAACAAGTCCCAATCTTATTGAGTTAGAGAGGTTCTACTAGTAGTCGAACATGAGCTCTCCCATGATGATGGCGTCCCCACGTAAGTTGCGCTTCTTTCCACGGCACATCCACAGGCGATTGCAGTTGCCCAGCCAGCGGCGCGAGTACCAGTCCACAGAGAGGGCCCTCCATAGCTCCACGTACTCCTTCCTCCAAAGCAGTTGCTGGAGAACAGCAGCAAGCGCAAGCACTGTCTGCATCCCCAAGATGCCATGGAATCATGGATGCCACCACCATCGCCGCTTCACCACCAGTTTCATATCGTAAAGTGTTGAGTCTCCATTCAATGTACTGTACAAGAAAGGAGAGGATTCCTTCACCACGTACACATGTGAACTTTGAACCTTTTCAGTACAACAATCTAGAAACTTGCAACACCTACAGTTTTGCTCACTTAAGGTACTAGCAACACCCCCATAGACATCAAAATAAGCAATTCAATTCAGCAGAGTTGGATGGAGGCACGTCTTTCTAGGAAAAAAATGTTTTTCCTTTTCTAGTTTATCAATTGTAAATTAATCATGAATTTCGAAAAGAATAAAATAGAATTTCTCAATAAGCATCTAATTTCTGTGGATTTTCAACGTAGAGCTTCCTAGGGCACCCTAAACTACCCTCTGGTAAATTTGCCTTGATTCTAGCACCCAAATCTAAAAAAAAATCACAATTGACAGTTTCAGAGTACTTTTGGAGACAATTGAAGGGAACTCTAGAGTCAAACATGGTTACGGTGACGATTATGGGTGTTGCTGCGGTATATTGTGGGGGTAAGCTAAGAATCAATTCACAAACGAGAATGTCAATAGCTTAAGTATTTTTTTTTAACACTTCAATTCGCAGAAAGTAATGAAAGCTCCCCCTGTATGGTCAGTCAATGGACTACAGTACATCTCTAACGTACTTTACGGATAATGGAGTCTAGCTCTACGTAGCTTAGGTGTCGACTGATCTGCACGATTGTGGTTTCTGTGGAGGGTATTTGATCATTTCGATCCACGATCTTGTTGGTGAAGGTGTAAGAATTTCGAATTCGTTGCCACATTTTGCAAATTCTCGAACTCGGCATCGACATCGTCGATGGAAGACGCCAGCTAGCAATCTTGACAGAGCAGCGGTACTAGCAGAAATAATTTAACTGGGGTACCTCTGATTGGCTTGCTCTAGATCTGATCTTGACTCGCAAATTGAAATAATCAATTACATGACGCTTCTCGATCTGTAAGAAGCACCTCCCTTCTCGATTCAACATGAGAGTCTGTCTCTCCCACGGGCTCCTATTGCGAGCTGTTTTGTACAATTATTTTAGGGTTATTTTAGGGCTATTTTAGGGTTACTTTAGGGGTAGTCACACCTCCTTCCGAGAAGGAAAATTTTATGAGGTCTGAGAAATTGGCAAGGAAAAAGAGGAGGTAATGGCGAGCAATTTCACATGAAGGAGCCACATGAAGGAGGTACGACACCCCTTTTTGCTCTTCGGAGATTTTTGCTCTTGGGGAATTCTGAACGTGCAAAGGTGGATGGGAACTTTGTAAGTCACTCACAACCAGTTTTTTTTGTTTCTGGCACCATGGAGCCATAATCTAGTGTAGTAGCACACTCACAGTGGTTTAAATTTGGAGGGACCATCCTCCATTTACTGCATGGTGTATTGCTACAATGCAAAAGAAAAACCCTGCTCACAACCAAACAAACTGAAAGGTTCCTCAAGAAATTTCCCGGGAACTATTTCCTTTGTCATCTAAAGGAGAAGACACTACAGTCTCTGAAACGAGAAGCCACAGACATCCAACCACAACACAACACGTCTCAATTCTCCAAGATTGCAATCAGGTTGAACTCAGGTTGAATAAGGTGAGGCTATTCCTAATAATTGAGTGGGAAATTTATGAACAAGCTGTACACGTCTGTGATGGGGAAGGAGTTTCAACGAATATGATGTGTGATGGTCTTCRATTCTGGTACTTCATCTTTGGAGGTAAAATATGTCGCAATACTTGTGTAAARCGGATCAATCCATGATTGTGCGGCTGAAGACGAGTGCGCTTTTTTGACCGTGGAGTATTCATTCACAATAACGTCACGTGCTTCAAATTCATGAATGAGATGAACAAATCAACAAGAGAACACAATTTACTAAACAGTATTGCCAGTGAAAAAAATAAATAAATAAACTTTCCTCATTCAATGGGAAGTGTCCATGTGTTTCAAGAAAAAGAAAAGAGAAAAAATAACAAGTTTTCAAATCCAAATGACTTCAAAAGGATTRGACAAAATATTCATTATCATATTTCAAATTCAAACCGATCTTTCCTCTTTCACAACTCGCACTCCACACTTCACATCAACTCCCTAAGAGAGGGACGGAAGAACCGGAAACCGGAAGCACTGTAATTCTCCGTTTCTTCCATGCAGCGTGAACGGGGATTTGCAGTGGAAGTTTGACTGCGAAAAATTTGGAAATGGAGTAGTGACTGTTGTCTTGACCCTGAAAGACAAAGCCAGTAAACTCCAGTTCCCCTCTGAATTTTCAGAGTCAATTGATTACACAAGGCAACTTGAGACGCCAATGATACCATCCAATACGAAATGTAAGACATTCCACGCAAAAAAGATAAGTCAGATAGTGATCACAACAGCCATTACCACAGAAAACGGCAGTCTCGCAACCACCACAACAAGCCCCACAAAAAAAAAATACCATCACCCAACAACTTCATAAAGTTCAGACCATCCCGGAGAGAAATCATGCATTCTAACCGATTCATATCATCCCACATTGTGTATAAAAAAGCGATACAACCTTCCCATGCTGACTAGCACCCTATCAAGAACATACCTGCACGAGGTTGCACAAAGCAACGACGCACAATCCCCTAACATATCGTCAAGTCGCCCTCACCAAGATCCATACATCTGGCCGTACCCCATACCAAGGACAGATATTCTGGAGCCGCACGCCCACCCCACACGTCACCCGTGTTTTGACGCAGCTACCATGCCCCCCATTCACGACCAAATTGCGGCTCAAACGATTCAAGGCGGTCCGACAATCGTACCCATTCAAGACTAGACACCGGCTCGGGATGCATGCAAGCAAGCACGCAACCCTCACTGGATGCCCATGTATCTCGACAGAGGCACCTGGGACGCGGACTCAAAAAGTTGAGGCAATGATGCCACTCGGGGTAGATTCATTAGTAGATCGCCTGCGGAATAGTTTTTCGGCAGGCCCTGAACAACTGAGTTGAATGAGGATTCCAACATACTGGTACAGTTTTTCGATAACCTACTAGGACTGTCAAAATTGTTGTCGGCTTGGCCGTGGCCCGAGACCATGCTTCGCCCGACGGTTGCGCCGTAGTACACACCATGYCCCTCCGCCGAAGGAAAAACGTCGAAATCCGGCTGAGGACCCAAGTTGCTTTGAACATCTCTGCCTATCGCAGCTTGCATCGAGCCCACTCTGGCCGCCAAGAGGATTGCTTGCTCGTTCGACAACGAAGCCGAGGAGTCGCCGAGCAACAACTGCGCAATCTCATCCAGGATCTGTCGGTTGGAAGCGGAAACGTTGACACCCCCGGAATACATGTTTGCCGCCACCTTCATCTCTTGMATATCATATCCCATCGTGGGGGAATAGCCCGAATCCACAGCATAAGGGCTGAAACTCCCCAAATCCTCTCTCATGTTATACTCCCCGCTGTCGCTATCACCGCCCTCCTTGCATCTGCGAAGCTCCATCACTGCCGTCACCCAACAAATACAGACCTTTAGTACTTGCAACCYSAAACACAAACTCCTTCGCATCCYATCAGCGCATCACAGAAACAATCCACTACATACCCACAATCATGTCTACCACCACCCATGCACGATGGTCCCCATAAAAACCAGTACCAAATGAGAAATGCAAAAAGGAACTAGGGGTCAAGAATGGACCTACCAGAGCTAGGAGATAACTGCTCATTTCTACAAATCGACTCCAGCTCTGCAACCAGGCTCGGACAACCTCCTCCCCCTACCATGTGCGAACATGGTGACATAGGCGACAAAGGAGAGTGCGGTCGCTCGTTCAACCCATCGTACACATGGGCCATGACATTCTGAGGCTTACAATGCTGCACATCCATGCCGGATTCATTGGCATTATGACGACCTACAGATCCGGTAAGCGTTCCCTCCACCAAGGCCTTCARACGAGGATCACACTGCACCAACTTCTCATAATGTCGGTTCAACACGCCCTCTGGGAACTGCAAGTAGTGAACCCTGTCACACATCAACAACCACGTCATCAACATCATTTCACGCCCTGTCACCGACATAGACCCAATCCAACACCAACACCACGCCCATCCATGTGCAACTAAAAACATACTCCCAATCGCAACCCAAGAGAAGAAGAGCTTACTTGCATATRCTTGCTTGGCCCCCTGTGAAATCAGTTGTAGCCTGCCATAAGGTGTGCTTCCTCGGCTGCGGGTTCGTCTCCTTGAAAAACAAAGGAGGGCGAGAAACCTACAACATCACCCGACACCATCAAATCCAAGCACGCACACATGCAACCAAGGCAATCCACAAAAATCACCACTTCACCAACCCACAACYCCCATCACCAGACGTACCTCGATCTCCAGAGACCCGGGAAGGTTGTCCGGACAAGTGGCCTTCATTGCCGAGATGTCCGACCACTGGATCTCCACCTTGCTCTTCAAACCGCTATCCAGCACCTCCCAAACCAGCTTGCGCTTCGCATAATAGCATTTTGCCACTAGATCGCCTTCGTAACGAGACGTACGCTGAATTGCAAAAGTCSAACGGCTATTATCAATACCAACTCCAACAATACKASTCACACATGTAGATCCCTTTCGCCWACCAAGAAAACATCCTCAAATACCAAACAACATGCAATTTCACCATTAGAAAATCTCCATGCCCTAATAACACACACTTCAATGTCTCTGAACCCAGGTGACATCACAAATACCTACCTCCCAAGTCCCGATCTTCAACGTTGACGCTGGGAAATTCGACGCCTTCAGCTTGTCTTGAGCTCCAGACCCAGCCGAGGTCAAGCACTTCCCAATCCTTGACTTCCCAAACCCTTGACCAACATTCTCGGACTCCGCAGCCTGCGTACTCGCATTGTTCTGGAGTTGGAATGTGATGAGGTCCAACAGCGACGGAGTCTTCCTCAACGTCAAGCCCAACGGRCTCGGCTCCTCGAGTGGGTTGCATTGAGCTTGAGAGACCAACACCGGCGTGGGAGGCAGCATCGGATTGCTTCTCCTCAGCGGGGCCATGGGCACAGATGGGTATCTACTCGGCAGACCAGAGCTCCCCCCGATGCCATGTGCAAGTCCAGCAGACAGAAAAGGCGTGCCACATGGACGACCAGAACTCTGCTGCACACAAGCCGGCCACAACATCAGATTTCCATGCCATCGGCTAAGCTCCTGTGCATTTYACACTGAGGCTCGCTTTCGGATGTGAACCAAAATAACAACAGAGCATCACCAGCAACAAAGGAAGAATTCACGCAAATAAATACTCCAGAAACCCAACCTCTTTCACGCTCACCTGTGATACTGGGCAAGGTACTGACTCCTGCACCTTGGCTCGCTTGCGGCCRTGCAGGTAGAAATCATATTCTCCGCCTTCCCCTTCTGGTTCGCGATGCACCTGCCGCTCGGTCTTGGGAACTGTCAGTGGGGGAAATTCCGCATGAATGGGGACTTCCGTCCGTTTCCTAGATTCATTCATCGCGAATCCTCCGTTGTACCTCTGACATTCCGAGCGAGCGGCCAAACCACCACTTGCTAGGGGGGAGCAGGATTGCTCACTCTTTGTGAGAGCTGCTGGGGCTACAAATGCCACCATTCTCCGAACCCTCAAAACTTCTCCTCCCAAACAACCACGCTCAATAGAGCCCCGAATATTTCCGCTTTGCACTCCCCGCAACAGCCAACCACCAAAACTCAAGTACCGCCCACGGCCCCTGCTTCTCGCCTGCAACTTGTCCGGCGACGATGAATTCGTGACTTTCGCAGCAGCGCTTGGTCGGCAAGTGTTGCTGACTCCAACGTAAGCCCCGAACCGAACCGCAAACACAGCCTCCCCTCCACGACACGACAACAGCCGCCGWGCGTAGCAACCACCAACCAACCGATCCAAACTGCCAACAACAGCACCAACGTGACAACAGCAACGGCAGGCGAAAAAGGGTCGCTGCCGGCGTCCCAAGCARACAATTCGAGCAATCCGGGACGAAAAAGCACGATCCACACGTCGGAAGAACGGCGTCGACGGGAAGAACCGGCGGCGGAGAACGACGACAGCAGCCTGGCGAACGCGAATCGATCCCCGCGGCAGCGGCAGCAGCAGCAGCACCAGGGCCTTCACTCCTACGGAACGCGAACGCGAAAGCACCAGCAAACACGCGAGAGCGAAGAAAGAAGAAGGTTGGAAAAGATCACCTCGCCAGCCCCCGCCCCTATTTGTAGGTGAGCGATGAGCGATGCGCGATGCTCCTCCCCCATGGCCATGGCCATGGGAGGCGATGGCACCATGAATGGCCAGCCATGAATGATGGGATRGGGCCATAGCTTCCATGACCCGTTCCTTCCATGAATGGGTACCCCATTGGCCGCTGGCCTTCCCAAGGGGCTTTCTACTGTACTGTAGAATGCTCGCACAGAATCGTTAAGCGAGCTCCCGGCCTCTGCCCCTTCCACCAGCCACCAGCTTTTCAAGTGTCCTCCCTATCAGCGGACGCCACCGGGGACAGGTCACCGGAYACAGCCCGTTCCAGACATGCTGGCAGCCTGTTGCCGGTGAAGTGGGGACCGGGTGGGACCACGTGTCCCCGTCCTGTCCTGGCCGGCGCGGGGCCGGCATCTTCCGTCCGGATGGGGATCCGGGCCTATTGGCGYGAGGGTTGGGGCCTATAGGCGTGGGTGATTTGTCACGTTGCTGGCTTTTGCTTTGAGTGTTTGATTAAATTATCGTGTTTTGATTGGTCCTGCCGGCTCATCACTGTTGATGCTCCAATCATAATAATATCTTATTCTTTTTTTCAGTTTTTCCTGGTACGTGGCTGATTGCGGTTGCATTGGGAATGTGAAGTTACTGGTGGAGGCGGTTATGCTGACTGTGTAAGAAGGGTAACTGAACAGACAATTAAATGTCTTATCAAGGAGTTGTAACTTAACGACGCAGAGGCCATTTTCTAATGGGCGATGAATGAGAGAGCATCTTCTTGCGTAGGACAGAAACGCCACTATTCATCTTTGGAATTAGGGGTGGACGGAAAGGGAAGATCTTCTACAATAGTTTGACTTTCAATGCGTGCTTTTGGATTTTTGTAGACTAATGATTCTCACACTATCGAAATTGATGATTTTCACAGTCATTAGCCCGGCAGAAGGGTTAATATTCTTGTTCTTTGTTAGAGAGGCATAGTGTGTTTTTGGATGGTGGAAACCCCTCCAATCTTGTACGAAGTATCTTGTAGAAGCAATTAGACGAGCAATCAATATGGATTATATGGAGTTTCATATGTATTCCATATATTTTTCTGTTTGTATTTCATCTATATTTCTTGTCCGTATCTATATTCCATACATGTCTTCTATATCCGTATCCGTATCCCAGAGTACCAACCCAGATTGCATCTCACGATGAAGATCAAAAGCCTGGGAGCATGGAGGGAGTTTACAAGATCAACGGCTTTGAGATAATGTGAAAGAAGAAAGGGGGATAACTCCAACAAAAAGGATTCTACATCTTTTCGGCAAATGAGATAATTCAGCCTATGACACAGATCCCTTAAACATAACTTTTATGAACCTTGAAACCCCAAAGACACTCAAGTAAGTACGGTTGCAAGATTCAAAATATTGCCAAATAATTTCTAGGAATTGTCAAATATCGGCAATAATTTTCCACCTTGACAATTGAAATCTGAGAGTAAGAAGTTGTTCATGGAGGAAATTCATTTTCAATTCAAGAACTTAGGAAAAGGTGTACACATAGGAACTTTGGTTGATTTAGGATTCTTGAGTACCCCTTGAAAGGCCCTTGAGATCCCTCTATACTACCTGTATTTAGCCTTATACTCTTCATTTGTGGTGTAATACACGAATTGTGATACATTGTTATTTACATACTATCATGATCCTTAATTTACTCTGTACAAAATAGTATTTGGTCAATGTTTTCCTAATCATATACCACCGTATTTATAATATAATATATGGTCGCAAAGGGCTTTCAAATCCTTCAAGAATTAATTTTACCATTACACGCACCTTTCCTATTTTTGAAATCTCAAAAAGACATATTTTACCTACAATGTTTTATATATTTCACTGTTCCTTCCTCAATATGATCAAAGATAGTTGACAAAATTCAAAGACCATTGGAAGTTCATTAAAATTTTGTAAACTTTTTTCAAAACCTTTTCCAACACCCGCAACCTTAAAGTTCTTAGATTGTATATTTTTCACAAAAAAATATCCAAAACTATCACTTTTTAGTGCATTGAGCACAATTGAAGAATAAAAACATTTTTCAAAACGTGCAATGGTATAAATTTATAAGACTACAATGAAATAGAAATAAGTAGAAAAATAAAACATCAACCTGCGTGACCATGTTGATCATGAGATTATAAATTTTGAATTAAAATAAAGAAAAACTGGCCCTACTCAACAGAGTCAATATAGTTTTACTTTAGGAATTCTCACCATTTTGTAGGTAGTTGTTTCAGTTATCTGCATGCAAATTTTTAAATATGTTAGAGGAATTTAACCCTTAAAGGACAAATTAGTGGCCATGGAAATCATGCATTTTTAATACCATGTAACATCATCTACCTTGAAAAGTCAAATATACTCATTGGAAGTCAAAGTATTAGAAAAGATCTTCCCTTTCCACTCCTAATGCCAAGGATGAAAATTTGCAATTCTATCCTATATGACACAAAACGTCTCATGCTACATTCAAGGGTTAACATATCCAAAATCATCTTGCATTGAAAAGACATCCAAAAAACTGAAACTACATGAGCAAGATTTCAACTTTTGTTTTAAATGAATTTCTTTGAAATTAAAGAATAAAATTCCCAAAAGTCTACACAAATCTTCAAGCCCTTTTCTAAATCCCCAAACTTTTGAGGCCCCACAACTATGACTATGACTCCCAATTAGAAAAAAAATTATATTTTCAAAAAGCTTTCTTACTTCATCGAACGTTTAAACTCAATAAAGTTTGGAGTTTTCTAGAAATCTAGTTATTCTCGTACAAATTTTCATGTCAATCCAAGTTGTTTGGAATGTTTGGAAAACATTTGAAGTTCAAATTGAGACATTTTCAACCCCTAATGAGTCCTGAGGCTAATTTTCTGTCAAAAATGATTCAAAACTACCCTTTCTCGTGCATTCACCCAAAAAATTAAAAAAAATAAACATTTTTCTCAAAACTAAATGTAAGATCTTATACTTCACTTGAAGTAACTAAACGGTAATTTTACCATTTTAACTAAACTCTTAAAGAAAAATGGTAAAATCAAGTGTAGTTTTTTTTGCATGAAATCATGTGGTAAAAATCTCATGAAGTTTGACCATACGGATTAACCCCGAAAGGACCATTTGTCCCTTCGGAGGACAAGGTAGATTTTGGGCATGTACCTACAATCTCAATTTTTGTCCTCATTTTTTGAAACTTTTTAGAAGATAGAAAAAATGGATAACTTCATGGGAATATACTTTTTTTTAGTTGATGCTTGGGAACAAAAGTTATGCCCAAAACAACTCAACACAAGGGAGAGAAGGGGGGAGAGGGGGCAGCAAAAAATAGTTTCAAAAATTTTAATTTAAATTAAAAAAAAAAATTTCACATAATTTATATTTTTGTCTACATGGAAAGCACTGATTCCTTCCATTTGGATTTGTTATGAGAAAGTTATGGACAATCTTGTTTGGAGGGCAATTGGAGCATCTTTTTGAAAAATAACTTATAGGATTCATTTCTGAATGCAATTTTTACAATTTTAACAAAAAATAAGTTCCACATAGTTTAGTTTTCTTGTTAGAACAATTCCACCATTGGGATTAGTGCATTTTAATTCCACCTTAGATTGTACATACTTCTCCTTAACAATTTTAAAAAAAAAGAAAAAAAATTAAGTTTTTTTGTAATTTTCTTTTCCCTCAAGGTTTTCAACACGATTCTCCACCATAAAGATTTAAAGCTCAAAACTATGTAGTGCAAAAAAGTAAAGTTAAGAAGGTTCAAAGTCAAATAATTCAGTCCAACAATGTGTTGCAAAACTTGCTTTCTTTCACCTTAAAGGTAGAGATCTTGCAATCTGTGGGTCTATAAATTCTCAAATTGTTTCCACACATCCTCATACTAGTTAGGTGTAAGATCCTATGGTTAGATGTGCAAAATAAACAATTTCCAAACTTTTTTACTCTTTGCTATAGAAATGGCATTTTTTTCACAGAAAAAAGGCCTTGGTCATGTAGGGGTTAAAAGATATTAGCATTGAAAGAGAAAGTTTTTTAACCCTTAAATGACGCCGAGGACGTTTTGCGTCCGATGAATGGGAAAGGTCATGTCTGATTTTTGCCGGGAGGAGATGCGAGCTTGCAACTGCATTCTTCCTGTGATGATATCTGCCTCACGCTTCACACTGAAATGTGACATTAAGCCCCGGAGTTGC
Organism: Pleurozium schreberi; assembly: GCA_006891605.1. Lineage (NCBI taxonomy): Eukaryota > Viridiplantae > Streptophyta > Bryopsida > Hypnales > Hylocomiaceae > Pleurozium > Pleurozium schreberi. The sequence continues at coordinate 86,633 of VACF01001733.1, read as the reverse complement.
TGATCATATGATACTTTCGTTGCCCAGGCGTCCTCGAGGTATTGTTCATATCCAGGCACTTGCAAATCGTCGTCATAGACTGGATCCAATTCGGCAGCGTGATCTGCATGGCGGTGATGCTCAACTTCCTTACTCACAAACTTCGTGACCGATCTGTAGAGTTYTCCGATTATTTTGTCAGAATGGTACGTCACCGCTTCGTCCTTCTCCATGAAATCTGGGAACTCCTTTATCCTCAAGGGATGTGGCATAATTGCTACCTTCCCAGTTTTGGGGAAGTCAACCGCAGTAGCAGCCAAACGGGCAAGAAGTAAACACTTCTCATCCAAAGCACCAATAGGACTCCTGTCTGCATGGACCAGATGCGAGTTGCTAATGACTCCCAAGCTGTCGTTAATCATCGCTTTCACAAAAAACTCCATGACATCCTGCAATCAAGATATAGAATCTCAGACACTGCARCGAATGCCTACAAATGAGTCTGTTCTAAGCCAAAAAATGTGAAGCAGCCAAAGCACGAAAGCACCAAAAGGATTCAATACAACATCATAAAAGACTCCTCCCCACCCACCCGTCCACCCACCCCAATTAGATTGACCAAGTTTTAATGTTAAAGTATATAGGCACATGTTTCATGTTGTCTTCTTGTTCAGTTACTGATAATTGAAAACAAATGATGCTAACTAATATGAGTGAGATATGTCCTAGGCATTAACTAGATATAAGCCAACAATAACTTGACATTCAGTGAACATTATTTTTATATTGAACAAACGTTCTAGTAAATTAACATTAATTTACTATTAATAAGTTTATGAATCTAATAGGGGATCTTAATTAGAGAACTTCCCTACCAACGATGAGAAACAACACAAGAAAAGTGGAAGATGTTGCAAAGATTACAGCATCATATGCAATGAAGTCAACATGCAACTTGTTATTATATGCAGATCTTTGAGCACTTACATGAAACTACTAGAACAAACGTTGCAGCATTACATCAACACCGTCTTGCATACGGAAACGTAGTATTTTCTTTCGTTGGCTAGAATTGGATTACAATCTCAATAGTTCATTCGAATTTTTCTCGTGAAAATTTGTAGGGACGTAAACGTGACCAYCCATTTGGACGAGAACGTGACAGTGGGTCGTGACAATTTGCACTCAATATAACAGATGGTCATCCACAGACAAGACTACTCAAGCCCAGCCAGACACAGAATAAGCAGTCAGAAATTGATGTTTCCACAATGTGCCATTACCTCAATCTTGGCACGCCTGTTGAGTATCCTCTGCTCATGCGCGTTGTAGACCATGGGTTCCCAGCTCTTTCCACTTGGCGGGATCAAATTCTGGTCCCAGCAAGTGAAGTACACGTCTCCATCTAGATCACTGCCAGAAGCTTCATTTGGATGCGGTCTATCCCCGTTCTGTGGTACCACCAAGCAGTCAATCATGCTGTATAGCTGAGGCACATCTACTGCTTCAAGAATGCGGATATCTCCAGGGTGCAGACACGGGTTCTTTGCCATGATGACCTTCCCTGTAATCACCTGTATCCAACGGTTCACTTGGAAATTAAAAGAAATACTCACATTCATTTCTCAAATGAGCACTATCATCAACCCGTCAAGCTTTCTCTGAAAAGGTCATAGAGATTGAAAAGTTAAAACACAGTTGAACATGTTGAAATTGCTCCTGCAAAGCTAATAAACTATCGTCTTACCTGCAGAGATCCACTTCTGTGTCCCTGATTAAACCCATCTCCTCCAAGGCTGCCCTTGCCTACAGGACCCGATACTCGAATGAAGCATTGTCCATACTCCAACAATGCAGTTTCATCCATACACCCCATAAGCCACCTTCCATTGGGTACATATATTCTAGCCTTGGCAACCAGGTCTTCTAGTTGGCTAGTCCTGATGGACAGCAGCATATCATACAGGTGAGGTTCTTTCCTGGGGTGAAAGCCGCCTAGCAGCATTGTCGCTGCGGTAGAATGCACGTCCCCCGTGCAGCTCGASGTCAAAACCTCATAAGCTAGACCCGGGTCGTTAAGCATAGCCTCCAATCGTGCAACCTGAACGTCCTGCAGTCGTCTGAAAGGAGCATTCTTTACTTGCAAAGTAGAAAGCAAACAAATGATCTGTCGATTAAGGTAGCACGGAAGGTACTTAGACCAGCCTATCACTTCCAGCTCGGTATGATCTGAAGAAAACTTGTTCATGCTCATACGATATCCGAGGTCGTACTGATCTAAAGAAGACTCTATAGGCCATGCAGCTATTACTCCTTTGCATCCGGCATACCGGATCTGATACAAAGAGGGTGTATGGTCTAAATTCAAGGTCTCAGAAACTTGGAAGGCAAATTCAGGGGCAATCCTTCCGCACCCGTCGCTAAAAACGTAACCATTCCTCTCCACGTCGGGTAGCATCCTAACTCTCGTTTTAGGGACAGGGAGAGTCAAGAAAGTCGAGGAGAAACATTGGCCCATGCGGGCAGCAAACTTCGCAACATTATGGGTTGGAAACTGACCCATCCATCGCCTAACTAGTGTGGCGTTCCAACGATTATTGCCTGCAAAAAACCAGGCAGAGGCGTCTCTAACCTGGCTAGAAGAGAAAGCCAAAAACTCGTATTGTCGACCACAGAGATGGAAACCTTTCTTTACGATGTCGAGAACCCTTCTGTAAAGTTCCGTGCGGTTGTGCTCATGAGCCGAGGACAAGGAGCGTACTATGGGTGCCACAGGCACAGTTAGTGCTGATGSTGATAACGGGTGCAGATCATCGTCCATGAAAGACACTCTCAAAAACCGATCTGAAAGCATGTGGAAATGGCGGAGTACTCGGTTCGACATCTCTCTCACCGGCATAGCGCAGTAAGCTCTGGTTGGGGTGATGATCACTCGGTACACCGTCATGTTCCCACTGGGCAGGATCTTTACCTCCTCCTTGTCTTTTTCATACTTCCGTGCCCACTCTTTCACCTGCTGAATTCGATGCACAGCATTGAAGACAGGGTGGGTGTAAGTGAGCAAATGCTGCATGGCATATCTTGAAAGAGTTTGATCTTTCAGGATTGTCGTGTAAAACTCCTCCGTCAGGCTTGTCGTGTTGACAATGCCTCGATTGACAAGCGCATTTACCAAATACATGAGAGAAAACGGGACGCTGTACTGATCGGGAACAAAGAAGAGACTCTTTTGCACAACGATGTCACTAATTCCTTCCCATGGAAAATTCAGACGTCGTGGAGGGGAACGATCGAATAATCTTTGCACCCTGAAATACTCAAGTAGCTGTCGAAATGGGGTGGCTTCCCTGGGAGAGACTCGGACCACATACGCAAGGCATCTGCCAATGCTTCTGCGCGGCGTGAAGTCCGTTTTGCGAATCCATGGGTCATCGTCATCGGGTAAAGGAGAATGGGTGGTGCAGTACACATCATCACCCTGGGCTGTTCGGTAGCTGATAAGAGGTGGCGACCACAGCTGCAGAATCATCATCAACTCTGGCATTCTCCCTCTCTGCGTCTGCACTTCCGTAACTTTCCTAACGTCCCTGAGTGATATCTCGAGCTTGAATTCACAAATCTCTTTRTCTTGTACGTTTGTCGACATGACCACTTCATGAGTGAAGAAAAGAAACATCTTACGTTGCTTCCCGTTCACTCGCAGACTGCATCCGTCTTCGGGAATCCTCCAGCTCAGTAATAGCTCGTGGAGGCCCGTAAGAGTTCCCAATTGAAACTGGACTTTTYTTAGTTCAATGAGCCCTGCTGAATTTCACATCAGCACATGGATTCAGAACCCAGACACTTTGGACTTTGCTTGCACAGATTCGGCACTTGCAGAACATCGCTTTCTACATGGTAAGATGTGAAAAACGACAATATACCTTCATGAGATAGTTTGGACTTTGCTTGCACAGAGCATGGGGCAATTTTTAGTTCACAGCCTTGGAAGTTGAGTGTTCCACGGTCTGATTCAGTACAGGCCTCTCTAGCTACAGCAGCAGACATGAACTKCACAAAGGCATGTGGAGGTGTGTTCCCGTACACACGCTTCACCCTACACCTRTCCACAATGCCCAACGACTTCTGCAGATACGCAGCCAACTCCTGCCCTTTCACGTGCGACGGGAAGTTTCCCACCATCACTTGCGTCTGATCCATCTCGATTATGATTCAATTCCTCAAGTGAGGGGTCACGTCCAGCACCACAAATGTGATTGTTGCTGCTGCCACATGAATGCCAAGCTGCCTGCAACAGTACATTAGTCTATTGAAGTAAAAAATAGACAATATGAAGACTTGCATTGCATCGGCGTGCTACAAATGAGAATGGGCATTATACCTCCACCTGGGGGGAGGACTGTATGCCAGTCAAGAATGTTATGTTGCCCCGCCTGTGGATGGAGGGATGAGGGGGTCAGTTCTTCATCCAACAACCATCTGCCTCTGACCCTCGTACCTCCTTCTGCAATGTGAATTCCTGCAACCTTCTCCCTCTTCCCCGTGACCTCCTGCTCAACATTTTGAATTTGAACGAGCCTGATTACTGCGTGGAGGATAGTGTTTTGATGCTAAGGTAGGAGGTCCATAAAGCGCCCATCTAAGGGCTGAAGCTGAATTTTGGCAAGGTGAAACTGCTTGAAATTAAATTTTCAATAAATTTTCCTTGAAAGACAAGTGGAATTGGCATCTAACCCAAGTCGTTTCATATATATTTTAGAGCTTTGTGGACACTAGAAGAAACCCGTGTTTTTTCTGATGTCCGGCCCTTAACGTCTTGTGTCCAGTGAGGCATCATCTGTCCGATCAGACATTCGAATGCTACGCGGGCGGACACAGCAAAAATGTGGATTTTCGAAGGATGTGATCRATAGCATAGTTGAAATTTCGATCAGACGTATGAGTGCTATCTCAAACAGGTATGTCTTTGGAGACATCACTTTTGACAAATCGATGTTCAAAAAAATGTTTTGAACGGACGTCTTCGCCACGTCAGCATCCTCGGTCAATTTCATCTTAAGATAACTAATAGAGAATTTCAACAGGCAAGGATTAATGGACTGCCCAACGTGAAAAAAAAGGGACAGGCAGGGTTCGGACGTGAAATTGCTAACGTGGCAAGATGACGTGGAAATTATTTGAGGTGGACATCGGAAGCTGACATGGCATGCCACATCAGCATTTTGGGTGCACTAAAGTCACATTTTCTGATGTCCGGCTGGACGTCGGCACGGACGTCCAGACATTCTACGGGACATTATTTTCCAACACACCGATGTCTGGTTTCATGCGGCTACGGTTTCATAGTGCATGCTGTCCATAAGGTTCTCTCCAACATCAAAGTGAACAACCTAACGTCTGAAAAAAGAGGGGAACATGTCTGCAACGATGTCCACTTGGATAGTGACATGACCTCTATTTTGGGGAATGCAGCGTGCTACAACAAGAGAGAGGGCTTCCATGTAAGACCTACACATACTAACGAGGGTCAAGAAGTATTGTATTTGCGCGTCTGCAGCCCGAATTTCATGGGCCCTAATCTTGATTATATATAGCATAGTGCATGCATATGTTCAACAAAACATGAAACACAGTCGTGTACTAAATGTACGTAGGAAATTGCCATGGCGTTGTTCTTCTCTGGGTACAGGAAGTTGCAATGAGCTGCACGTTTCTATGAAGTGGGTGTTCATTTCTTGAGCACACCCGAAGTATTCTATAGAAACATGCAAAAAAATCCTTGGCCGTGCACAACAATGTCCACACACATGACGTCAACAACTCCCGGTTAGTGTCCACAATCACTATTTCTATCACCAAATGGACGTCAAGAAATTACAGATTCCTCGTAGTTGACACTAACTTGGACATCACAGTGCATGCATTAGATGTCTCTAGTGACGTCTACAGATATGTCAAGTGTCTTCAACTTCATTTTTGGGAATTTTTTGGACGTCAAGTTGGACATTAAACTCAACATCCTGATGTTGAAACCCGGCATCCAGAAAACAAAGGTTTCTTCTAGGATCTACATTTAAATGATGAAAAAATATCCAATATTGTGAATATTTGGTAAATTGAGACTTTAATGTATCAATACATTTTAAAAACCGTTGATTATTCAAAGGTTGATTTCTTCATAAATCTTGTATTCATTAGAATGAAGGTCTCTAATACCTAGGCTCAATTATCAAACTATACATTTTGTCTCAATTCAACAAATATGGCCATGTAATTGCATGAAATACCATGCTGTTTTTGTAGCATATTGCACAATACTCATGATTTTTTTGACAATACTATATGAATAGAAAAAAAAATTTAATGTAAAAATATATTTAATATAGTACACACCTCTAAAAAAGAAGGTCCCATGTGAAGGAAAAGCGTACTAGAAAATTTCTCTAAGTAAGAGATCTAGAAAAGGGCAAAATTTTATGAAAATAGGTATTTTTTTGTTTTAATTTGTAATAATTAGGAAAAAAATGGTGGTGTGGGAAAACTTGATGATAAAGAGATTCCACCAAAAGAATAATCTCAAAACCTTCTTGAATGTTTAAAAGTGCACGCACAAGGGAGCCCTGTTAGCACGCATGTAGAGGAAATAAAATAATGTTTTTTTTAATTCCCTTCGATGGATGGATGCCCGCCTAGTGTAGGAGTAGACTTCAAAAATTTCAGCTCTAGATCATTAATTTGGGGTACTCTCGTATACTACAAATCCCTGTATTGCAAAGTGTGACAAATTATTGGATGGATAGTTGCTTCACTTGCTTGCATATGCTTCAACATAGAATAGAAAACAAACTTCAAAGCAAGGCACAATACTAATGATATTAAAACATTTTGCCTTTGAATAGTCACCATGGTGAAGAAGTAAGAGAATAGAAAAATGCATCTCAATGTGTATTGACTAAACAAATAACCAAGTATAAAAAACATATAATAAAGTATGATGTCCGCTTTCATTTAAATATGGTTTTGAAAGAAAAAAAATACTCCGTATAAAATTTAGAAAGGACTAGGAAGAGGCTCCCAATAAAATAGAGTTATTTATTTATTTATTTTTTCAATACTAAAGTAGGTAAAATAATAATAATAATTTATCAAAAAAAATATTACTTATTTTTGAAATAAATAAATAGGAAAAAATTGAAAAATTGAAAAAATAAATAAACTTTTATTGAATTTTTTATAAGAAAAAAGAAGAAAAACATAAACATGGATGATTTTAATTGGGCATTGAGAAAATCTTCTAGCGCATGAATTGGAAATTGGGCCCTAGAATCCAACCCAAGAACTTTACATTGACTGGGCCGGATGAGAAACTGTCAAAATTCTTAAAATTGTCAAAATTGCATTCATAATTGAATCCTACAAGTGATTTTTTCAAAAAGATGCTCTAATTGCCCGCAAAACAAGATTGTCCATAACTTTCTCATATCAAATCCAAATGGAATGATTCAATGCTTTCCATGTAGACAAAAAATATAAACTATGAGAAAAAAAAACTCAAAATACAGAAATTCGAATTTTTGAATTTTTTTTTGGCTGCCCCTTTTCCCGTGTGTTGAGTTGTTTGGGGCATAACTTTTGTTCCCGAGCACCGATTGAAAAAAAGGTTATATTCCCATGAAGCTAATTAGTTTTTCTATCTTCGAAAAAAGTTTGAATAAATTTGGACCAAAATTGAGATTGTAACAATACATCAATTTTTTCCTCCTCCAAGTCAAGCTTGTAAGGTAGAAAGGAGGTATGTGTGTTTTGAGAGATTTTGGGCAGTATGTGTAAGAAGCCGAAAGTTTGATCGGCCATAGTTGTTGTTATAACAAATATTTTGAAATGAAAATTTGAGAGTTTTTTCCTTTTGATTTTGCACTTTCAAAAAGACCTATTTTGCTTAATTTGAAGTTGTGAGTTAAAAGTTATAAGCGTGTGAGTGGAGGAGGGTCTGCTGCCACCCGACGAAGAGGAGCAGAGATTCAGGCGACCACCAAAGTTTGTAGTTTGTGCTTCTCTCTTTGAGATTTTCAAGCATTACAGAAATTTTTCTTAACTTTCTATAGACGTTTTGCTTGAAATAATTGAAGCTTTACAACAAAAGTTATGGGTTCCCAAATAAGTTGTAGGTCTACAGCCTTTCAAATGTAAAGCCGAGACTTCTCTTGTGCATAACTTTTGGACAGAAGATTAGAATTGTTTGAAATTTTAAGAAAAGTTATTTTGTAAAAAGATATTTTATAAGAAGTTAGCTTTCTAAGAAGATATAATACTTAGAGTTTGAATAAAAATTAAAAAAATTATAGGATTTTGTGTGAAAAGAGGTCTATTGCCTTTTAAAAGAGAAGGCCGAGACTTTGCTCTCCAATAACTTTTGGACGGTAACTTAGATTGAGTTGAAATTTTGAGCATATTTAGATTGTGCTTTTAATTTGCAGATTGTTAAAGCACTTAGCATTTGAGTTCTTAGAGCACCTATGACATTAGTTTGAAGGTCTCAGCTAGTATAGAACATAGTTTTTCTTAAAACTTGTTGGAGTTTCTTCAAGTTTGTGAACATAAGAAGATTTCAAGACTCAAGATTGCAAAATTGACACCCATGCAGCAAGAAGATTGACAACTCGTGTGTTGTGGCTTGTGGCTTGCTTTTCCCAGCCGACTTTGGAGGCTAGTTGTTATTCAATTTTGCATTATAAATCTTGTTGTGGGTTATATTGTTATTTAATATGACAATTATTAGCGTCGTTTTGTGTTTATTGACGACGTAGTGAGATTGATCACCCACATGGTCACTTTTATGTCGTTCCCATTGGTAGTGAGCAAGAATGTATAAAGCAATGAGCGGGAAAGTAGCTCTTGAATGATTGGAATTGGATGACTCTAGATGTTGGTCATGGGTCAAGCCCAACTTTTGCCTTTCAAAATTTATAGTAATTCCAATTCAAAAGACAAAATTACCAAATTTTTGCAATCTCCTTTGTTTATGTCAGTTCACCTTTGAAAAAATTTGTTTTGCCTACTATCCTAGATTATGTCAAGAATTGTTTATTTGCTCAGTTATGGGTCCCTCTACCTTACATTCAAGTATTTTGGACTAATACAAATGACAATTCAACTTTCTCGATATCTAATCCAAAAAAAGATATAATCCATGGATCAATCTCTACTGTAGGAACTAAGAAGTCTTTCACCATGCAACTCATAGTAGTCAGTATGCAGCACACAGCATGCAATAGTGACTATTCCGCACTTGTCGATGTTGCCACCGAAGCTCTTCAAAATCCTCCACCGATTCTACAGAGCACCGAATGCATGTTCGATGACAACTCTGCCTGTATTGATAGGAGAATCGAATCTCTTCTGATCACAAAATGCATGGTTGGCTAGCTTGTAGTTCTTCAGTAGGTATGCCCGACTTGGGTACGCAAAATCTCCAATCAAATATGGTTGCACTTCCATGCCTCTAACCACAATGGTAGCATCTGATAAAATTTGTCTCTAATGCAACTCTTGGTACAAAGAAGACCATCAAAATTGCCCTACATTATGAACCCCAGCAAGTTGCCTTGCACAAACATTCCAAAAGATTCTATCCATCTCGCACACCGCCTGTAATACAACACTGTGAAACTTTTTCCTGTTGAAAAACTCTACATGATCTATGGATATAAGATGGATGCTAGGTCACCAAAAAGAGGAATGTGGGTCCCATCTATGGCTCTACAAATATTAGATACCCCCGTGGAATTCTAAAATCTCTCCATAATGTCCTGTAGTCTATCTCCAGTTGGAGAATGAATATATGTAGTAAAAATACCTCCATCTTGACTACTTAGGGCTCCACAAATTATATCTGTGTATTTACAGATTGTAGATGCTCCACATCCATACGACTCATTCATTTTTCACATGAATGACCGCTATCCAATCAATAAATTATCAATTTCACTTGTTTTCGAACAGGTATAGGACCCCGAACAAAATGAGAYGCACGAGATTGTAAAAATGGAGCCAACTCTAGCACCAACTACTCAAATGCTGAAAAAGACATCCGAAAAGCATCAAAATATTTTTTATCGAGCATATYATGCAATGTATGCCAGACATCATTCTCTACAACAACATGGTACACATATTGCCAAGGTTCAACCCACCAAAATTGCCCATCAAATTGTTGTAGCTATGCAGCAACTACTACAAATGGCAACGCAGTAGCACCTGCAAACAATTCTTGAAAGTCTATTGGTGGTAGAAGGCGCCTTCACCAAGATGTAGTTGCCAAGAAAACAAAARAATGCTAGCAGAAGTAAATTTGTTTCACCTTCATTCAATGCCATAGCTAATAAGGCGCACTACCAAATTTACCAAACCACTTGAAAAACAAGTGAGTATATATGGTATTTAGCCGAACAAGAAATACTCATATAGCCTCAAATGTGGTGTGAAAAGAACTAAAACCGCATGTGTTTAAGATTTTTAGTAAGATATTTCATGAGATATTTAGTGAGATTTTTAGTGTTTACGGATATTATATGTCACAAGGATGGGAAATTCAAAGTGGCTGTATATATATAATTAGCAAGTGCATTAGATCTGTAAATCATGCCATCAATGTGCACGGACACATGTCCCTCTACTTACAAACCCCATGATTTCATGAATGCAAAAGTAAGGAGTTAGCAAGCCTGCAAGCTTGGCACTCATCCTTTCATGTGCGGACCCAAAAGCCACAGCCTTAACCCTTCAAGGATTAARAGRACACAATGTGTCTTCTTCAAAGTTTTTAATGGCAATTTCTTGGGAGGGTGAAACAAATCTCAATATTTTATAAACTAAGATCTTGTAGATAAAGAAGTTTTCATACTTCTTGCATATTTTGATTTTCTAATTTTGAGTGTAAAAAGTAGTTAAAAATTTATGTAGGTTATGTAGTCAACAATGTAGTCTAGTCCAAAAAAGAAGCAAAAATAATGATTTTTCATGAAAAGAGTAGTTGAAATAGAAAGAAAACATGTTTGTAGATATTTTCATTCTGTAATGCACATAAACAAACATTTTTTGAAAAAATAAGTTCAAATTTTAATTTTTAACAATTTTAAAAATAAAAGACTCAATCTAGTGTAATTAACAAAAACAAAATGATTAGAATGATTTCAAAATTTTATAAGATGTTTCAAATAATATGATAGTAATATCAGATTTGAATTTCAAAAATATATGCATATATAAATTTTTATGAAATTTGTAGAATCCAATATAGTTGGTTTTGACTTTCTACCATTCATGTTTGAAAATGTGTACAAATTTGAGAGAGTTTTTTATTTTTCAAATTTTCAAATAAAAAAATACAAAATTTTCTTTGGATTCCAAATTAAAAAAATTTAGGGGTAAAAATCCTTCATTCATCTTTTTATAAATTATATATTCTCCCAAAACTCCCTTTTTTTGTCTATGAAGTTGATCAACCTAAATTGTTATAATCTAAAAATCTAGTGGTCAAAATTTTCTACAATTAATTCTATGCATACTGTACGAAGTAGATTTTATTTTTGTTTGGTTAAAACTAAAAAATTTAAGCACATCTATGTGCAAAAAAATATCAAAGTGGTACAATTCATAGAAATCCTCCATTGTTAAAACCGTGTTAGTCCTTGAGGGGTTAAAAGCTGCAGAAGCCATGGTGGGTCAATTTTTTACCCCAACCTCACCTAGATGGCTATGACTTCCATCCATGGAATCTGGCTTGGCTCCCTACCGCATGTGCAAGGCCCATTATATTACACTTGTAAATCTATAGTAAAATTGCCCCAAGTTCAATTGTCTGATTCAAACGCCATTCTGTATTTGTATAAATCCTATATTTAATTGCTGATATTTGGAAGTGTGGTGAAGAAGATTATGAACAAAGTTGGATTTCATTTATTTAATTATTTCTTCAATAAGTAAACATGTCCAACATTCTTATCATATGGATTTTGAGAATTCTTCTTTAAAAATATTCTATAAGTTTGAGAATAGAAGTCTTCTGTAAATTTTAGCCTTAAATAGAATGTGAACTTTGCAAAAGAAATTTAACTTTGAAAGATCATTATGTCAAGAAATCTACGTATAATTGTTTTTGAAGTAATAAATTTCTTTTCTAAATTTATTTGAATTATTTAAAATAATTGGTGATAATTTGGGCATATATATATATATATATCTGTGTGTGTGTAATCCATTGTTATTAATAGGCACTTTTAATTAAAAAATTATTACTACATTTGTAGTATGTTTCCAGTAATGATTTCATGACAAATCTAAGTTATAAATCACCAAATCTTTAATCTCTAAAATTTTTAGGCTATGTTATCACCAGAAATGCTCGAAGACTACCATTATTAGTACAAGTACCAAATTTTGGAAAAAATACACATTTTTTTATTTTTTTTATTTTTTAACAAATAGACATACCATTGCAATAAAAAACAACCAAGTTACAAAACAGCTAAGCCAAAGGCTGGACAAAGAAGAGAAATGAGCACAGACGAGCAGGGAAGAGGACCAAACGGAACTAAGTGAAAGAACACAACAGAAGGCCCTGAAGGTTACAAATAATGCTATTGCAGAGTGTATGGGCTCAAATCGAGGATTGAAGCCAAATTTTTACTACCTTATATTATCCTCCAGAAGCCGTAAATTTGTCCTTTCCATAATGGACGGTAGCTTTGCAACCAGAAAGCACTTTCTGGGTAAAAAGACAAATCCTTATTCCGTTTGTTATTACTGTCTATATTTTCATTTTATTATTTTTTAATTGGGAACGAACGGGGAACTGGGACCACCGACAGAGTGCATTAGAAGGACCCATTTGTTTTAACTGTTTAAAAAAATGAAGAAAGGAGAGTAGTTAAAAATGAGTTATAGAAAGAAAAAGCAGATGGAGAAAAGGGAGAAGGCAAAAAGTAGAATTGATAGTTGCGTGTACGGTTGTTTTTTGAGATTGAAGATAACTTTTACAGTAGTACATCTGTGATCTCCGAAAAGTTAGTTTTCCCAAGTCAGAATGACAGCTGGCTCAAAAAATACTGTATTTCCACAGAAAATTTGAAAATCAAGTTTCCCTCCAAAGTAACCATTTTTCAGTTGCTACTGTACCTATTGGCTATTACTAGACTGGTCAATTTTCATATTTTGTTGTTGGCACTCCAAAGGAGGTTCCAACGCATCAAAGAATGTGGCATTTGGGTACCGTATGCAAAAGTTACGAAGGAGCAAAGTTTGGTTCTAAAACAATTTCTTCCAAAATAGGTACATGATTGATTTTTAAGATGTATACATAAGAGTATCTTCATAGCTACCTAGCCAAAGGCACAAATTGGGTATTTGGCCTTGTTTGGCCAAAGACACTTCCTCACAATATGCAAGATAGGACTCAAGATATGCCCGACAACAGCCAAAATTTCCCGAGGAGATGGTGAAATGAAGATTTGTGGATGAAGTGCGGTATGTGCTTTGGCACAATTCCCAAGCTATGGTCCATTTAATTTGACACAATTTTCCAAGTAAGACACACTTATTCATCCCAAAAGTGCACTAGGCCCAGACTCCATAAATGGAAGAAAACTCAATTAGGGGATGAGATCCATTATAATTTCCCAATAGAAAAAGAAGGTTGGCCAGATTGCATCCTCCCATTCCGTGTTGCCGTGGGGTGCACGTGGAAGACACAACCTGGGGTCTTTGGAATCACTTTGCAAAACCAAATTCCCTATCCTTGTTGGTCGGGTGAGTTGTGGGGATGCTCTAATACAACGTGAAGATGGCGTTTTAGGGTTGGTGGYGCATTTGGGGAGAGAAGATTCAACTTAACCCCTAAATGACCAAGTGTCCGTTCAACATACGCAAGAAATCTCGGGTAGGTTCCTACAAAGTCACTTTTGGTTGGATGTTCATGAAATTTGGACAAAAAATGTAACAGTGTATCCTCTTCTTGAAAATCTAATTTTTTTTTCTGATCGGGTGCTCGGAGCAAAAGTTACACTGCCTTGAACTTTGCTGGCAGCTTGGGCAGCTCAGGACAACATGTGCAACACTCTTCATATGATTGTGAAATTTGGTGGGTATATAGCTTATATGGTACAAGATGCAAATTTCAAAAATAATAACCATGTGTAGTATAGAAATCTGGTAAAAATCTCATTCTAGAAGGAGTTAAAGTTTCTAGGCCTTGTTGGGCAAGGTTGGAAAAAAACTTTTTGACCTAACTTCAAACGTTACAATCTTTCAATCCGTGTGGTCAAATTTTCTAAAAAAATTTCTACACATTCCCATAGAAGACTAATACAAATTTTTTGGTTAAATCTTGAAAAAAAACTTTTTTTATCATTTTTTTCTTGCTGTCCTAAAAAATGGCAGTTTTTGACAATTTCTGCCCAAAATATGCCTCGGTCCTTTAGAGGTTAATTTTACAATAGAAAACTAAAAAATCTTGATCACTACCTACGTCACCAAAAAAAGAAACTTACTTTAGAAGGTTATTACAAAGGTATCAAGTACCTTCCTAGTGATTTTTTAATCCCTAAAGGATCAAACTATGTTTTTTAGCAACATAAGTTTTTTTTATAGCTCGCTATGAATGGAGCTTTTTATTTATTTTTTTGAAATATTCACACAACATGTGTACAAGGAATATCTTTAAGGCCCATTAGTTTTCATAACTTTTGACTGCATGGTCAAAAATTTATTGTGTGATATGTTGAAGGAGGACAATGACCGAATTGAAAATCACCCTATCAATATAATAAATTTGTTCCAAGGAAGACGATCAAGTAGGAAATCTGTGCTAAATGAACCGATTCCTAGTGTAGGTAATACAATCCAAAAATAGAAGAGCAAGACCCAAGTTGGACAATCATCAATCATTCAAATTACAACCATACTCCACTTCGAACTTAATTCAAATTTTTATTTCTTTTATGTTTTTTTATGTTTTTTTTTATTTTTTATTCACAAACTTAATTCAATATTGCCAGTTTGTAAGCCTTAACACATCACAAGTATTTCAAAATTTAGCTTTGCTTATATTAATGGAATTTGGTGATCATATCATTATTGAAAGATTTACAAAATATTCATTGTTCTATACTTTCTCATATTGACTTGTGCATAATAGAATTTTAAAATCCTTTTTTTCTCTCACACATTCAAATCTTCTCACTTAAAACTCTTTCAATCACATTCCAATTTACACAAACACTCCTCACGAACTCACACACTTGCATACTCAATTTCACAACTTAAATTGACACGAAAACACACACACAAAACGAAAACACTATATGGCTCAATCTCGCCAGGACTTGCACTAGCTCTCTCTCCAAGTGGGTGAAGAAAAATGAAACTAAACCCAACCTAATAGGAATCCAGTAGTTGACAGTTAAAAATTGGAAGAGACGACCAACTGAACCCAACTTGGAATTAATTAACCACCAACCTGCATCAAACTTGGCATTCCAACTTCCAACTTGGACTTCACATCCATACATCTCGACTTGACATCCCAACTTAAATTTAACTGGCAAAAAATCAATTCTAACTTGCATTAAAACTCACCTTGTAAAAACCCAATTGGACTAGCTATCCAATGACACGCACTTCCAACTATAAATACAAAGGCTTTTTTAATCACTGGATTGGATTATTACTGATTTTGACACGAATAAAAACATCAAATTATAGTACCAAAATCAAGCAAAAACAATTCAAAAACCTCAAAAAGTTTAAATAAATTCAATCCAATTAAACTATCTACATATACACATTTTTTCTCCGTTTAAGCAATTTAGGTAGATTCAAAAAATCAATTTTTTCAAAAACAAAAATCTGAAATTGGCTTTGCAAATTTATATGTATATTGAAAGCTTTGAATCATTCAACTTCGATGAATGAGATGAAAATTATGAGGAGTTTTAGTTTGTGGGTATATATGGATTCTCTATTCTAAAATAAACATTGAAGTCTTTATGTCACTCAGTTTTCAATATGTTTAAAAAAAATCATAGGAATTAGTTTTTTTATTATAAAATTAAAACCACCAAGATTGGGATTCTTCAATTCCATAATCAAATGATCAACGATATAATATTTTGAATCATTCTCTATTCACTTCTTTCTACTTACTATATTTTTCTTGTATATTGTACAGGGTCATTGCAAGAAAGGGTGTGCAAAAAGCATAGCATTTTCTACAATACTCATTTTTTTCTTCGGAAGTACTTTAAAATTTGAAAAACAATTTTTGAAAATAGTGAAAAATATGTTTCATGTACACACCTTTAAGACAAAGGTATCCTAGGAAGGATAAGCATAGAAAAATTCTCTAAGTAGAAGAAATAGAAAAGTGCAAAATCTTATAAGACCATATTTGTTGTATGGAGACTTTTTGCAGTCTCATTTCTATCTCTGACTCAAAGATAAACTACTTTATCTCTTTACTAATATTTTTTCATAAATAGGTAACAACACCAACTTTTAGAGTGTCATTATAGGATCACTATTTGAGCATTATTTATTTTTGATTTCTACTTTTTTAAATGAATTTTCTAATAACTAGCACTCTATCTCAAAATCTGCGAAAAGTCTCAATATAATGCATATGGCCTTCACAAAATAGTGTCAATAATTCATGAATTGTCTCAATATAACAAATGACTAGGCCATATTCTCAATATAACAAATATTGTCTCAATAATTCATGAAAATTTCATATCTACACATATGTCTCAATATAATGAATATGAAATTTTCATGAATTATTGTAAAAATATTGAAGGAATTTATATCAAATACACCACCGCTCCATCTTAAACTTTATTTAGAAGTACAAATTGTTCTAAAGAACAACCGTATAATAAATCAAATTTTCATGTTTTTTTTCCAATTATAAAATGAGGAGACAGTAGTTTTAGGCTCAAATAGAAAATTTCAAATTATATTCATTTTCATATAATTTAAATGTGGAATATGAGCTAGATTGATGTGGTGAATGTCATTTCATTAATTCCTAAACAACCAAATGTCCATTCAATGTAAGCAAGAAATCTCGGGTAGGTTCCTACAAAGTCATTTTTGTTGGATGTTCATGAAATTTGGATATTGAGTGTAACTATATACCCCCTTTTTGAAAATCTAATTTTTTCTTTGATTGGGTGCGCGGATCAAAAGTTATGCTACCCTGAATTTTACGGGCAGCTTGTGCAGTATCAGGCAACATGTGTAAAATCTTCCTATGATTTTGAATTCCGGCAAGTATGTAGCTTACATAATACAAGACACAAATGTCTAAAAAAATAACCATGTTTACTTTAAAAATCTCATTCTAGAAGGAGTTAAAGTTTTCAATTCTTGTTGGACAAGGTTGGAAAAAATCTTTTTCACCTAACTTCAAACATTATAATCTTTCAATCCGTGCTGTCAAAGTTTCTAAATTTTTTTTCCGCACACATTAGATGTTTTTTCAGCCCCGCAGGAGACTGTTGCGGGGGGTTCCCGAAACTATTCCCTGCATAGGGAACTAGTGATTGCTAGTGTGAAATTTTGAATTTGAATTTTTTTTTTTCCAAAAATCTTAGGAAATACAAACTACAAAGAAACTGAAAATTGATTTAAAATTTTTTTTTTTTTGTCAAAAAATTATTTTCAAAAAATTAATAAATAATTAAAATAATTAATTAATTAGTATTATCTGACGTGGCAGTCTCTGTGCCATGTCGAACTGTCTACGTGGCAAAGTTCCCTGAGTTTCCAATGTGTTCCTACAACCCGGGAACTTGCAGATTTTTAAATGGTCCAAAAAACATCTAATGTTTTCAACAAAGTCTAGTACAAATTTGTATGGTTGGACTCTGGAAAAAAAATCATTTTTCATTTTTTTCTTGCTCCCCTAAAAAGTGGCAGTTTTTGACAATTTCCGCCCAAAATGTGCCTCAGTCTTTTAGGGGTTAACAAAGTTCTAATTTAAAAGAAATTATTCTTATTTCCAGAGTTCATATCAAGAACAGAATGACAATGAGCTAAAAAGAGGCGTCCCAGCCTTGTATGTGCTCGTGTCCCCCGCCAAATAATGTCAGCCATTCAATCTTTTAGAAAAAATTACCCACCCCCCACATCACCGTTGATCTCTGTGGAAAATGATGCCGCAAAAGGCGATGATAGTAGTCCGTGGATCTCATTCAAAATTAAAAAAACCTTGCCTACATCCGTCGATGGAGCGGTGATTGTAGGAAAAACTGGAGCCGTTGATGCAACCGCGATAGGGTTTGGAAGCTTGTGACAGCCGTGGGAGTTTATGGCTCTTCTTTGTTGCAATTTTGTTGAACTTCTTGGGCTCATAGTTGCTTGTTTCAAGCTCGATTTGGAAGCTCGACGATCGCCATTTCCATTTGAGGTCTAGGATTGTGGTTCAAGAGGTTAGGTAAGGTAGAGGCTAGAAAGCTTCTGATTGTCTCAGAGATTCCCGGCATGGCTAGTTTTGAGGTCGGAAGAGTGGAATTGCGCCTTTGAACATCTTCGGCATCGTTGGTGAGGAGTCTGAGTTCGGCGTGGGCTGCGTGGAGCCTTGGGTTTTGACATGGGTGGCCTCTGTGTACAGTAAGATTAGCTTTGTAAGAATATTGTATGTCGCTATGTTCCTCTATTTTTCTCTTCTGTTTTGTCGTGTTTGAGTTCCTTTTCTTTGTTCTACTAGTAAGGATCGTGATGGGAATGTTTTCGCCTTTTTGAGTTGTGTATTGGTGGTAACAAGGCTTGGCGTTTTGCAAGATCTTTTTTCAACTTGTGATACTAGCAAGCTGGACATTTTTGCATAGCCACAGATTCTGATTGAGTAACATAAAACTGGGTTCAGAGTTCAGTATGATAGCTTGTTAGTAATTTTAGAGAGTAAGTTGAGAGAACAATGTATTTATAGTCTCCAAGTTGTGTGATTACTCATGTGAAGAGGCTCTTTGAAGTATTCATGTGCTGTATTTAGGGGATAGAAATTTTTAGTTCATGCCACATATCTTCTTTAGTAAACTAGAGTGTTGTAGCAAGCATCAGTTGAAGATTCAAGGTTGTGAAGCATAGACAGGACTATAGAAATTAGGTTTTAGTGTCATACAATTTTTAGGGTTGAACAGAGCTACAGGTCTAGTTGATGAATCTTTTTGAAACAGTTGTGGCAAATGTATATTTGAATGAAATTTTTGAATTTTTAAAAGAAAAGATTATTCTTGGAACGTTTGTAAGAAATTTTGAAAGCAGAAGTATTATATTCAATAAAAAATTGGCATGTGTATCCTTTTCATAGTTTGTATAAAATTTTAACAACCAATGGATAAATGACACATATGCACCTTCTTGTAATTCATGTGTGTATGCTTTCATAGAAATAAGCACATTCTCACACAATGTGCTCAAAAGAGGCAGGAATTGCCTAGCCACCCAACACAAAGCTAAAGGTTTTTAAAATACAATACAAAAGCACCTATGACATAAGTAATTAAGCACATCCTTTTAAAGAGGAATTAGAATCCTCTCTTTAAGTCAAGTTGTTTGGTTATTTTCTTTTCTTTTGTTTGTTACGTTGAGATCTCCCGAACCGTGTGTCCCTCAATGGCGTGCTTGGTACTGTCAGGAAGCCCTTGGCGAGGAGAGGTGCACAGTCTTGGTTTTGTGGCATTTCGACCTACGCAGTGAAAGTTATTGAATTTAAAAGTTTTTATGAATAAAAAAATATAGAAAATTACTTTTACTTTTATTTTACCTATGACAACGACACATGGCACGCTAGTCCTCCCTTTAAATCTGTTTCTTTTGTTTTGTTACGTTGAGATCTCCCAGACTGTGCGTCCCCCGGTGGCGTGCTTGGTATCGTCGGAAAGCCCTCGGCGATGAGGGGTGCACATGCTCAATTTCGTGGCGTTCCGACCTACGGGGTGAAATTTATCAAATTAAAAGTTTTTATGAATCAAAAAAATATAGAAAATTACTTTTACTTTGATTTTACTTGTGGCAACGACACATGGCACAATAGTTTATTTTGAAATCATGCTTATACTACAGAACTTTAGAAACTACACCTTGAGATTACCATTCAACTAATGTCCTTGATTTCATCAAATAATCAAAAATTCATTGTTTATGACCAGTGTAATTTCCTCTCCATTTCATATTTTAATAATACCAATCACAATGATTTACCAAAGTTACACTACTTTGGTTTAGTGGAAGTTAAAGTATTATTATACTTATTGTACCAATTCCAAGGCAATTGAAATTTTGCAAGCAATAATTTAGTAATTCTCCCCTCTAATTATTACGAAAAAATCAATGCATAATACATTCATTTGATTTTCCCTAATAGATTGTATGACTTTGATTTGCCAAAGTCACACTATTTTGAATTAGAGTAGTGTAGGTTGAAGTATTCATGTTTTGAACTAACATCCACTTATTCAACTACATCAATTTTTTTGTGGCGGTAGTATTTTTTAGGTGACGCTGATTTTCTCATTTACTAATAGGGTAAAATTAACCCAATAATTGCTGCGTACATCAAGTATCCTATGGATCTTCACTTGGCACTGTAGGATGGAAAAATTTGTTTTTTCATTCAATTTAATTATTTAGAAGGTACTTCAGTACATTTTTAGTGGGTAGTATAAGTTGCAAAGTCCCTCATTATGATCTTATTGATTTTTTTATAGAAGATGATTCTCAATCCATGCATCACCCTCAGCAGTGATGTATTTTGGCCATTTAAATTGCTATTTTCTCTTGATGTGAATTTGAGCCTTAAAAATTATGTTTTTTGAACTTGAATCCCACTTATGAAATGAAACTTTCAATTGTAGTTTCTACTCCAATTGCGCATTTTGATAAATTCAAAATATTTCAATATCTTATAGCAATATGAAGTTATGAACTTTGGGCCTATAACCATAGTTTGTTGATATTTTAAAAAAAAGTGACACGGTAGCTTTGGTTTATATCTTGATGTTCTACACTACAATATACAACTATGGTGAAAAATTTATATTCTTTGAGTATATTTTTCATTTGATAAGAATTTTCTTCATTGGTTTCTTAAAATATCAATGGTAATTTCAATTTTTTCCCAAAAAATTTGAAAATTTACACCTTGTAGTAGACATATAATTTCATCTTTGAAAAATGAGTTTAAAATTTTTCATATCCAGTTGCAAAATGGTAGCAAACAAAGTAATGATATATAGCTGAGGCTTGAAATCAATGATAATAAGCCAATTCGTACGAAATTCATCACTAAGGTAGGAGGTCCGTAAGTGGACCATCTAAGGGCTGGAACTAAATTTTAGGGAGGTGATACACCTTGAAATATTTTTCAATAAATTTTCCTTGCAAGACAAGGAGAATTGACATTTGGCTGAAGTCGTTCCATATGTTTTGAAGCTTCATGAAATTAGTTATGAAATTTTGAAGTCAAAACACCATAGGGCTGTAAATGCAACCACCCCCTGAAATGTACACCGCTGGTACATTTTGATAAATTGAAGAAAGCAGAATGTACCTTTTGATAATTTGTTAAGCATTCAAATAATCACGTGTGTGAAAATTCAGACCTAGGAAAACTTATTTCATAAAGTTATGCACACTCAAAGAGTGGTGGAAAATGCCAAAAAAATGGACACTTTGATGTTTGATTTTTAAAAAATAGTAAAACAATTCAAAAAATTCTCCAAAAAAAATCATTTTTCCTCACTTGATGATGCTTCTTCTCAACCATTTTTGTGTTTGGAAAAAAAAATTGAGTTTTTTGCTCTTGTGCAAAGGTAGTGCACTTTGAGCACATGTGGAGGGTGGACATATTACTATTTTTAGAAAATCTCTTCGTGGGCCTATGTAACTTTAGTAGAAGTCCTTACATCTCAATTTTGAACTTCAAATTCGGATTTTTGGGTAGAAAATAGTCCTAAAATCCTCCAAAATGACCAAGGTAGATACCCAATCACGGGGCAGGTTAAAAATAGTAAAATAATTTTGAAAATTTTGAAAAAATTACTCAATGTCTAAAACTACCTCATGTATCTTCATTCCAAATTTCACTCCAAAAAATCAAACTATGCAAAAGTTATGAGCAAAAAAACACCTATCCAAGAGCAAGGGCAAAAAATAGGACAAATGTTTCTTGCAATCACCCTACCCAAAAAAAACTTTGTTCCTCCATAATTTTTGCATATGGTATCCAAATGCCACGTTCTTTGGTGAGTGAAAACCTCCTTTTCAATGGCCAAGAAGAAAAAAACGAAAATTTGACAAGCCTAATAATACGAACTAGGCAGAGTACCTAAGTGCTTGTTGGCACATACATTCCGAGTGTCACCATCGACGCTACGAACCCGGAAACTGCAATGGCAACTAAGTTAATCGCAGCCCTTCATTACGCTTCTTCCAAGACTGGCTAATAACACTCGTGAGCTCCATCCGGGCTCCGTCAGAATTCCTTTTCCGACGGTGCCCCTTCCTACTACAGTCCCGTACTTTATCCGCCGCACTGCTGCAGTGCTGCCTGCCTGCTTTTCTGAAAACCAGGCTTTGTGCAAAGTAGTTTCCGGCATCCAGGAATTCCAAGCAATTGACATACTGGCGCGTGAGGAGGGCGGGCCTGCAGGAGTGCAAAAAGGCGAGTGCCGGGGTGGGTCCTCGATCGGAAGYGCATGCACTCCGGTAGCTTTCCAGCGAGACACTRCAGTTGCTGTCAACCTTTATTATCTGTACAGGAGATGGGCAAGAAGGCGCGCTGGAGGACTTTGGGACGTTCACGGCAACGGTCGGACGGTGAATTCACCATCGAAGGGCAGTCGACGGGGAAGCGACGACCGTTGACAGGATCCGATCGGTTCATACCGCAAGCGAATTGAAGATAAAGTGGGCCACTTGCACGCCATTCCCCCACTGCGGCAGGCAACCTGATCGATCAGCCCAGTTATTAGCTGAGGGGAGGGCCGCACCGTCCGAACGTCATCCTCTGTCCGTCGCAATCGTAATAAGCTTTGAATGCTCACTGCTGTACAGGGAGTATTGAACTTGAGGTGCGCATGGGAAACGGTTCTTGCAAATCGATCCCGGCGACCCGGCCCCCCTCTGGCCCCCCATGCCATGCCATGCTGCTGCCAAATTATTATTTTGATKCTGCCTTTCCACACAGAATAACGTACTCAAGTCAATATCTGGCATAAGCCAAAAGTCGCCGTGGAGGGAGCCAGCCAGTCTGCAAAGTGCGCAAATCGAACCTGCCTCCTCAGACGATGCTGAGGACACAAAAATGTGCGATGCAGGAGACTTTCTCTGTTACTGTAGAAGGAGAGAATGCCCTTACTGGTCCCTGAATTGAATCACACTTGAGTGAGGATCTATCACCTAGCGTAAGATGTGTTCTTGTAAGGTTAATATGATCTCTACATGGATATGTCTGCAGTTGAACCATGTTTGTATTGAAAACATGCCGTCCCACGATTTGTGAGTAAAACCATGTACACATTGTGTACGTTTTTAGTGTTAGATGTTAATAAATATTCARTAGAGAATGCCAAGGGTCAAGAGACTGATAATCACTAATGCTGTTTCAGAATTTACGAAATGTCATTAAAACTTTAATGGTCTTAGTAGTAGTAGGAGTAGGTAGAGGACCACTCACTACCTATGTGGCGATGCCTTTCTGGCAAAGGTAAAAAAAGTACTCCAATAGACTCTTTATTCACGTTGACAGAAAAAACTTGTTACGTCTCTATCGGTTTTACCTCTTCTTCTTACGACAAATTACTTGTGAGGCACAAATTACTGTGGTTGAAGAGTGCAAAATGTACCTCTAGAGCACGTTTGGTTGTTCCATTTTAGAACTTGTTTCATTTAGGGACATCCTACCTTATATTCTTTTAACATGTGTTGTGCCTAATTGATATGGCTAGGTGGTCTTAATGATTGTGAATGTCATTTTCTTTCAAATGCATGTATTCCAATACTTTAACACCTTTAAGAACAATTCATATACATAAATTCAACGTATCCTAGATTTTTTGACCTTTATGTACATATATGTCACAAATTTTGATGCCAAAATCATGCCACATGGTACTATCTCTAAAAGAATCTTTAAAAATGTATATCTTTCAATGTATTTTGCTCCAAAGCGTTTTAGTCTCTGATATTTGCAAAGAGAAAGGCTAGATTGTAGCAACGGCGACCTTGATGATGGCACCGGAAGAACTGCCGGGCCACCCGGCGGAAGAGATGAAAGGACTACGGAGAAGACGGGCAAATATAATGAACGTCCTTTGCCTGTTGAACAGAGAAGAAGGGCAAGAGGTACTCACCCAGCCATTCTTCCGGCAATGGTGACAGAGGTCGCCATTGCTACAGGTGTCCCGAGAAGAAATATACAATATTCCATCATAAAAATCCTAGCAATGTTTTGGTCAATATTTGCAATATGTGCCGGTAGTAAGTGAAGGTAAATCTGTAATGGGAGCGCATCAAAGTTCATCAGAATTGTGCAGAACCTGCTTTGGAAAATCGGCGTTCAGCTAGGATTTAAAGAAGGGCAATCTCGTTCAGACTGGCCAGCCATATATGCCGTGTAGTATTGGGCTTCGTACACGTGCTCAATCCGCCCTTTGTAAACGTTTTTAAAAAATAAATTAAATGATTTACTTTAATTTTGGTTTTTTTCTAGAACAAATAGGGAATCCCAACTAATACTTCACTGTTCACGATCCAACTTATAGTCCACTGCAAAGGCACTTGCCTCTCCTCAAATTGTCTCAATTTATTGTTATTTATTGTTATGACAATAAACCCTAAATGCCCAAGGTTTCATATTTTGGTGTTGACTAAACTTTGAAGTTAAATATAATCATAGAAAAGTATTATGTTTGGTATAATTGTTTTTAGTTGGATCCCCTTGAACCAAGGTTGTTCCATTGAACGCATTTTGGGGTACATGTCATATGTCATATATGACACTTGTCAAGTAGGGGAGGCAACTCATTTCTGATCACCTCCCCATTTTCAATCAATAGACTATTGTCTTTCCATGAAGGTATGGCACAGTCCATAGAGTAGTTGTGGCTCATTATGATTGGTTGCAAGGACCTCAATATTGCAATCAGCCCTTGGTCGATTTTGCAGTTAGCCTATGGTCAGAAATAGAAAGGACTATATCACCATTATAGGTTGAAGAGAATCTTCCACTAAAATATTACTAGTAATTTCATTTTATGTAATAAAATTTTGGAAAAATATGCAATCCTTCCAAACTCTATTGTTGTACATGGAAAAATTCCACATTAAAAAAACTTGCGCTCCAAATATGCACAATTGCTTATTTGATCAAAAATGGGTTGCCTCCCCTATATGTAAAATTGTTAGACAAAAAAGTCTTACCCTACCAATTGGATCCTATACAAACGTTGCATACCAGAGTAGTGTCAGTGGACCAATTGGATGATAAAAAATCTTGAGCAGGCATCTACATCAGATAGAAGTGCATAAGTTCCTCTTGGAAATTATGTGCAAAAAGGTTCTTGCATAGTAGTTTGACCTCCAAAGAATTTTTTTGTTTTTAATCCTTTAAGTTCTTTGATTATGTTTTCACCAAAAACTCTTGAAAACTACCATCTCTTGTACAAGTACCAAATTTTTGAAAAAAAATGTTTTTGGTCATAGGTAACTGTACGTTCATTTTTGAAGTACACTAGTTTGTGAAAATGTGGAAAAAATTTCAAAATTTTTAACTTTGTGGATTACAAAATATTAGCATTTGATTCAACAAGAAGCCTTTTGGGGACCTTGCAAAAAGTAGGGCAACTGTAGCTTTAGTTGCTCTGCACTTCACAAGGTCACATTTGCATGCAAAAAAGTCCATGTTGGTGCTTGGGGGTGCTTCTTTGGATTCATTCTTCAAATCAAATTGTCTACATGCTTGAAAATTTTGTACAACATATAGGAAAAAAATATTATAGTAGAAAGAAATAGAGAATGATTCAAAATACTAAATTGTTGATAATTTAGTTATGAAAAATGAAGAATGCCAATTCCAATGGTTGTAATGTTATAATGAACAATCTAAGTCCTAGTCATATTTTCAGAAAATATCGAAATTTGAATTAAATTTTAAAGAACTTTAAAGTTTATTTTAGAGTAGAAAATCCCAACTACTACCTATAAACTACAGGTCCTCATAAATTTCAACTCATTCACCAAAATGAAATTATTCAAAGCTTTCAACGTATATAGAAATCTAGAAAACGGTTTCTCCAAGAAACTTTAATCCTATTTTCCGTCACAAATAAGGTAAGACAGCCCATTGCTATTATTTGACCCATAGTGGTCACCTATGAAGTGGCCCCATTGTGTTTTATTTAGTTTTGTGAGACGTCGACCACAATCAAAGTCTTACGTGATAGTGATGGAGTGATTAGTGACCACATAAGGCACTTCCAACTTTTCAGTATGAGATTCATTACAAGGATTGACTTTTTAGTCATTCTATGTTAGAAAATACTGTAATTGCATTAGGTAGTGAGATGACCATCACGGATTCAGATTTTGTTGGCTATGGGGTGGTGTACAGACCCTGTTGGGCAATGGAAAATTGAACACTTCAAAAATTCCTACCAAATTCATACTTTATGAAAAAAATAGAATATCAATTGCACTTGCTATTTCTCACACTTGTCTTTAAGTGGGGAAAAAATTAAAAATTTCAACAGTAGCTTGGGGCCAAACTCCAAATTCTAACCACAATGGGTTGTCTTTCTTTAGAGGTCTCTTTTGTAATCTTCAATAACTTTTGAAACATAAACTGGGCATAAACTTGAAATTTTTATTGGACATGCCTAACTTGATGATAATCATGTATTTTTTTTAAATTAAAAAATAAATTTATATTTAAAAATCATTATTGATTATTTGTCGCACTTTGAAGTTTAGAGTTTTTTACTACGTTAGGAGTCCCTGACTTTAATGATTTAGAGTTGAAATTTTCATGATCTATTTGCATAGTAGAAAAACATAGACTTTTCCGAAGGAATCTAAAAACATATTATTTTATGTCTTGCACATGAATGCGAACAATATATCTATTGGGCACAATTTCTAAACATTGATGATGGTTCTAATATCATTCTTTTGGTGAAATCTCATCACCATCAACTCTTCCCAAATGGCCAATTTTCAATTTTTGAAAAAATTTCTTTTCCTATATTTTACAAATTAAAATGTCAAAATACCTATCTTCATGAGATTTTGCTCTTTTCTAGTTCACCTATTTAGAATTTTTTTTTAAGATTTTCCTTCATAGGGTATGTTCTTCTTTAAGGTACATACATTAAACACATTTTTCATATTTAAAAAAAAATATTATTATTTTAAAGTACTCTCAAAAAATCATGAATATTGTGGCAAATGTATACACAAAACAGTCGGTGTTTTTTGCAATGACCATATACTGTATGTGAAGTATTGTGTATTTCATGTATTGTGTATTATATCTCGTGTATTGTAGATGATTGTAATGTATATGGTGTATTATGTATGGTGTTCTGCGGCAAAATTCATATGCAATTCAAAATAATGCTAAATGCACGTCAAATCAGAATGACTACAAATTGACTTGCCACATGTTAGTCATTTCAATGGCACAAAGACTCCATTGCAACTTCTAAATGACTACAAAATGACTTTCCGACGTGGCTATCTATGTCAGATGTATCATGGGTTACCATAATTTCAAAATGACTTACAAATGACTGGCCACGTGGACGTCCATCTAGGATGGAAGGGGATTGCACTTTCCACATGGAAGCTCAAGAGACACTTCCTTAACCCCTAAAGTTCCTTAACTATGTTCCCACCAAAAATGCTTCAAAACTGCCATTTCTAGTACAAGTACCAAATTTTTTCAAAAATATCATCTTTTGACACATGTTACTATGGGATCTTGTAGTACTCTAGTTCGAAAATATACGGAATTTTTTTTAGAAATTTCCACCCTGTAGATTGCAAGATATTAGCATTTGAAGTGCAAAAAATCCTTTTTTTGGCCCTGCAAAAAACTGGGCAAATGTACTTCACAAGGTCTGATCATTATGAAAAAATGTCCAAATTGGTTGTGCTTCTTTGGATTCATTCTTCAAGGCAAGTTGGCTACATACATGAATATTTTCAGATCATTTGGAGTTGTACAAAATACGAGACAAAATATAGGAAAAAAATAGTAAGTAGAAAGAAGTAGAGAATGATTCAAAATACTAAATTGTTAATAAATTAGTTATAAAATTAAAAAACTCCAATCCAAATGGTTGAATTTTTATAATGAACAATCTACATCCAATAGCATTATTTTTTTCAAAAATATTGAAATTTCAATAAAATAAAAGACTTCAAAGTTTTTTTTGGTGTAGGGATTCCATAATTGCCCGCAAACTAAAAAAGCCTCATAACTTTCATCTCAACTATTGAAATGCAATGATTTAAAGTTTTTTGAATACATATAAATCTGAAGAACAAATTTCAAATTTTTATTTCTTAAAAAAGTTATTTTTATTAACTTAACTAGACAATAGTTTTCAGTTCAATTTCTCTTGTCTAAGACACTAAATTGCAGGAACTAAAGAAAGCTAATCATCTACCATGACGAGAATTTTTGATGGCAAAATGAAGGAATTCTTTCATAAAAAGTTAATGACAATAAATTATAGACATTTTGTATTTATATCCATCATATGCCCATGGTGAGACAAATGACACGAGAGAACTAGAACATGGGAACTTCACCATTGTACATCTCAACCTTGTTTAAGACATCTAGATGTTGTTTTAGACATTAACTACAATTCTTGCTTTACACCTTCCATATGGATTATTTCACTTCCTACCACCCCACTTGTCTCAAGACCATATCTTTTGATCCATGGTACATATCCATCCATTTCCTTTTTTTCTGGCTAAGCATGCCAAGTGGCTTCCCTTTCTAAAAATATTTCACATTTGGTCAGCATTTTACCAAAGATCATAGTAATTTTTATTGATTTACTCATAAATAAAATATGTTTACTTAATTAGTGATGTGACAATCTATGTTTTTTGGATGTCACCAAAAAACATCATGTTTTTTTGTAACATCATGAACATCATGTCCATCTACAATAGCATTTGCTTGTTTTCCAACCTTTTTCTTGTTTTCCAACTTAGTTGCACACGTTTTCTCCAAACATCACATCAAATTCACACTTCCATGGCCGTTGACTGTCCAATATAGTGATGTCTTTGAAAACAAGACAAGTTTTTCACAAACATCAACAAAAATGCGGGGTCCTTCTAGTGTTTAAATTGGTTTCTCAATTAGTTCATAAATAAATAATTTTTTTTTGTAAATTAAATTTTGAGACTCCACCTTCTACTATTCATATTTTTGAAAAGCTCTTGTAGTGGCAATCAATATAGGATATTGCCACCATTGGCATTCAGGACCATACTTAGTACATGTATGGCATTCCGTAATTATATTTTGTATCATATTCATTGTAGTGTTCTAGCCCCTAAATGCTCAAACTACGTTACTCAGTAACATAGCGATTTTGGGCAGCTCACTATAAATTAAGTTTTTATTTTTGTTCTTTGAAATTTTCATACAACATGTGCCCAAAGAGAAGCTTTAAGGCCCAATAATCTTCACAATGTTTGACTACATAGTTGAAAAGTTATTGTATGCTATGTGATTTTCATTGTTCAACATGAAGCCAAGGAAAAAACCTTAAAATCACTTTTGTAAGAAATAAAAGTTCTAAATTGGTTTTCTAGACTTAGGCATACGTGGAAAAATTTGAATCATTCCATTTTGATTAATGAGATGAAAGTTATAAAGAATTTTAGTTTGTGGGGGAGTCATGGATTCTCTACTCTAAATTAAACTTTGAAGTCCAATATTTAACTCAATTTTCAATCTTTTTGAAAAAAGATAAAAGCATTGGATGTAGATTTTTTATTACAACTTTACAACCATTTGAATTGTCATTTTTCAATTCCATGATTAGTTTCTTAGCAATTTAGTGTTTTGAATCATTTTGTACTTCTTTCTACTTACTATTTTTTTCCTATATGTTGTACAATTTTAAATGATCCAAATTTTTTTGAGTATGTAGCCACCTTGCCTTGAAGAATGTCTCCAAAGTCAGTTACCACCATTTTGGTCATTTTTTCATACAAATGAAACCTTCTGAAGTGCAACTGCCTGTTTTCCTATGCGGGACTAAAAAAAGGATTTTTGCCAATTCAATTGCTAATATTTTGCAATCTACACGATGGAAAATTCTAAAATATTTTCCACATCTTTTCAAACTTGCTTACTACAAGATTCTATAGTTTCATGTGTCCATAAATGTTAAATTTTTTTTTTGCTATTTGTATTAAAAATGGCAATTTTGGAGCATTTTTGGTCAAAACACAGTCAAAACCATCTAGGGGCTAGTACAATATTCCATATCCATATTCCAGATGGCTTTCCATGTTGTATTCCAAACAATACTTTAGTATTTGTATTTCATATCATATTTTATGAAGTGCTCCATATTAGTGGCATCAACTGCCATTAATTTTTTCAAGGATCAATGGCATTAGAGAGAATTGTTTCAATAGGGGGATATATTCCTGATGAGTGAGTAGATGAGATCGGATGGTGTTGATGGATGATAAGGTAGAATTGCCTATTACCACCCTGATTAGCAATTTGAATATCATGGGGCCAATTTCAAGAGCGGCACATATTTTTAAAGGTGTGTTTGCTTGTTTCACAAATGAAACCCAAGTGGAATTATAATTCTTGATCAAAACTATATTTTCTGTGAGTTTTTGAAGTAATCTAGATGAAATTACAAAATTTCCTTTAGACTAGAAGTATAAACGTTTTATTAACAATCCAATACCATCCTTCTATGTATTTAATAGCACTTAACAATCCTCCCATCAAGGGCTGACACGTTATGCTATGTTGACATTAAAGCCATAGTCTTGTCTGATTTTGTCAAAATCTTAAATGGTTTATGGACAAATTTGGATGGAGAAGTGAATGCAATTGGAGCCAAATAGTAGGCCACCAAGTTGGGAAAGTGATGGTGAAACGCTGGTCCACCTTAGCTTGGTTGGGAACGACATGAAGAAAGTACTTCCCTATTGAAACCATATTGTTTCAAGGGTTTCTTAGTCCAGTAAGGTGGAAGCACCTATTTCCGCACTCATTCCTTTTGATTGGCCCTACTTATCCAATTGTATCCCTAGACTTTGGCAAATGTGTCCTCCAAATCTTTAATTTTGATTGGTTAATACATGTGAAGGACACATACTTGACTTTGATTTGTTTACAGCTAATTTTTGCAAAGTTCAGATTTGTATGCACCTATGGGACAATTTCAGTGGTTTAGATAGTCTGCACTTTGAAAAATAAGAGAAATTATACATGAAATCCAAGAAATCTATTTTTTTTTTAATATTCATGATTCTCACTTGCTAAAACTATCAAAATATAATTTTAAGGAACAGATGCCTCCAACTATATTGAATTGCTTATATTGACATTTTTGGATGCTTTATCTTCATTGAAAGTATATTGTTAATATACAAAAGTAATATTGTGAATGGGATGCACTGTATTATTACAATACACTTTCAATTACTAAACTCTGAAACCATTGAAACAACATTGCCTAAACTCTGAAACCATTTCAAATGTACACCACCATTACCATTTTGACGTGCAACATCGGGAACAAATCCTCGACTGTTAACCCTTAAACGCGCAAGTGTTAACCCTTAAACGCGCAAGTGTTAACCCTTAAACGCGCAAATGTTGTTTACTGTTAACAGTCGGGGATTTGTTCCCGATGGAACGAACGAACGAACGAACGAAATTAGACGTCAGCGTATCGTCGACTAGGAGACGCGCCTTCTAAGCTTAGGATGGTGACAGGTGGATAGAGTGAGTCAGCCACGTAAAGTGGGAGGGTGGTATGATTAGTCGAGACCAACGAACGACAACCTGATGAAAGAGGGACGGTCCGGTCGTTTCTGGTTCGGGTCTATTGGTCAGTAGGTGATTCATGACTTTGAAAACAGCGTCGTAGCGACTGTTGCAAATCGTATGCAGTGTTTGAATCTCAAGGACGTGACTTCGTAGAGACGTTGTGTTAGGGTTTCAGTATACTTGACGTTCCGAAGGAGGTTCGTTAGTCAGGGCCTGTCATTGAACATGCACTACATTACTTGACTTTGTGAATTTCCTGAAGTCTGTATTAGCAATTGTTGCCAGTGCTGGTGGTAAAGCGTCTCGAGACACGGGAGTTCCATGGGAACTTTTCTTGATCGATTTCTGTCATTATCGTTGACTAATTTTAAATCAATTCTGGAACTGATATTGTATGCCTCTTCATCTAAGGCCTGCCATAATAAGAGTAATTTTGAAGATAACAGAGATCAAACTTGTTGCAATGTTCGACGAACGTTTTGTTCTTGGGTATATCTAATAATAATATTAATATGATAATCATTATTCTGAAGCAGTTGTGTGGCACAGGCCTGGCCGTCGAGCAATGGTTGGAGTCAGCAGCAATGGCCTTCGGCTGGTATGTTGTCACCTTATCATTTTCGGCAATTTTTGGAGTTGTCACGTGTAATCAGATGAAGGCTTTCAGTTTTCTCATTTTCTTATGCATTCGATGAATCAGAGGGTACCCAACCAGGAAATTCAACCGCAGGTCTGAGCCAAGAGGAAGAATGGGCAGCGAAGGCTAGAGCTTGGGCTGCTTCGAAAGCCGCGCAAGACGTTCAGCAGCATTCACAGCTCCACGTACAGACACAGCCTGATCAATCTAATTTACAGCAGCTACCGCTTCCACCTCCCCCTCCTCCACCCCCGCCTCAGCCAGTAGACATGTCTCAACAGTTTGCCTACCAAGCACTTGAAGCTGGAACACCAGCATATGGCCATGATATCTCTCACAAGTACGGCCAAGACTCACCAGGACTATTTGGACGGGATGCTTCTTCCAGGATTCGGGGGGAGGAGATGAAGTCATTTGCATTGGAGGGGTTAACGTCAGGCTCTGGACTGGCAACAACTCCAGCTCCCCCTCTCCCTCCGACGTCAAGAAATATTTCGGAGCTCGGTACGAGCAGCTATTCCCAAGATACGTCTTCAAGTCACGGTCAGAATGTTCCGCCAGCAGGTACATCTATGATCACAACCTTCTGAAAAGGAAATTGATTTAGACGTTGCTTTGCCCTAAATGGATGATGTGCGAAGTTTCTGACATGCAAGTTTATTTTCTTAATGTGCAAGTTTATTTTCTTAATGAGTTTTCTTTATATCCTACCGGTCATGTGAACCTTCCTTTTTTCAATGGGGGTAATCTAGTTGCCGTTTGGGATTTTAATCATGTGATTAATGTGTTTTGTATATGTTTAGTTCTAGGTTTATTATACTCTTATGTCAATAATTTAGATATGCAGCTGCGTCAAAATATCAGTTTCTAATACTTCGAAGTTGGACTAGACGTTACAGTACCACCCGGTATGGAACAGTTGGAAACACCGCAACCACCAGCCCCTCCCCCTCCCCCTCCTGCTGCTGCTTCCCTTTCGCATTTGCCTCATCAACAGCCACCACAATTAGCTTCTCAGGTTTCACCGCATCAACAAACASCTCATATACAGCCACATATGCCTCCCTCCCAGTTTTCATTTGGAGAACCTTCTGTACCAACTCCTTACGACTTCCACCAGCACCCGCCTTATGAGTTTCAGCAGTCTCAACCTCAGGAGTATCCACATCCGCAGCCCTCGCAGTTCAATATGGCTCCAGATGTTTCTGAGGCCGGTGCCTATGGTCACCCACAGACTTGGCCTCCGCAAATTTCTTATCCTGCAAACAATATGGGTCCTGGAATAGGGGCAGGTCCTGGTTTGGGACACCAGGTAATTGGAATATAAATAGCATTTCTACTCTTATTAATATGCTTTTTTTGCGAGGCATTTTTATCAAATCCTTTCAGTTTGTGAAATGTTCATGCATGTTTGTTTATCGGAAGTTTGTTTTGAAACAGAAAAGAACATATTTTCAAAACAAACTTCGAATGGTGCTTCAAATATGCGTAAGGCATTCTTCGAATGGTGCTTCGAATTGGGTGTGTGATTTGTAACCTCTTCTTCTAAAGCTCGAGTGCTTTCTGCTTGATATACTATTCTGTATGAATTGCAGTTTGATTACGAATTTGAGCACATGCATCCTGGGCATCAACATCCCCAACATTTGCAGGGTCACACTATGTTTACTCGGCCACCACATGGGCCAGGATTTCGACCAGGTGGTYCACCTCTCGGACACTTTGGCTTTGGCAATAATCCAACATTAGGACCTGGTGCTGGTACGGGGATGGATTTTTCCATGTTTACAGATAATGGACATGGCCATAATGGTGGGCTCGAGCGGCCCAAGAAGGTACGAAMTTCTGCGATTGCAATACGTAAACTTGCACATATAATGCCATATATTGTGTGAAATTCCTTCTAGCTGCATGTCCTTGTCATCCCTACTTTCATTAAGTTGAGAGTTTTAGCTGGCCTAATTTTATGCAGGCATCAGTCCCTAACTGGCTGAAGGAGGAATTGTTGAAGAAAAAGGCCGCTGCTGGTGGTGGTGCTCAGCTGACTGTTGCCGAAGATAATGCTCGTGCTAATGGTGATAACATGGAAGCGTCTACTCATAATAAGTTTGAGTTCTCAGACCGATCAAGAAGTGACTTGTCTAGAATGAGCGACTCTGATGACGAGGATGAGGAGGTAAGATTTGGAAAAAACATGGATTTCACATTAAGCTTTTTGGATCTCCAGATTCGTGCGCTTGTGCTTTTGTATTAGTGAATTGTTGGAATTTCCGTTTGTTGATGATGGTCTTATCGAATGATGAGTCTACCGAATCTCGTCCTTWATGGCCATACGATAGTTGATATCTGAGACCAAGTAAACCTCAGCACAGTAGACAGCTAATTATCATGTGTGTTAATTTTTCAGCCGTTTTGTGACTCAATTTAGTTTCATTTGTTCTT
This sequence comes from Pleurozium schreberi, assembly GCA_006891605.1. Lineage (NCBI taxonomy): Eukaryota > Viridiplantae > Streptophyta > Bryopsida > Hypnales > Hylocomiaceae > Pleurozium > Pleurozium schreberi. The sequence continues at coordinate 51,459 of VACF01001733.1, read as the reverse complement.
CCATTTAGAGCTCTGGTTCATCTGTTGATTGAGTGGTGGTTTTGTTAACTACTGTGCCCYCTGACGATTTAGGATGACACGGAAGCTGCAAGGACTGCAGCTATGAATCAAGAAATCAAACGCGTGCTCACAGAAGTTTTATTGAAGGTATGGTATTCTCCACCGCATGTAGTGATCTGAAGCTTGTTTAGAATACTTTTGAATGCASTTTGACATTCAGAAAGAATGTCGCTTGAAATCGTCGTGSAATTGAATGATATGCAACCTAATCCTGTTTATAAAGTGAATTTTGAAAGACTAAGTACGCAAATTTTCCTATTGAATTTCATGGTGTGAATGATTGTTTTTCCATCGAAGCTTCAAAAATTATASTAGTTATATCCTAGTATTACATCACCTCAGAAATTTGAGCATGTCTCGCTATGTTGGTAGACTCTGCTTTGCAACATCTTTGAAGTTCTTTAACTCTTTAGAGTTGCTTGGTCGTGCAGGTGACGGATGACCTGTTTGATGAAATTGCACAAGAGGTTATGGATGAGGATGAACAACGACTACTTGAAGGTTTGACAGTTKTTAGTGGTTTTATTTTGGAATGCATGCTCATGCCGTATGCATTTACCTTTCACGCGCACGACGCTTCTGCTTACTTCATGGCGCTTTCTTTCTGTGCTGGAAAATTTAATCATTCCATTTCTCATTTTACGTTTTTAACCGAAATTTGAAATCAGAATTTAAATTGTGAGGTTTTCTGGTTGCCGTCTTCATTTGTCATTCTTGATGGGTCATTGAGAATTTTCTGTGGAGTTTAAAGCCCATTTTTCTTGGGTCTGTGTATGGCAGATCCAAGTAAGAAGGCTCCACTTGCTGAGGATTTTGTTGGAACAAAAGTAAAATCTTCTTCTCCTCATGCTCCTATCCTTGAACCTGCTCCTGCACTCGCGCCAGCTCCCGTAAGGGTACATGTTGCTCCTGCTGTGAAACGAAGTGAGGATGATAGTGATGACGACAGCGAGAGCCTTAGTTCGGGAGCTCCTGGTGGAAATTTACTTGGGCTTGCGAGCTATGCATCTGATGATGAGGATCCTGGTCGCAACAGTCGGCAAATGATCGAAAGTAAGCATGGTAACGGGGGAAATTCTGACACAGAAGYATCTGATTTGAAAAGCGTTGCTCCAGAGAAGGGCGGAAAAACAAAGTATGTAGATTCAGAGGATCAGGTAGTGATTGCAAAGGAGGTTAAAGGCAAGAAACGGTTGAGTGAGGAAGCCCTAAATTCAGATCACTCTGGTCGTAGCCCGAGACGAGCACGACACTCAGAGATATCAGGTTATGAAGTTGGTCAAAATGACCTTGCTGCTTCGATAAATCCAGGTGCTACTGTTCATCAAGTGAAATCTGGAGTGATAGCTTTAGAGAATCTCGATATGGGAATAATAGTAGAAGGTAGAGGTTTGCAAACAGCTCACGTGAAGGAAGTTGCAAGTGAGAATAAGTCGAACCACAAAGCTTCTCCCCATAACGTCTTGTCAACAGAGCGCAGAAAGTTGGAAGTTGGGTATGATCATTCAAGCAAAGGGAGAAGCGTTGAAGATTCATCACATCTCAGGCGTGCAGAAAAGGAGGTTGTTCCTTCTGGTAAACACAAGCAGGAGACTGATTTAGATCTAGGAAAGACAGTCAAAGACAGAGACTACTTCAATGCCAAGCAAGGTGCTAAGGAGTCTGAGGGTGATAGTGATCACAAGAATGGCATTAAACGGGAGAAAGATTTAAACAGGGATGAAAAGGACAGGGTTAGGGAGAATAAAGAGAAAGGTAGGGATAGGGAGAACTTAAGAGGTAAGGAGAGGGAGCKTAATGTACAGAAGTTRAAAGAGCGTGACAGAGAATCAGATCTAGAAAAACASAAAGAGAAGGATAAAGACAGAGGAAGGAGCACCAAAGCAAGGGCACGTGACCCTGACAGAGAGAGACGGAAACCCACATCTGAGAGGTATGACCGGAAGAGCACAGATTACAAGAAGGAGAAGGAGAAAAATTCCAAGAAGGCCCGCAGGAGACGCTCTTCATCACTAAGTAGTCGGAGCCGGAGTCGGAGTGAAAGCAGCAGCGCTTCTGGAAGTCGTAGTAGCAGTCCCAGCCCGAGACGAGGGTAAGACTTCGCTGCTTTATGTTCGTGATTAGAGTTTTTTTGTTGTTGGTGGTATTCAGCGTTGCCAGTTATGTTTTGAAACTACTTCAATCAATATTCTTAATGCTGCGCAGGAAACATCAAAAAGAGAGATCAAGCAAGAAATCAAGCCATTCCTCACCTCCGTTGAGATCTCGAAGGTATGTTACTGATTTCCAGCCCTCTTTGAGTCTCCATCAAATACAAAATCTGTGCTCATTTCTTTCTCTCTTTATAATGTATAATTTTATATGCTTTTTCTGGGCTGGGTGCTGGACCATCCTTGGTCTTTTTTCTGTACTTGGAAAATATTTTGTGTAGACATCGAAGGTCAGCGACTGAAGAGCATCAATGTTTAACATCTTGGTCTTTTCTGTTTTTCCTTCAATGCTCCTCATGTAATTGAAGGCTTGGGACATCCCAGTCGTTGGGTATTCGCATCTGACAGCAGGGATATGATTGCTTTGTCGATGTACTTCCTGCTAGGAGAGTCATTGCTGATTGATTAGAAAAATTAAAAGACATACGTTGGACTMGCTTTGAAATGCTTATTTTCGATTGTGAGAATCTGTTGGGGCATTTTCATATGCTCTGCACATAGTTTCAATGATATGCGTTATGGCAGYTCGGGCCTCCATTTCAATTGGGTAAATTTTYAGAGTTCAACCATATTCAGACATGAATGGGTACTACAAAACTACAATCGGGTTGTCATAAAGTTCAATTCCSAAGGAGCCTGACCTCAATTTGAACCTTCCTCTAACTACTGCAGAACCGTAGTTGCAATAAAACACGTTTCCTAAAATTCCGGGTGTTCGTTTAATATGGGATCCGCACAGTCAACTTACCAGTCGTTGCATTCACTTTATGAGATAYAAGAAGTGCATTCATTTCACGAATCGTTAGCATTCCGGTCTTTTTCTTRCTTCCAGTTGCTGATTTTGGCGATATAACATATTGCGTTCTTCATTGATCGAGCAGCTTGTTTAAATTAGAGTTATGCTTACAATTAATTACACGGACCGTAGCAACGGGATGGGTATGAAATGTTCGGCTAGCGGATCTAGTCCATTCAAAGAGTAAATTATGTTCCTAGGTTTAGTTGTATAAAATCTAAGAATACAAGATCTAGGTATGGGTTGCTCGCATGATKTAGGTTGTAGGTTTCTACTGTTWATGATGCGCCTACGCTTAATGCTGCACCTAGCTTATGCGAGGGTGCTGGCCTAATTATCTTTCACGCTCAGTGATGAGGATAGTTGGATCCTGATGTTGTAGATGGCCTAGAACAACTTGCATCCGTGTTAATACCTCAAGATTTATTCATGAGTGTGAGTAGTGTTCCTGAGTATTACTAATGTATTTTAGAGTAACCAAGTAGGTGTCGTGGTTGGGTTAATCCCAATTTACTCGTGCGTGATAATGGTGGATCGTTGAGAATGTGCTTGGCATATTACCAGTAAAACAAGATCATGATTCTTTCGGTGGGTCTGTACATCATAGGTATTGCTTCTGATACTAACCTCAGATTACATAGTAATCCCAGCACACCCCAGCATATCCCAGCACAGAAGTATCTGCACGATTCCTAATGCTCAGTGCCAGAATGGGGCGCGCACATTCTGGGAGTTGTTCACCGCATCTTAAGGTATGGGCATGTAAGTACATACTGCTGGTTCTAGTTCCTGTTGTGCAGGTGCCCTACTGAGGGCAGATCAATGCACAGCTCTCAAAGGAAGAGGGTCAGCTGAGTAAGACGAGAGTGAGTAAATATGATTTGACTTACATGGCAAGTGATGATGATGATGTGTTTATCTCTAGACGAACTTCGCGCTCTCCTTCACGCTCAATCCCACATAGCAAGGTCTCTCATCGCAGGCATTCTCCTTCTCTTTCCCGTGAGAAGGAAAGGTACGATGCGCCACCCTCTTAATTCCAACTTATTTTGGTCTCTTTCGAATGACATTCAGTAGTCTCCATTTAGAATGTGTGAGCAAGTTTGAAGACTCCTGTCTGTTCTAGATTTGCCACTTTGAGAACAATCATCTACTTCGGATATGAACCTCTTAACCTCTCAAATGTGCAGATCACGATCTTCTCCCTGTGCACTTCAGTTGGTTAAGAGGTCTTCACATTTAATTGACGGAAAGGGAAGATCTTTTCTAGTACTTTGACTTCCAATGAGTATATTTGGCTTTTCAAAGTAGATGATGTCACATGGTATCAAAAATGCATGATTTCCACGGCCACCAGTCTCTCCTTCAAGGGTTAAACGAGCACATAGCCTTGACTAGCTTGTTGTGGATCAAAGCAAGGTCTTGTGTGTTGCAGAGACATTAGAAAAAATTTGGACTCTCCAGATGGTTGCCAACATTTGACAAGGCAATCTATTTCTAGAGCATATTGAGCTACTCAAGACAAGGGAATTTCTGACAAAACAAAGATTCACCTTGTATGAAGATCAGGGGTTCCAAAAAGTATATTTTAGTTTTCTATTCCACAATCGTCAAAAGAAGGTGCTTTGGGGTGCTTTCAAATATCAGAACAACACTTGTTCCAATCCTAACTAATAGTACTTGAGAATGAATGCTCTAACATTTGAGAGTGACCAAGTGCAGAAATAGGAAAAAAGTTCCTTGGGCAAAATAAATGTAAGGCACTGAGGTTCTTCTCGGCAGTTCCTGGCAACTGTGTGGAGAGTCCATAGTTTCTATATTGATTGTTGCGTTTGGTGCTATGATGGGAAAATCAAAGCTTGGTAGTGGACCAGAACATGCTTGAGTCCTATGCTTGCAAATGAGCCATCAGAAAAATATGTGAGCAGAGAGAGCAAGAAGATGGACCTTGATTTCAACGGTCTACAATAGAACCTCTCTAACTCAATCCTCTATAAGCCAATAAACCTCTATAAGCCAATGTTGTCAAACTAGTCTTGGACTGGGCCACTTTACAAAGGTTATGACTACAATTGACCCTCTATAAACCAATAAACCTCTTCAATCGTTGTTAGACTGGTCTTGGGCCTATTGGTTTAGAGAAGTTCTATCATACTACAACTATGGAAGGCCACCTATTGAAGGATCATAGAGTTCGCATATATAAGAGTGATATTTAATTTGAGGAGGTTAAAATTTTGGAAATATTTTTCAGATAATTTTAGTTGGAAGAAAAATAGAATAGGCATCTAATCCATTTAGTGATGAAATTAATCATAGATTTAAAAGTTTTTAAAACACAAGATATCTACACATAACACTAGAATCACCTTGAATGGACACCTTTAAAGCACAAAATATTTCAATAGTCATTTATTGCTTTTGAAAATTTGTAGTGAATTTGAGTTAGGAATTGTTCCGCATTCAAGTCCCTTTTAGGGTGTTCGAGAATGAAAGGTGTCTCAATTACATGACCACAAAGTAGGAGCATCCAAAACTAAATCTATATCCAGTGATGCCCCTTTTTCAAGTGAGGCAATGAATTTGGAATCTAAATTTAGGTCATCTATAGAGAGCCTATCATTTTGGTCAACAAATAATAACCTATCTATAGTCGACCTACATTTAGGTTCTAAAATAACTACACTGAATAGGTGTATAAAAGGGAACAAACAATTAAAGGGACTTATCATGGAAAACTATAATTAGATGTTTAAAACATAATGTACAACCCCTGGGCACTTAAACAACTATTGTTGTACAACGTAGGTAGATATTTGTATAGTGTGAAATGTCAATTAATTAGTGTGGTCCCTTTAATACCCCTATTCAGTGTACACTGTCTAGATATTGATGCCATTAAGTACACTAAATAGTGAAATTAGGTTGCCCCACACTAATTTCTCCACATTCCACACAATATAAATATTTATTGTTACTGGATAAGAATGCACTACTTTTGAATTAGTTCTTGGGGTAGTTGGAACTCATGAACCTCCATGTGTACAAATGGAAGTATTTGTAGAAATCTTTGTTGACTTTGATAGCTTGTAGAGGAACTTTCTTGGGGTAAGGCAACCTAATTGTAAAGGCAACCTAATCTGGCTACAGTGAAACCTCGATAAGTGTTACCTCGATAAGTGTTAAAACTCTATATGTGTTATGGAGATTTCCGCTCCCTTAAAATTAAGACTAGTAAGTGTTATGTGTTAAGTGTTATGCAATGTTGCGCTCCCGACTTTGTTAATTTTACCTCGGTAAGTGATAAGTTTTCAAAAAAAGGCTTTTTGTAAGATCCATCGCTTGGGGGGAGATAATTTTGAGGTAAAGTAATAGTTTCTAGTTGCAAAGTGACTCTAGATAATTGTTAGAGACACATAGGAATTCTTTCAGTTCTTGTAGAAAATGAAGTCATTCAAGAGCAAGGAAGCAAAGAGGTAGAGGAGGTTGTTGCTGTATTGGAACAACTAAGTTTGATATCCTCTGAGACTGAGCCCCCTAACATGAATGTTCAAGAGTATTTAAATTATGAGCTCGAGTTTGATTTCAATAACTCTTATCAGCCCACTGATGAAGAAATTATTGAAATGCTTCCATCTCAACAACAAGGTAATGAACACGAAGATAGTGATCTTGATGAAGCTAATCCTCACGATATAATAGAAGAGGTTGTAGGCTTTAAAGATGTAGGTAGTGCTCTTCAAACTGTGAAGAAGTTTTTGGAACAAAGACCTAATGACACCATGTTATCTATTAGGAATATTGAAGCATTAGAAAAGGAAGTCGAATCTTGGCGTATAGCAGAAACTCGCCAAAGTACTATTGATTCATTCTTTCAACGGACTTAGATGAATAATGAATCAATATTCTGTAATTTCATCCATTTTTTCTATAAAGGTTATGTATTTACCTTTTTAATTCTTCTAAGTGTTATTTTTTATAAGTGTTACAAATCATCGGCATCACCCTCTATAAGTGTTATGTGTTACTAGTGTTTAAGTGTTAACTAAAAGTATGCTCCCAACCCGTAACACTTATCGAGGTCTGACTGTATTTAGTGTACAGGTTTGGTTTTGGATGCTCCTACCGTAGCTTCTTGAAATTCCGACACCCAAAATCACATCAATGTCACATGACATCGACAAGGAGCCTTCTATGAGATACGGAGTGCAAGGAAAGTCGACCCCAGGTGCCAAGAGGTCGATTCCTTGGTCTACACGTGGCAACCTAGACCATGTTTCAGTCCTTGCAAGGTCACTGCACTGCCCGTAAATTGGAGGTTCATCACTCCGCCAGACAGACAGAGCCACGAGCTTCAGTCCAGTCCCGCAAGCGACGAAGCTCCGTGCGAAGTCACGAAGCAACTCCAGTGCAAAGGAGGAATAGATATTGAATGCCCCAAATCTCCATCTTTGTCAATTGGGGCACCCATCAATCTCGAACTTATTTCTATTTTTAATGACGTTGCTGGTCCCTGCGATTGATGCGTGCTAGCTTGCTCTTTTGCGATTGCTCTGCTTCGGTGGATCCGGGAGACAGTTCCTAAAGAAATTAGGGGAGTGGTGTTCGCTCACGAGGAAGTTCGGACCTGTAGCTCTTTGGGTTTGGTCTCCGGCACCTGATTCTGTGTTTCTGTGTTTCTGTGTTTCAAGATTATTGCAGTTCAGATTGTTGTGCGTCTTGGAGTCGTCCTCTTGCTTGAATTGGTTTGAATGCTAGAACACTCGATCGAGCTTGGAAGCCTGTTACGAAGAATGGGCGATCGATTACTCTTGCGACAATTTCGTGTTGCATTTTGGTCTCTCTCGTGTAGTGTATGWTGCAACACTTTATAGATTCAACAACGGAAAGTTACTAAGAGGCACAAAGCACAATGAATCATGTGTTAGCACTTGTTGAAACAAAGTCTGTCTAGACTAGGGAAGTGACCACGAGATAATTACGTGACTGGTGCTATCGGTATTAGGTCTGGTACCGGTATCGTGTCCGATTGTCTACTTCATTAATTTCTACTGTTTCGTTACACAATGTTTGTAGCCCAAGATGTGTGATTTTTCGTCCTAGGACGTTATTCAACCTGTCTCTGGAGGTTAGGAATACAGTTCAACATTTTTTGAAAAGTTCGGTGAGTGTTTACATTTTATTTCAGTGGGACTGAGACAATGATCGTAGAAGCCACACCTTGATTGTCGCAGGAGTCTTGTCAGTCGATCCGTTGCTCCAGGAATTTATCATGACCGAGTCTTAGCACAGCCTCCTTTCATTTGCATTGGCAGGATCAACGGAGTCGAATACTGTCATGAATTTCGCTCTACATATCACTCTCGCTGCTCAGGATATAATGAGAAACAGAGATGCAGTTCAAAAAACATCCTACAAGAGAAACTGGATCAAATACTACTTCATAACTGCGTCATGCAACACACATACAACACGATACAATACTAATGATAGAAAGTCACCCACAGACTCTGCACTGGGGAGGCCACCCTCAAAGTTCAATCCACAGTAGGCGAGCGCTGGGCCTTGTCCATGACTACGTTTGAAGGTAAGCAAAAACAAAGCGGCAGCCCAATTTCACGCTTGAAATCGTCACAAGCCGTGGCAACTTAACGACTCGTGGACTGCTCAACAATCGAACAGCGTCCGGCTACTCAGAGGCTCCAGATCCAAAAGATGTAACTTGACAGAGAACCAAAGCAAGATTCACAGGACAACGAAGGCTCAATGCGCACATGTCAAAGACTTCATTGAGTCACCAGCAGGKACCATCTCAACTATGCACATCAACGCTGCCTCAGTGCTAAAATTCTGTAGGGCAACAGGCAGAGCTTTTTTGAGTATTCCTGTCGCCCATGAATCAATGCAGAATACAGATGCAACTTATTAATTTACCAAGAGTCAAGGCTGGAGAGACATCCGGCTCATCATTTCCTCGTAGTAACCATCCTCGTCAGAAGAATACAATGATCAACAATGTCACGTTGATTGTCCATAGAATGGACTGGTGAAGGTTAGAAGCTCCAGTATGGAAAATTGAGATAGGCTCTTGGGTGCTGATCAAACCTAAAGCACGTGTTAGAGTATGTACATTTTCTAGCCGTGTCAGACACCCGTTGAATGGGGAGAGTTCGCTACGAGTCTTCAAGGCCACCGCGAAGAATACAAATCTGACCATCTCGAAGTAGTACATCTTCATCAAGCTGGTGAACGCGTCTACGTAAAACCTCCACCTCCACACTGGTTCGCAGTGCTTCCCTGCTCATAGCCTCTGCTTCTTTCTGCATCTCGTCTCTCTCTTGCTTGACACGACTCAACTCGGTCCGACCTTCATCCAACTCCTTCCTTAGGTCCTCCAGCGTTACGTCTTGCAATTTTACGGTCTCTTCTTTGTCAGCCAACCGATCCTCGAGATCGGTGACCCTAACAGTGGCATCTGTAAGCGAACGGTGAAGATTTTGAGTCTCCAAAGTCCATTCRTCCCTCTGTTGCAGAAGCGATTGGATCTGTGGCTGGCAATGCTCCAAGTCTRTCTGTAAGGCGTCCACTCTTTCCCGCAGCAGCCGAGTTGTCAAGCCCTGTGATTCAAAATGTTTTTCGTAGTCCTCTAACCGCTTTCTTGCAGCATCCAATTCCTGCTCTTCTTTGTTCTTACAATCCAAAGCGGCCACAACCTGAGCCTGCAAATCTTCTATCTGTCTTGCCTGTGACAATGTTACCCTGGTAAGATCCTCGTTCTGTGTGGAGAGGCGCATGATACGCGAACTTTGGGAGTCCACYGTCTTGGCTAATTTGTTTAAGGTATGCTCTAGGCCAGCAACTACCTCGTCCTTTCCAGTAATATCCGCCCTTGCTTCTTGTAATTGAAGATCACGCTCAGAAAGCTTATCCATCAACGCCTCGAGCCTACCATTCATGCTGTACAGTTGCTGTGCAGCCGCCTGCAGACTCTGACGCATTTCGGTTCCCAAGTGTGAAGCGTTCCGCGGTTCTCTATCTTTCGCCTCTATCGTTGCAACATCATTTWCAGAAGCCTTCTCTTTCAACGCCAAAGCTGTCTGAGCAATCTCTTTGTTCTGTATGGAGCGTTCCAGTTGAGACTCTAAGTTCTGAATGTCCATCTGCTTAGCCTCCAGTGCACTCTCCACTGTAGATATCTCTTCCTGTAGACTTTGATTCTCGTCCTCCAAATCTGATACTCTGTCATTACAAGATCTCAACGCCTCTCTTGTATCATGTCTCTCCCTCGTCAGTAACCTCAACTTTGCAAACAGGATATTATTTTCATCTTGGAGTTCAGAAACTTTAGCTTGGCCGCGATCAATTTCAGCCCTCAATTCCTGCTCCATTTTCTTCATATGCATTGTGATCTCCCTCTGCTGATTTGCGGACCTCTCCAGTAGACAATTGATGTCTCGGCGCAAGGAAGAATTCTGAACTCGAGAAGCCTCGAGATCGGTACGAAGAGTAATCTCGACACCGCTCAATCTTTGCAATTCTTTCTGCAGTCTGCTCATCCTCCCTTCCTTATTGCCATCCATGCCGTTCTTCAGACCCTGCCTGAGGCCATGAATGCTTTTCTCATGATCCATACACAGCTGCTGCAATCTTTCTACTCTGCTCTGCATGTCCTTTTTCTCTCCGTCATTCCGCGCAGAAAGCAACCGAAGCTCTTCGACCTCCGCTTCCGCTTGCCGCCCTTGTTTGTTACTCTGAGATAACGCTTGCCGGAGCTCTATGATTGTTCTCTCCGCTCTTTCTACTCTCTTCCTRTGACCGTCCATTTGCAACTCAAATTCCCTAACCTTGTCCCTCAGAATCGTCTCCTTCAATGTCATTGCCGCCAAGTCCTTATGCAATTTACACTTCTCTTCTTCAAGAGCCCATACTCTGTTTCTGAGGCCACGCTCCTCAAGCTTCGTTTTCTCTGAGTCCGCTTCCCGTCGGTCCGACATCTCAATTGCGTCGCTTGCATTTGTCTCTTCTCCRAGGTCTTCYGGAAAATTCGTATTCTCCTTCTCYTCTTCCTGTGAGCTTCGCCTTCTAGATTCTGCTGACTTCCGTACCCCTTCAGAAGACAGTTTGAATCCATTTTGATGCAGAGCGCCACCGTCCACCATTGGACAATTCCACCCGCTGTCATGAACGCGCTGAATCTCATTGAGGGCCATAGCATGCTCATTGMCCGCTGGCGAGGTCTTTGCCTCCGGATCAAGAATCGTGCCGCTCTTCAGGACAACGACACTACTCATTGTATCGCTGTCTTCCTACACCACCTCCGTTTAATGAGCTTCTACCACCGGTCTGATAGCCGGTTGATCCCATACTCCTCCACGCGTCATTGCATCTGTGAATAGTCTCACCCTRAGAAAACCCCTGCCCAATGACCACTTCAAAACCCCGAACACCACAGACCCTTGCAAAGTTCTTGGCTGCATTCTCACCTCGATCTCAGCAAATGCCCTAGACGCCTCGAGCAGCAATCCTGTCAACATACTCCAAGCACGACCAAGGGAGTCACTAAACGCCACGATAACGTGAAGACATTGCGATMGTTTCTTTATGAAAGTGGAATAAAACGTCCAGTCGTTYCAAACAAAAACAAACAAAAAAGGGACAAAAAGGGACACAAATCAAAATCAAAAAGACGCAAACGCATCCAAATCAAGAAGACATCGCCTCCTTACGTAGCACTCCTCAGCTTCATTTCCACTCCCCTCACCCCTCCAGCTTCCACTACCACAATCCCCAATCCAGCTCCCACTCACACAACCCTTGAAAAAGGAAAATTACCAACGCCGCCCACACAGACTGTCACAGGAAACCAAATCCAGAACGGAACGCAAGAAACTCATCACAACACCGCCAGRAGGCACGTYACCTCTCRAGCAACAAAAGCRACACACRAAAAWAGCAAATCAGATGATCCCWATGCACCAAGTTCTCGAGCACATCGAAAACCATAGCGGTGAGCAGCCATAGCTKGGAAGCTCACCCGCAGAAGCAGCAGAGTGAACGATTTGAAAGAAAGCGCTGGATCTTTCCTGGCCCGGGCGATTTTTCGAATGCTCKCTTCCCACCTCGCATTGATTGGAATTGAWTTTGAGCGCCGGCTCGTCAGTCCACGGGCGGGGACTGCAATTGGGACGGACGGAGACTATCGAGAACGACGGACTGTGACCCTTTGACGGGAAAATCCCACCCCGCCCTCGGGGCGCCCATCCCGAAGCATTTCTTGAACTTCACCCGACTCGGCGGGAAATGAAAGAGTGTTTTTAGAATTGTTTATAATTTTGGTAGTTTCCGTCAAAGMGAAGGAAAGCCCCCTTCCACTAGTCCACTACTACCTTTGAGAATTTCGCACCGTAGCATTTATTGGAGGACCCCAGAATAGGTTTTTGGAAATCGCCAGGAGGCTATTCCCGTGTATGTAGGGAGGGCTATTTCCGCGATTTGGTATTTCCGTAAATTTTTTTATTTTATTTATTTATTTTTAAATGAACAAAAGGAAGGACCATTGCATTAAAAATCAACAAAGAACCAACATTTTTCTGTGTATTTATGTGGTAAGAACGAACCGATAAATTTCAGAAAATAATGTAGAATTAAGGATACTTTTCCTTTTGCTTGGTAAAAAAAAGAGTTGCTATGCCCGAGGAATTGCAATATGGCACACATGGCTATTTCTGGTAATTTGCAGGGGCGGTAATTGCGAAGTGCTAGAAGAACAATTGAGAGAATAGTAAGATTATTTAGGGAGGGCAATGCAAAAGTGGTGGTTTTGAAATTGACTTAAATGCTCATTTCTTTTTGATGTTTTTGGTATCCTGATATATGCTTTTCACATTGCAAACTGGAAACTCACATCATAAGCATGGAATTGCACAAATTGCAAACTCAAAACTTTCACTAACTAGGGAATTGAACCCTATTTGCAATAAGCAAGACTACTCAATTGTAATATTAAAGTTCTCCACACAAGACAAAAAAAAATAACATTAGAAGTACAAGTTAGAGTAAACAAGAACAAAAGTCGTTGAAGGCTCCTCAAAGTTGATGACGCCTACATTTCTGCACTCTAGCTTGTATAAGTTTGCAACATGAAGTACATCACAAGTTTAGACTTTGAATCTCAAAAAAATTCTATGAAGTTGAGGTCCAAAGCTAGTAAAATCTCATGAAAACTAAGGAATGTCAATAGCAAGGTGATTGCAAGAAACACTTGACCGTCACACCACCATGAAAAAATTTGTTTTCGTCTATAAATTTTGCAAAGATGCTTGAAAGAACAAGAAACTTGGAAACAAGATTTCTAATGTTATGGAAAATAAACATGAATTTTTTCAGTTTTAGTAAAATTACTTAAATGACCAAAATTGAATTTTGATAATATATCACACTTGCAGTTTTGGTGGTTTCTACTACTATCTAGTACGGCGTACCTTTTTTGAAAAGTTAGGCCATGAAAATTTGTAGGGTGCTTTATAATATGGAAATACAACTTTCCAAAAGACGGATTTCTAATTGCCTATTGCAAGTGAGTTCTAAATTGGCCTAAAGTGAGCACCATTTGCAATGAATTTTTGAATAATGAAAAATGATTTTGGTGGATTTCTTTTATGACTGGACATCCACATAAAGTTGTTGCAAATGGCCAATTTTTATTTTGTTTTTGAAAGTCATATCCTATTTTTTACTTATTAAAATATCAAAGTATGATTGTATTTTCTTGAGACTTGGCACTTTTCAAGTTCTCCTACTTAGAGAATTTTTCTATACTTTTCCTTTATAGGGTAGCTTCTTCTTAAAGGGATATACATTAGTCACATTTTTTTAAATTAATTTTTTTTTTTCTAATTTTAAAGTACTCCCAAAAAAATCAACCAAACGCAATAAAATCAACAGGTGTTTCTTGCAATCACCCAACAGAGGATATTGTTGAATCAGTTGAAGCTTGTACATCTCCATGCCAACTAGTTTTTACTGCATTTTTCTAAGAATCTATGGCCTTCTTGTAGGGGAAAGTCTCAAACAAATATTACTTGTGCCCCAAACAAATGGATAACAAGTGGCAAGTGCTTGCCCAAATGATTTCATTGGCAAGACGTCAAAAATTTCAAGGTGGAGAAACACTTCTCATTGATTTTTCCATAAAGCCCAACACCAAGCAACAACATGTCTTGGCTACCTTAAAGTTCTCTAAAATCAAGATACCCAAGTGCCATGATTGTGAGAGGCTTCTCTACAACTTTATCACTATATCAACATCAAAAGGCGGTGCACATGCTGCATTAGCATTCACTTTCATGGTAACTTTAGAGAGGATATGCTGGTTGTCAAGCATAGGTGCAGACAACATCTTAGAGGCGGTGTAAGGCCTTCCCCCATCCATCAAAGGCCTTCTTGCATACAGAAGCTTGGCATGGTAGTTAAAGTTCTTGAGCATGGATACGTGTTGAGAAAAAGTTTTGTCTACCTCCTCTTGCTTCCCATATTGGGGTAAATGATCCCAAAGCCATGAAGTAACTCATGTTATAGAAATCTTTTGTCAAGTTCGCTACAAAGGGACTAAACTATCTATGTAGCGAACAAGGCGAGTAGGAAATGAGCAACAAGGCCAATTGAACTTGAACAAACTAGACCCGGCCAAACAACAAAGAGATGACCCAAGAAAATGGGATAATGAAGTTTGGGCAATTGCAGAACCACAACTGCCGTATTGCCAAGCAAACAACGATGAGGCCCAAAAACATATAAAACAAAGTTTGGTTAATGATTCCTTAACAGCAAACTCCACGTATGGTTTTGCAAACCAGACAATAATGATTAGCCCCTCAACTGGACGGTTAAATACAAGACAACTCAAAATAGGCAATTCAAAACAAAGAAAGTTAACGTAAAATTGGAAAATAATGAAATTAACTTCAAGGCCAATGCAATGAAGTTCAAACAAAAATGCAAAAATGCAAATTCAAAAAGTTGAAACAAATGGCCAAGAAATGAAATGCTTTACCATCAATTTGCTAGTCCACACTATCTTGGATGCTATTCAAGTCCTCATGAGTAACAAAAATCTCAACCCATGTTTTTTTGTCCTTGCACTAAGCAAAGACAATTGTGATCTCCAAATCAAACATTAGGTGGCAAATGCCATTGTCACCGTCTAAGTCTCTTCACACTAGAGGAACGTTGGCACTTTTCAATTGGACAAACTTGTTGTATGGAGAGAAATCCACCATATTGTACTAGTGTGCCATGTGCCGTTGTCACATGCAAAATCAAAGTAAAAGTAATTTTCTAATTTTTGGATGCATCAAAAACTTCAAAAATCAATAACTTTCACCCTTTAGGTTGGAACGTCACAAAATAAAGCCCGTGCACCCCTCCTCACTGAGGGCTTTCCGACAATACCAAGCACGCCATTGGGGGACGCATGGTTCGGGAGATCTCAACGTAACAAACAAAACAAACAAAACAAAACAAACAAACAACCTGATTTAAAAACTTCACCTCTAGGAAGGTCTAGACAAATCTCATTTTTAAAGTTTAGTCCCAAAAAACTTGCAATTGGTTGAGAATCCTACTCAAACTTTTGGTATGATGTACTTGAACAAGTTAACTAACAAATCCTACAGCTAAATTTATTAAAGAATAATTATAAATGAAGTTTCTAGCCTTTTTATGGATATGAATTTTTTCAAAGCATAGTCTCTTGGGCTTCAAAACACAATAGAATATCAGGGGGTTAAAGAAGTAGATTCCCATTGTGATTTGCAATCAATCCCGCTGTAAACAAAAAAACTCTACAAATATGGCTAAAAATTGTACCAATCAATGTGGTGTGTAAAGAGATTTAACCAACATAACACTAAAAGGCGGTTAACTTAACATAATTTGATTCCAAGTAGAGAAGGAAAAGAGAATAAATGTGGTTATTTTTGTATATGTTGCTCCCTAATATCAAGCTACTATTGCAACCAATACAAGTTTGCATTGATGGCTCGAATTTTGAGGGAACTAGTGACAATCTACATCAGACGCAAGAAGGCCTCGAGAATATCAAACTTGTCAAAACGACAATCAATCCTTGAAGCTAATTGCAACAATAATTTGGGCATGTAAAATAAAGTACCAAATTTTTTTTTCTCTGATTCTTTTCTTGAAATTAAAAAATTAAATTAATTTGTAATCAAGGAACCTCCTTTCTATGAAAATTTCATATTAATTAAGAAAAAATTATGTGCTTCTTTTGTTTTTTGGCCCAAACTTGAATAGGTAGAAAACAACATTATTTTGCTTTGAAAGTATGTATACTTCTTTCTTACGTTACTTTTCTTTGAAAATTTGCACACTCAAATGCAAAGTCCCTTGATCTCTCTTGCAAAGAAAATTTGAATCAAGGGGCTCAAAACCTTGACATAGCTACATTGTCAAAAGCCTGGTCAAACTTTAAAAAAACATCTTGTTCCATTTTGCAAGCACACATAAATTTCCCTTAGATTCTAGTTTTTTTATATGTGACTTAAATACTAAGTAGTTGAGAATAAGATCCTATGGTTATAAATTCTAAATTATGAATAAAACTAGACTTGTGGCCCATTTTAAAGAAAGTGCTAATTTTTAATAATTTTGTGAGCTTTTGACAATTTTTGATCCACAAGTCTTAAAGGCTCCTACAATCAAAGTCTTATCATATATTATTTTAGGCAATGCAAAAAAACAATATTCATTGGAGAGATGAAGCTAATTAAATCCAAAAGCATGAGTGAAATTGGCAAAACTTGGATGACAATTTAGGTCGTTAATCAAGAAATKTACATTCATCCCTCAAAGAGAGATAACATGCAAAGRGTTTTTAGCAAATTAGAAATTTCTWCCACTCAGACTAGCTTGCCAAATAATTCCTCCAAAACAAAAAATATATTTCGTGTATGACTTCTTAATGATTTTGTATTCAAAATAGAAAGATAGTAATTCTTTGCACTAAGTAATATYACAAAAATTACAAATTTTGTACATTGTTATTCTATGAACTGTACATGTGCATGGGCATCACCACATAAGTTGTTACAATGATTGTTCAATGTAAAATGCTAGAAATATTCTTCACCCTATATTCTTTTTATTTTTATTTGCAAGGAACCTTCTCTTCAAATATGTTTTCAATTATTATTTGGTAAGATTTTGAAAATGAGTTTAAAYACTTATCTAACACCCAAACCTACTTCCCTATGCACACATTAGGTTGAATCACGTGAATATTTAAAAACAAAAATCTTCTTATCTCCACTGGCATGGGAGCTCTTTGAAGTGTTTCCAAAAAAAAGCTCCACTTCATTGCATCCAAAATGACCAATCAAACATTTTTCTCCCCCTTACCATAAATGGTTTTACTTTCGTTTGTTGGATCTCCATAGAAGTTTAGGAGTGCATCGTTGACTATGAACTTCTTAAGCAAATGAACCCGTGATAAGAGTAATAACTTGTGATTGATTTTCAAAGTCCATAGAGCCGCAAACAACCTGTAGTGAATTTGACCTCATATGAGTTATATAGAGAAGGCATCGGTCAGTCATAAATTTTGAGGCCAACATACTATCAAGTTGAATGAGTTCCCTTAGCGGTTCCAACATAGGGCCGGGTAGGCAAGCACAATGCTTATTCAAGCAACAAGACAAAACAAGAGCGACCGATTGTCTTGATGGGGTGGGCAAGCGGGAAAGAATGAGGCGAAGTTTCATCAATTTTGGTGGACAATCTCATTGGTGGAGACTAGTGAAGCTTTGAGAGAATCTAATACGTGTGCATTTCTTATTGTAATCCTGTCCACCCGACTGGATCCGCAAATAAGACTATTTTCAGTTGTAGCACTCCCTGTGAAGTGAAGTTTCCTTGCCCACCGATAAGTTACATGTAAGGAGGCCCTTAGGGTGTTCTGCTCCCACCCACTACAGCACAGTACTGCACATTAAGTTCCACTGCTGGGGCCGTGGCTGCACCAAGAGAAACTGAAGCTACATACCCAATATCGTTAGGCAGTTCGTCGGCTGGAGGGTATAAGCGACGCAGCTGGCCTCCTTCCCAGCACGACTATACTTGAACAGGATCTGTTCTATAGTGCGTACATCTGATCTGTGTTCTCTAACATAGACAAGACCTTCAACCCGGACGATGATTCAGGGCCCTCCGTTCTGAGCGCGATTGCCGCGGCCGATTCCGAGCTCCTTGGAGCGGCGAATCGGCTTGCTAGATGAACGTCCCGCCTGGGCTTGCCTGGGCGGTGATGGGCGGAGGGCGTTCTGACGGGTACACATTCCTTTTGCCTTTTTGCTTGCTGCATGGCTTGCGCTTCAATTGGAGTGCCCGCTTCTATTGGAGTGCAGGCCGCTGGCGTTTGGTTCATGTCGTGAGCAATGTTGTCAGCATCGATCCTCACTCGCATCGTTCTCTGTTGCAGGCGAGGGCATGCTACGTAGCTGCTGGCTATGGCCGAATCGATTGCCCCACGGGCGTTGCTCTGTCGCCGTGGCTGTGTTCCTGTCGATTCTCCCCCTGCCGCGGCGTTTCTCAAGTCCAGTCCCCCCCGGTGCGTACACAACTGAGTTACCCGCTCTGGTAATGTGTTCCTCCCTCTATGTAACAATCAATGACAGACAATCATCTCGAATTAATTCCAAAGAAACCCCAACTTAGTCACACCAAAAGTATCACAGAGAACCTTCAACCATGGACTCCGACGATTTCTACCCTAGCCTCTCAAATGCAACGCGCAACGACCAGGAAAGAAACATGTCCGCTAATAGCTCTCGACATCAATGCATGAATTGCAATGCACACGATCGTCATGAGTTGTGTCAAGGATACCCTAACTTCAATTTCACAGTGAGGAATTTCCAGGCAGAAGAGTGCACTCGCCTGTAGAGAGGGCTTGACGAGGCTCTTGCAATCGGCTGCAGCTCCTCCAGGGACCAGGAAAGCGATCGGGCATGGCCAAGGACAGAACCTCGGTCAATAGAGTGCGCCAACCTCTTCAGATGTCTGTTCCACAACTACAAGCACTCCCCGCCATTACCAGAGCGGGTAACTCAGTTGTGTACGCACCGGGGGGGACTGGACTTGAGAAACGCCGCGGCAGGGGGAGAATCGACAGGAACACAGCCACGGCGACAGAGCAACGCCCGTGGGGCAATCGATTCGGCCATAGCCAGCAGCTACGTAGCATGCCCTCGCCTGCAACAGAGAACGATGCGAGTGAGGATCGATGCTGACAACATTGCTCACGACATGAACCAAACGCCAGCGGCCTGCACTCCAATAGAAGCGGGCACTCCAATTGAAGCGCAAGCCATGCAGCAAGCAAAAAGGCAAAAGGAATGTGTACCCGTCAGAACGCCCTCCGCCCATCACCGCCCAGGCAAGCCCAGGCGGGACGTTCATCTAGCAAGCCGATTCGCCGCTCCAAGGAGCTCGGAATCGGCCGCGGCAATCGCGCTCAGAACGGAGGGCCCTGAATCATCGTCCGGGTTGAAGGTCTTGTCTATGTTAGAGAACACAGATCAGATGTACGCACTATAGAACAGATCCTGTTCAAGTATAGTCGTGCTGGGAAGGAGGCCAGCTGCGTCGCTTATACCCTCCAGCCGACGAACTGCCTAACGATATTGGGTATGTAGCTTCAGTTTCTCTTGGTGCAGCCACGGCCCCAGCAGTGGAACTTAATGTGCAGTACTGTGCTGTAGTGGGTGGGAGCAGAACACCCTAAGGGCCTCCTTACATGTAACTTATCGGTGGGCAAGGAAACTTCACTTCACAGGGAGTGCTACAACTGAAAATAGTCTTATTTGCGGATCCAGTCGGGTGGACAGGATTACAATAAGAAATGCACACGTATTAGATTCTCTCAAAGCTTCACTAGTCTCCACCAATGAGATTGTCCACCAAAATTGATGAAACTTCGCCTCATTCTTTCCCGCTTGCCCACCCCATCAAGACAATCGGTCGCTCTTGTTTTGTCTTGTTGCTTGAATAAGCATTGTGCTTGCCTACCCGGCCCTATGTTGGAACCGCTAAGGGAACTCATTCAACTTGATAGTATGTTGGCCTCAAAATTTATGACTGACCGATGCCTTCTCTATATAACTCATATGAGGTCAAATTCACTACAGGTTGTTTGCGGCTCTATGGACTTTGAAAATCAATCACAAGTTATTACTCTTATCACGGGTTCATTTGCTTAAGAAGTTCATAGTCAACGATGCACTCCTAAACTTCTATGGAGATCCAACAAACGAAAGTAAAACCATTTATGGTAAGGGGGAGAAAAATGTTTGATTGGTCATTTTGGATGCAATGAAGTGGAGCTTTTTTTTGGAAACACTTCAAAGAGCTCCCATGCCATGAAAGGGGAAGAAAAGGATGATGACTACAATACATAGCTTTATTTAGCAATGAAATAGGAGAGGCTTTGGATGTGGTAACTTTAATGCTTTGCCGTATACCACATCATCATGCAACTGCTTGCCAACTTGCCCTTTAAATTCCACTTAGTTTAAAATTTTAGAATACGAAAAGCCAATTTTCTCAAACCTTGAAAAAATGGAATTTTTAACAGGGATAGAATATTCATGTGTTTCTTTTTTTTGGTCTTGATTCTTGGGAACAATCAAATTGAAGTACATATAGTAAATAACACTCTGATTTCAAGACATATTATTTCAAATATATATGATTAAAATAAATGCCATCATGTCAATCTTTCAACAAAAAAACTATATTCTATGCACTTGAATTGTYCCTCTGTTAAAGTAAAAGCAAACTACTAGTTAATTTATCAAGCACTACTATTATAGACAAAAATAAAATAAATTATGACTTTGCAACTTGAATACTAAAAAAAGGATGGTAGTCCTTTATGTATATGAGAACCATGGCATAGACTATATGAGAACCATTATTATGCACTCACCAAATTTCAAAAAGGATGCAATTGGCTCCCTAGAGTTCTATAGGTTGTTTCACAACTCAACAATTATCGATGACATAGGCCAATAGTTCCCAAATTGCTCCCTGACATTCTTTGCAAAGATAAAGCTAGACTCCAAATTTGACACTTTGTTAAATAAAACATTGAAAACTAATTCTATTTTTTGAATGTTTATATATTTTTTGAATTTGCAACTAATTTGGGTCTTCAAGTTCAACTATGAATGTAGATTTGGTCATCTAGTGGATAATAATAAAGTAATGCATATTTCCACAAGATAAAAATTTGAGCCAAATTTTAATCCTTGTTCTTCCAATATACCAAAAGGCTAGAGTTGCTAGGGTGCAATTAGAGCAATGGGCAACAATTGGGCTTTTGATATTGTTTATACCATGTTTGTGAACTCAAGAGTGTTTCGTTTCATTAGATGTTTTGGGGGGGCCTCTAACCCCTAAAGTTCCATAACTTTGATTACACCCAAAATGCTCCAAAACTGTCATTTTCAGTACAAGTAGGAAACTCTTGAAAAAAAATTGTTTTTGACACATATAACCATATGTTCTTGTATTATGCTTACTTGAGAACATGCGGTAAAAATCTCAAAAATTTCCATCGCATGGATTGCAAGATATAAGCATTTAAATTCACCAAGATCGTTTTTTTAGCTTCGCGAAAAACAGGGCAGCTACACTTCACAAGCTCATTTTTCTATAAAATCTTACATATAACCATAGAAAACCAATTTCAAATAGAAAATATTGAAAATTGAATCTTAAGGTAAAGGACTTATAAGGATAGTAAAGAGTAGACAATCCATAACTGCCTGCAAACAAAAAAACCTCATAACTTTTGACTCATTGATCAAATTGGAATGATTAAAAGCTTTCCATGTAAGGTAGAACATCTCATTGCGGTCAGATGACCCATAGTGGACACCTATTGATCCCATGACAATTTTTCAGAGACCATAATCAATGTCTAACTTGATGACACCCATGAAGTGATTAGTGACAACATAAGGAGTATTTTACTTTGGGAGTATAAATCATTGTAGGAAGTGACTTTTTAGGGCCTTCCACATTATTCTGCACGTAAACGCAATACGGAGTAGTACACACCTAAATGTACTTAAATTTGTTACACCCGCATTTACCAAATCATCATATTTGGCCATCTCTGCAAAGTTGGTTTAGGGTTTTCAAAAACCGTTCTTTATTTTTTATTTCTCCTAATTTTGAATAATGGGACCAGCCTAAATCATTATTATTATTATTATTATTATTTTTACAAATATGAGAGTATATGCATTTGAATAAAAAGATTTGTTGACTTTTAGGAAGTGACATTTTAAAAATGACATTTCCCTCGCGATCTTTGTAATTGCGTACCTCTAGTAGCTCAGTAGGAGATTTTTGGTAGGGGTTTTAATTCTAAAGATTGTCTTGGCCAAGATAGATATTTTGCTAGCAAGTCGTGATACGGCTTTTCATCTTGTAATAGATRTTGTTGTTGATGTGTATGGTGAAACTTTTCCCTCAAACACAGTGACCACGGCTGCTTTGGAAGAAATGTTATCCCTCTTAATCATTTTCTCATCCTTTTTGTCCAGGCGTTGACAACGTCTGCCCCACTGGAAAGACTAGACCCTTTTTCCTTGTGGGTTGATGAAGATTATCAGAGACCGGACGTAGCTGCACCATCTCAACAAATAGCTGCTTCAATAGTATCGAATACTTCTTCTCCAATAAACCTGCAGCAGGTCCAAATAGGTTTYCCTACCCCCCAGGCCCCACCGGGTGCAACCAGAGGACGCCACAGGTGTGAAAACTTACCTTCATTGCCTGCAAATATTTCTGGCATGGAATTTGAAGTGTAATGATAGATTCACTTGAGCCCTCCATTCCTTTTGTGCAGATGGAAACTTGACTCTATTGGGACGTCTACTGTAGACCTAATTCACTTTTAAAAACATCCCTCCCAGAAAACCTAGCTGGTTAAAATTCTGCCAATTGTAATGCCATTTAAAGCAGTTTTAACCCTGCMATTTCTAACGGAGMTTGGTTTTTKAGCCCTCTTGAGGGTGGATTTTCTACCTATAGTTGGTATAGAGGAATTTGGGTAATCTTATACGTAATCTTAACAGGATCAGTTTAAAGTTTCGGKTACTGAGACTTTATGGCACATCATTGTATTGGGGTCTGACGTTATCCTGTGGTTATTTTAGAGAGGATGAGTTCGATATTGATCTCGAGGATATCATGGTCATGGAAGCAATATGGCTCTCTATTCAGGTTAGCTGATCTTCATCTGGTCTACTTCTCTGGTCGAGTACTTCTTCTTTGCAGGCTACTTGTGTTCCTCATGAGGTCGCATTTCKTAATTTTACRGRATCCTAATTGATTGTAATTCCACCAGATTTTACATCGTGATATGTACCTTCAGTTTTAAGACCAATGCGTACCTCTAGTCAAGCATATTAGAGCTATCGTTCAATTTTGTCAGAATAGATGTCGCTGAGACAAATTGGGTCAAATGTAAAATCGTTCAACAAATTGATGACCYTGCCAATTCTAAAGCCTTSTATGGTTACTTTGAWAACCGTATKAGAAAAACGAYAAYTTCATTGTTGTGAACTRTGGAATGTATCTTCTCAATGTGCAAGACGTACTGTTGAATTCAGGAGCAAGAAGCACGGCGCCGGTCTTCAGAGGGAGAAGCTACTCGATCTCGGCCTTCGGAACTCTTGACAGAAATCAGCCTCGGCTCGGTGGCAGACGATGATTCTGCCATTTTGCCTCCCCCACCCCCAGTAGGAGTTGAAGGGGAACTGTGGGATCAGCGACAAGGCCTGKCAGCCGGGGGCCTCGCCGGTGCCATTGCTGCTTTGGCAGAGCTGCAGGCTGTTGGGGGAGACACTAGCGCTCAAAGCTTGCCTCCGCCTCATCCAGAAGGCKCTAGACTAACTCCGCTGTCAAATGTGAATGAAGAAGCCTTGGTGAGTACTACCACTGGAACCGAATCCGAGAGGCAGACGGCGTCATCTCGAAGGGGTGATTTGCACTTAATGGCTGAAAGAATGCCATCCGTGTCTGGAAGAGGGGAAGAGGATGCCGAAAACTCGAGCAGAGCATCGGAGAAGCTGGCCAACTGGGTGAGCTCAACTCAGAAGGAGTACAAAGGCTCTTCGACATGGCTGGGCGATCAAAGCTCAGAGCAAGTGGAGGTCGGCACCAGCTTTTCGAGTAGCGTCCCGTCGGCGTCGGAGTTACCCTGGGAAGCCCCGGATAATGGAGAAAGCAGTGGTGCCAACAACGACAAGGTGCTAGTGCCGGATAGCTTCGAGGAGCAGATGATGTTGGCCATGGCTCTCTCTCTCGCCGATGCTCAAGCTGACGTCCCGCCGAAGTTCACTAAAATGCAAACAATTCTGGATTTTGAACTTTGAATTTCTCCCAAACATTCGAAACAACTTGGATTGGCCTGAAACTTTTATTACAATAACTAGAACTTTATGGGAAAAAACCCAACAAATTTTATTGGAAATAAACATTTGATGAAAAAGATACAATCCCCCAAAGTTGCAGCCATCACAATGCACTGTGCTGAACTCAATTTGAACTTGAGAACTTCGAATGACTTTCACAAACTCAATACATCTTGGATTGATCTAAAATTTTTACCATAGAAACTAGACTAGTATGCACAACTTTTCCAACAAGTTTTATTGAATTCAAACATTCGATGCAAAAGTTAGAGCGCTTCAAAGTGGACTGCAGACTATGTGAGGACACTTTTTGTCCCCTTCGGTGATGAAGGGTTAACCCTTGAAGGACCAAGGCCTTTTTTTGCCGAAAAAACATTCAAAACTGCTACTTCTAATGCAAAGAGAAAAATGGTATTTGAATTTTTTTTTGCATATCTAGGCTGAGGATCTTATACCTAACTAAGTTAGTTAGGATGAGAATGTGTGGAATAAATTTCAGAAATTTTGACAGCATAGCTTGCAAGATGTCTTTGTTTAAATTGAAAAAAGAATTTTTTTTTTCAAGTTCTAGGACTAGATTATTTGACTTTGATACTTTTTAATGCATAGATTGCAAGGTATCTTTGTTCAAAGTGAAAAAAACAAGTTTTTCTTGAAGTTGTAGGATCACATTATTTGACTTTAACCCTTCTCAACTTAAATTTTTTGCACTAGAGAGTTTTGAGGGTCAAATCTTTACGGTGGAGATTTGGGTTGAGAGTCTAGGAAAAAAATTCAATAAAAAAAATTTAATTTTGATTCTTTAAAAAATTATTAAGCAGAAGTAGGTACAAGATAGAAGGAAAATCTAAATTATTAATATCTATAAGATGGAATTAAAATGCATGAATCACAATGGTAAGATTTTTATAACAAAAAGACTAAACCATGTAGAATTTTTTTTTAGTGTAGAAATTGCATGCAAAAATGAATCCTACAAGTCATTTTTTCAAGAAGATGCTTAGATTCTCCCCAAAACAAGATTGTCCATAACTTTCACATAACTTATCCAAATGAAATGAATCAAAGTTCTCTAAGTAGACAAAAATTTAATCTTCAGGAAAAAAATTTCAATTCAAATTTTTGAAATTTTTTTGGTGCACGATCATTCCAATTTCGAGCACAATATTTGTTTCAGGACACGACTTTTTGTTCCCGGGCATCAGTTGAAAAGAAGTTATATTTCCGCGAAGGTAATTAATTTCTCTATCTTCAAAAAAAGTTTTAAAAAATCATAACTAAAACTGAAGTCGAAGGTATTGCCCCAAATCCAAGTTGTCTCCCAAAAGGACAAATGTTCATTTAGAATTTAAAATCAAATGCATGACAAAATCGGACCATGTCACAAATATTGCAATGATTCTAAGTAATATGTCATCTCCAAATATTGGACAGCATTTCAACAATTGGACACGGAGTACATAATCCTTAAATGCCGATGAGGACGTTTTTTGTCCAATGGATGACGAAGAATCCTTCTAGTAGGATAGAAGTGACAGGGAAATGTTAGCTGCTCTTTCCTCGTAATGTAGCCAAAACCATGAGATTTGTGACACTCCCAAAACCTATTAGATTTCAAGAGTGTCCGGGTGCGGACACAAGGATGAGGACGCATTGCTAGAGTGGGAATTTAGGAGTGTTGGGGTGCTGATGCAAGGGCACAAACGCATTGACAGTGTAGGGACTTAGTCATGTTTGGGCGGGTACTTATTTGGATTCCAAAGAGGCTTTCATGGTTTGGGCAAGGACTTAATCATGTCCTGGCAAGGATTCTAGTGGGTCATGGCAGAGCAAGGACTTGTTGTGTCTTGGCAAAGATTTAAATGGATCTACGTGGAGACTCCATCTTGTTCATGCGGGGACTTAGTTGAAATGCTAGGATGGGCATGGACGCAAATTTTACTCTCATTTGGCGACAACAATTTAAAGATTTTTGGAGTGTGTAATATGTTGTTGGAAAGGTCTTCAAATCTGCTGCCAAGATGGAACATGCAAAGACAAGTAGGAATGTAGGAGCAACGACACTACAAGACTAGTCTATGCCATAGGATTCATCTCCCAAAGTTAAAAGAATTTTAGTTTAAAAAAAATTGGGTTGCTTTAATGGATATGTAAAAGAGTTATACAATTTTATTGGCGAATTGAACATTTGGGTTTGCAAGGACTCATATCAATTATATTTTGTATTTCCTTGAAGTTTTCTTCAAAGTATTTATAAGGTTTAGTACAATTAAATTCTTCTTCTATTTTTTGAAATTACTTGGATTACCTTAATTAGTGGACACGTAGAAGAGATTTTGTTAAATAAAACATTAGGGGTTTTCGGATTTACATGAACCACATTATGTTATTTATGTTTTTTGTTTTTGGGTTGCTTTTGTATTTTGGTATAAGCATATTTCATTTATTTATTTTTAAATTCCTTTAAGTTACCTTTGTAGGTATGTTAAAGAGTTTGTCATTTACATGATTAAATGAAACATTTGGGTGTATAAAACTACTCTAACCACAAAATTCTTATTTTTAAAAAAAAATTTCATTGAATCATCTTTCTGCATTGGTAGAACCAATTTTTGTTTATTTTTCTTATATAATTCCTTTGTGTACCTTTTTGTATGCATATAGAAGTGTTTTCCATTTACATAGTTGAATGGAATATTAAGGCTCGTATTAAAGTTTATATATCCAACATTTTTTTCCCCTACAAGGTTATTCTTGTGGGTCTAGACAACCATATTCCTTTTCTTTTTTTTTAAATTCTTTGAGTTATTTTTGTATCTATGTATAAGGGTTTGCTCTTAACATTGGTAATTTGGACATTCATAGAATTTACATCAACCACATTTTATTTTCTTGGAAAACTTTAGATTACTTTTGTGTCTATATACAAGAATTTGCTATATAAATGGGTGAAGGGTTCATGACAACTATATTGTAATATTTTTAAAATTCTCTTTGGATTACCTTTGTGTCTAGATGTAAGGGTTTTTCATATAATTACATAGATGAATTGATAAACTCTTTGACATAYCCACACAAGTAATCTAGAGGAATTTAAAAAGAAATAAAAAAATGTTGTTATACCAAAATAAAAAAGCAATCCAATAAATAGAAAGCAAAAATAACATAATGTGGTTCAGTAAATCCATAAAACCCTAATGTTGTATTCAACAATAAAACTCTTCTACATAGCCACTAAAGTAAATAAATCCAAAGTAATTTGAAGAATTAGAAGAAATGTTAAATTATACCAACTTGCATAAATAATTTGTAGCAAAKATGAACAAAATACAAATTGTGATTGATACGAGTCCTTGCCAATTTAATGTTCAATTCACAAATACAAAAGTCAAACCCTTTTACATATCCATTAACCCCTAAAGTTACATTGTCCCTGTATATATAAGGAAAAAATTGAATTTTGGTCATTCTAGTAGTCTCACTATTTGTTGCAATTTTGTAAAACTTTTTATTAAGATAGAAAAACACATGAGCTTTTTGTAAATATAATTTTATTTCAATCCATGCTCAAGATCAAAAGTTAAAGCACAATAAGTTTAAATTTTAGTTGGGTGGGCTCAAAAATATCATTACAAAAAATTTAAATAATTTTTTTTTTTTTCTCATAGGTTATATTTTTATCTACAAAGGATGGTTTGATCTGTTCCATTTGGATTTATCATGTAAAAATTATGGACAATCTTATTTTTTGGGCAATCAAAGCATCTTTTTGAAAAAAATCTTGTAGGTTTCTTTTATAAGCTCAATTTTCAAAAAATAAAGTTTCTAGTTGGAGTCAATGATTGATTCCTTTTAATACTTTTGCAATGAAACATGTTCCTTGACCCCTAAATGTCTAAGGCACCAAATTTTGGTGTCAATAATACTTTGAAGTTAAATAAAACCTTATTAATTTACTATTTTTAGTCATTTATATTTTTGGAAAATTGAAGTTTAGTTTTAGCACCAAAAATCTAATTTTGAAAATGATTGATAATGATGTTTTTAATCAAGATTTTGTGCACGAGTGTTTATTGCAATCTTGATTTCCCATAGTGTTGAGGGCTCTTGGAAGTGAGCCTCAAATACACTAGATCTTGGAGAAAAATCACATTAGGAATTCATTTAAAAAAGTTGTAGATTACATTTTGAAAAGCCATTAATTGATTAGGATTATGCATCTTAGGCCCTTTACCTCATATTTTTTTGGTGACCAACTTTTTACATTTGATGAGTGAAAAGTGGATTGAAAGACTTCAAATCACTTTTGAAGTCTTAACACCGTCATGATCAAAAATTTGTGATCTCTAACATCTCTAAGTTAGCTTGAATTTGTACAGTCACAATTCAAAAAAAATGGATACAACTTATCAAAATGTTGACTTTTTGAACAAATTCCTAGAAGCTCAAAAAAGGCCTTGGGCATTTAGGGGTTAAAATTTCTGAACTCACATGAGCAACACCCACATGAATAATGCTCTACTTCTCATCGGATACTCATGACTATACACGACAGAACCATAGGTACTGAATAGTCAGCATTCACAATAACTTGTAGATTGCAAAGCTTATATACAAAAGATCGGTCATGCTACCGAGGCATTGCCAGTAAAACCTGCTTCTGAGGCGTTCTAATAGAGAAAAGAAGAACAGAACTTTATTACATGTGGCCTTACGTACAGACATACAGACATAAGTACATACAGGTATGATTATCATTGTGAATGAAAATAGAATTATAGATACGTAGTATCACATTTTCTATCCAGTAAGTGGATGGATGAATGTTCAAACTTGGAGCACCACCGTAACATTTAATATCGCCACTTAAACAGTTTCGTCTGTTTCACGACCGCATCCACCACTGCAGGATGGCAATGGCCTACCGACACTGTCACAATGCCTGCAAAGGCGTCGAGGTATCGCCGACCGCTTTCATCAAAAAGGTACTGCATCTTCCCTTCCACGATATTCAGCTGCAACCACCACATCAAAGACGTCATAATTCTAAATAGTCCGAAACTACATCTAGAAAACAAATTCATGATTAAGATCCCAACAAAGAACTAGCAGATCCATAATCAAGATGCATTGTAAACCCTAATTAGCAGCACTCCATCCACCATTCCAACAAAGGATAAAAAAACATACACACGCATTACACTCTCCACCCGAGCACCACAACTCACATGCTTCTTGTAGTACAAGAACAGTGCAGGGCTGAGGAACTTCTTCCGCTTCGCCAGAATCTCGTCGGCTTTTGGCCCATCGTACGGCTGAGGCGTGAAATCAAACGCAGGCATCTCGGGCGCCACCTCCTTCCTGCTCGCATCAGCAGCCAAGGACAAGCTGCGACGGCACGCCGAGATCGCCTGCCATTTGGACAACACAAGCCTCCTCACACCAGCGACCAAACCTACCATCGCGGCAGATCACACAGCCCAAATCTAGCTCCAATTTGGAACGCCACACAAGGATTGCTAATCAATCGATGCACCGGAGATAGATTCAGCTGCAAAATTTGAAGTGCGTTGCGGGGGAAGAAGACGACAATTGGGTTGGAGATGCGTGAGAGAAGCGGAGTCGTCCGTCGTCACGACACTTGGGCCATGCATGTGATCTACGCCACAGCCACGACGAAGAGCGAGTGGTATGAGAGCCTG
This sequence comes from Pleurozium schreberi, assembly GCA_006891605.1. Taxonomy (NCBI): domain Eukaryota; kingdom Viridiplantae; phylum Streptophyta; class Bryopsida; order Hypnales; family Hylocomiaceae; genus Pleurozium; species Pleurozium schreberi. The sequence continues at coordinate 21,185 of VACF01001733.1, read as the reverse complement.
CATTGACACTGGAAGTACAGGCAAGAGTGTTGTGAAGCAGAGAAGAAGAGAATTATGTTGGGACGGGTGTTGCAGCAGTGATGTGGAGCTGAGTCAAGATGCTGTTTGCCTGTTTCACTTATCTGCACTTTTCTGCAACTTCAAAAATTCATAACTAATTCCACAAAGCTCCAAAAAATATGAAATGACTTGGGTTAGATGCCAATTTCACTTGTCTTTCAAGGAAAATATATTGAAAATTATTTTAAGCAGTTTCACCTTGCCAAAATTCAGCTTCAGCCCTTAGATGGGCACTTTATGGACCTCCTACCTTAAGTTAATCCATAAGCACTCTGACATCCATATTCTACTGTAGATGATGAACAAAGGGTTTGCAAACACTGTTTAACCCTACATTGAATAGTGATATTAGTGAAATTAGGTTGCCCTTGACTAATTTCTCGATATTCTACACTACATAAATATTTATCATTACTGTACAAGAATGCACTACTTTTGGATTAGTTATTGGTTGAGTTGGAACTCATGAACCTCCATGTATACAAATGGAAGTATTTGTAGAAATTTTTGTAGACTTTGATGGCTTGTAGAGTAAGTTTCTTGGGGCAAAGGAACCTAATTGTGAAGGCAACCTAATTTCACTATTTAGTGTAGAAGGACGCAAGGGGCCCTGCGGAAATCATCATTTCTAAAACCGTGGAAACAATTGGTATTAAAATAAATTCAAAAAAACTCATTTGAAGTTAAAGTATTGTAGAAAATCTCCCTTTTCCACACAAAATTCCGAGGTTGAATAGTTGCACTTGAAATGGGTTTTAAAAATGTTATCTTTAGCCTTAATCTACAACATTTTGTCCAACAAGAAGATCATTTTGGGATGGAAGGAGTAGTAGATTCTAAGTTCTTGAACTATATTAATTAATTGATGTTCCTAAGGCATTCTCAATCGCACTCAGTGTAAGGAATCAGGTTAGGTTTAAAAAATTGAAACCTCTCAGATCGATTAAGAATTGGGAATTTCAATTGAGTATTATGGGAGTCAATCCAATCTTGATCACTGCCCCATTTTGGCAGTATAGGATGCCCTCTTTCCAACTAATAGTATGGAGTAGTGATTACTTATGAGGTAGCTCCCAACATAGTTGTGGCACATTGTGATTGACTACAAGTCCCTTGATATTGCAACTAGCCCTTGGTCAATTTTGCAATCAACCTTTAGTTGAAAATAAAAAGACTTGTATGACACAAGGTTAAAGAAGTCAATTCTTCAGTTAAAAAATCATGATAATTTTGTTTTGATAAATAAAATTATGAAAAAATGTAGAATCCTTTTGCAAACCTATTTTTATAAATGGGGTATTTTTCTTCAACTTATAGGTAGTCCAGATATGCTCAATTGCTTAACCCCTAAAGTTTCATGACCATGTATTTACCGAAGCACTTTGAAACTGACATTTCTGGTACAACTACCAAATTTTTGGAAGAAAACAATTTTGACACATGGAACCATAGGATTTTGTAGAATGATGACTTGATAGCATGTGGTGAAAATTTCTAGAAATTTCACTACGTGGATTGTAAGATATAGGCATTCACATTCACCAAAAACATTTTTTCAACCCTGTGAAAAAACAAGCAGGTTCACTTCTTAAGCTCACTTTTCAATGAAAAATGTAGGAACTGATGGTGCTTCCTTGAATTCAATTTTTTATACAAGTTGTTTGTATGCTTGAAAATTTTCACATCATTTGGAATTGTACATCATATAGGAAAAAWATAGTAAAGAGAAAGAAGTAGAGAATGATTCAATATACCAAACTTTTAACAATTTAATCATGGATTAAAAAATGCCAATTCCAACAATGGTAATGTTGTAAGAAACAATCTACATCCTAGGATTTTATTTTATTTCAAAAATATCAAAAATTGAGTTAAATAAATGGCTTCAAAGTTTATTTTAGAGTAGAGAATCCATAATTGTCAGTAAACTAAAATTCCTCATAACTTTCATCTCATTGATTGAAATGGAATGATTCAAAGATTTATTTTCATAGTGATTCTTGAAATTGACTAATGAAAAGAGGTGATTATTTCTAATCTGCCCGGATTGCCCTCTTATACAAAAAAATAACATATCAGGTTATAACTTTTGACTCATATTTCCAAATATCATGAAATTTAGTGCACATGAAAGATTTTCCTTGTCCATACCTTCTATTAAAATTTCACCCCAAAATATGAAATTTTTTTGTCATATGTAATTGCCCAAAATTTCTATGTTGCCAAAAAAAGCATGCTAGTCTTTTAGGTGTTAATTATAAGTGGTTGGAAATGGGTTGCCTCCCTTACTACCACAACACTTGTGTCAAAGCTATATGATGAATTTGATACCTTGATTACTATGACACCTATGCCCAACACCGGTTTATACTAGGTAAAGTGGATACACCCAAAACCGCCACAAATTGGTACTATGCCTAGTTATTATTATTAGGCTGGTCATATTTTCATAGTGCCTTGTTGGCAAGTGAAAGGGGGTTCCAATGCACCAAAAAATGCAACATTTGGATATAAGGTAGAACCACCTATAACGATTTGCTGGAACATGTGCAGCGCTGTGCTGAGAAGAGGAAGTGGGATAGGCTGTTGAAGTTGTTTCGGACTGTAATGGGGACAGTGTCGACGCTGTTGGGAGAATCCTTTGAAGCTGATGGAAGTGTATTCACTGAAATAGTGAAGGAATCAGAAGCTAATGGGCATTCTGTAGAGGAGCAGAGCCCCAAAAGAAAGCGTCCTCTCAACAACAAACTTTTAAACCGTTGGCGAGCTTTCACATCGGAGTTGCGAAAGGCTGAGCGGCAAGTGGAAGCTGCCAATACAGGCTTCGCTTTTTCATTTGTGGAAGGAGTGCTAGTGAAGGCTATTCGAGAGGGTCATTGGCTTCTGCTAGATGAAGTCAATCTGGCCCCAGTTGAGACGCTGGAGAGATTAACAGGTGTTTTGGAAGGGGCAGCAGGCACATTGTCTCTCACAGAACGTGGTGACGTGGAAAATGTGTCCCGCCACGCCAACTTTCGCATTTTTGCATGCATGAACCCAGCAACTGACTTTGGTAAAAGAGACTTACCAATTTCCCTACGAAATCGCTTCACGGAGTTGTACGTCGATGAATTGACTCAGAAAGAGGACTTGCAAGCTTTGGTATTTCATTATCTGGAGAGTTCTGTTCCTTCTCCGCCTGTGGAAGACATCGTCAATTTTTACCTGCAAGCTCGACACGAAGCTGGGACCAGGCTCTTGGATGGGGCGAATCAGAAGCCCCAGTATAGTTTAAGGTCGCTTGCTAGAGCACTGGAGTATACATGCGCTGCCATGTCTACATATGGTTTCTTGAGATCATTATATGATGGTATCTGCATGTCATTTCTGACACTCCTTGATCAACCAAGCGCTTTAATTATGGAGCAACTTATCTACGTCGCTTTGTTCAAGACTACTGGACCTGCTGCGACAAGAGCTTTGAAGGCTCTTCTCAAAGTCCCGCCTCAGCCAAGTCCAGCCCATGTTTTAGTTGAGCATATTTGGGTGGAGAGCGGTAACGCTCARCCCTCAAGGTCAGCAAGTAACATCTCCTGTAGATTGTTTGAGGATGTATGCTCTAGTGTTGGTCGCGTGGRCTGCTTCTCTTCGTCTTTTAGAAAATTTTTCATCGTTAGTATTCCAGTTTGTGTGTTGATATTGCATGTTGAGTGATGAACTATTGTTCTATTTTCTAGTTCTTTTCTAATGTGTTACGTTGGCAGGATGTCATTGGAATCTCGAGAACGGTATGTGCTGACGAAGACTATCACAGAGCATCTCAAGAATCTAGCTAGGGCAGTGTTTGTTCGCAAGTATCCTGTTTTATTACAGGGACCTACTTCAAGTGGTAAGACAAGTCTGGTTGAGTACCTGGCGACCATAACAGGCCATCGGTTTGTCCGAATCAACAACCATGAACATACGGATCTTCAAGAATATCTTGGCTCCTATGTGACTGACTCTTCAGGGAAGTTAGTTTTCCAGGAAGGAGCACTTGTCGAAGCTGTGCGGAAAGGCTAYTGGATTGTGCTGGATGAATTGAATTTGGCACCTTCTGATGTCCTGGAAGCCCTCAATCGGTTGCTAGATGACAATAGAGAGTTATTTGTTCCGGAACTCCAGCTAACAGTCAAACCGCATCCGCATTTCATGTTGTTTGCTACTCAAAACCCCCCTGGAATTTATGGTGGTCGGAAGGTGCTTTCTCGCGCATTTCGAAATCGGTTCATGGAACTTCACATTGATGATATTCCTGACGACGAGTTGTGTATGATACTGGAGAAACGGTGTCAGATTCCAGGAAGTTATGCCGCCAAGATGATTGAGGTGATGAAGGACTTGCAGCGGCATAGACAAGGTAGCAAGGTTTTTGCTGGCAAACATGGTTTCATAACTGCTCGTGATCTTTTTCGATGGGCTGAACGACATGGGAACGGGTACGAGGAGCTAGCCAGGGATGGTTACATGCTGTTGGCAGAGAGGCTGCGGAATTTAGAGGAGAAGGAAGTTGTGCAAAGAGTTCTCGAAAAGCATATGCGCGTGAAGTTGGATGTGAACCGGTTGCATGATATGGAAGCATCCGAGACGTTTGAGGCCGTTAAGAAGTTGGCAGAGTTACCAGAGCATGTGTCTAWATTTGGTAGGATCGTTTGGACGAAGAGCATGAAGCGGCTTTTTAATTTAGTTGAGCATTGCATTAGGCATTGCGAGCCTGTTCTGTTAGTAGGGGAGACTGGATGTGGGAAGACCATGGTATGCCAGCTGCTTTCTTTGCTGTACAATCAACGTCTACATATATTAAATTGCCATCAGCACTCAGAGACGTCGGACTTTCTTGGTGGCTTACGTCCAGTTCGGGATCGAGACAGCCTTGCTGTTAAGTTCCAGAAAGCTGCCGAGAGAATCGCCTCCATGGAYTTGTTCCAAGACGTTTGTTCTGGTGAGCTGCCGGTGAAGGTAGAAGACTCTGGGACGACATTGACGATGGTGAAGAATGCTCTGTCAGGTATGTTTAATTTATTATTCCCCATTCGATGCCCTTCATMCTCTTCTGTTCTGGGTTGAATGTTCATTGTATCCCTTGCGTTCAGTAAAGTTGTTGACGAGTTTTTGTTAGACTATGCAACCAATGGCAGATTTTCACTGGCCGGTCTTGAATGATAGCTCTAGATGAAACGCTTCATGGACTTAGATCTTCAGTGGTGATGTTCTTGTATTCTCAAGGGTCTATTAGTTTTCTCAATTTCTTATTCTAATGAAGCCCTTTTCTGCACCTGATAGAATTGAAGAAGAGAAGACCAGACAAGAAAGGCAAAGTGAACAAAGCAGCAATGTCTTTGGAAGAAGCTTTGAAGGAAATTTCAACGTACCACAAAGAGTGGCAATCTATTTTTGTGTGGCATGACGGTCCGCTCGTTCAGGCTATGCGCAATGGAGATATGTTTCTTGTTGATGAAATATCTCTTGCAGAAGACAGTGTACTGGAAAGACTGAACAGTGTGCTTGAGCCCAAACGCCTATTGGTAATTAATGTCTTTTCATCTGTTCAATTATTTGTCTTTATTTTGTTCTGTGGCCGATTGCCGTTTTTTCGAGTATTCTCAAGTATGTGGCCTATTCATTGAATTTCTGCAAATAAAAAGCTATCGTATGCCTTCGCACCTTACCGTTGGATTACACTTTTCTGGATATGTCCTGACAGGTTCTTGACCGGCTGAATCCCCTTCTTGAACCTGGAGGTAGCATCATGGTTAATGAACGCGGTCTCGTTGAAGGTGAGGCTATGGTTGTTCATGCCCATCCCAATTTCCGCCTCTTTCTCACAGTGGATCCAGCACATGGTGAAGTCTCAAGAGCCATGCGCAATCGAGGGGTTGAGCTGTTTATCCTCCAGCCTGATTGGCCTCAGAGTGCAGCAAATGAATCTCCAATCTTGGAAGAACTTTTGGGAGGATCTTCTGGTTCTGACCTTGATAACTTGAAAGTTCTTACTCAGGCTGGAGTTCCAGGCCCTGCCTTGCTGCAAGGCATGTGCAGTGCACACATTGACGTTCAAATCCTTACAGAGGTCACTCGCAGTGGGTTGCCTGTGTCCTTACGAGAACTTTATGAATGGGTGTCATTGCTCCAGCAGCTCCTCGAAAGGGGTGGCACCCTATCATGGTCTTTGGCATGTAGCTGGGAGCAAGTTTACTCGCGCCGTCTTGATAATGTGGAGGCAAGACAAGAAGCTATGGGGAAGTTCCAATCCAGGCTAGGATCTGTAAACCTTTTGAGCGCTGGTACCTGGAAACAGCTTTCTTGCAGTATTCCAGGAGGTTGGCCTTGTCCTCTCACTTTTGCAGAGTACTGCCTGGCCTCCAAGGAGGCAATGGTTTTGCGGGATAGTGCACTCTTAGAGTATCTGAGTGCTCAATTATCTGCCTTCAAAACATCGAGAGGGTGGCCGCTGATGAAGGATGGGCAGAGTGAGCTGTTGCAACGTTTTGAGAATACAAGAAATATAGCCTCATATGCTCCAGCAAGTCTTCTCCATCGCCTCTTGAATCCAGAGCAAGCGCTAACCATCGACAGTCCTCTACCTGATGTTAAAACAGAGGATTTGGACCTTGCACTGCTTTTTGCCAGCTTGTGGATGTTGGAGCAAGGAAGCTATGTGGATATCAATCTTCGGATCCAGTGGCTGAGCCACTTGRCAAAGTGTTTGCAAGGTTCGCTTGATGGTGTGAAACGTGTGGTTGCCGCTATCGAGCGTGAGACTGCTCATCCACTCTCGAGGAAGCTGTCKATTGCTTGGGAGGAGCACTTTCAGACGAGRGAGAATCATGATATTAGCTCGTTTTCCTTCCTTGGATCAGGTTATRTCAGYCAGGTGTCCGAACCTTCATCTACTTTGAGCAATTCGAAACTCCCAGGACAGAAGGGCAGTTTGGGAGAGTTGKTTTTTATGGTAACCAGATTACAGGTTCTGAGAAGAAGTTTGCTTCAATGGGAAGAAGAAGAGGAGCAGTACAGAATGACTGAAAAGCTGGGCTGCAATTCTTCGAGTGGAGCAATCATGCAGTCATTCCGGCAACATAACCACCGGGAAGAGCGGTCTCGACTTTCATATGCTCAGTATCCAAGAGCGATGCTGATTTATCTATATCCATTAYTTACTGCCCTACGAGAATTGGAGAACAGAGTGCTACTATCAAGCAGTAGCAGTAGTTGGGAGAGTATAGTAGTTTCTTTCTCGAGTGTGCAGGAGTGGCATGAAACTCTTTGGAAACACCTGAGCGGACCCAACTTCGATGTTGAAGGCTTCCTTTTTCACTGGGGTTCACTGAAACGCAGTCTTCACGCCCTTGCCTCTAAAGCATGCAGGACTTCTGAATCTATTGTGAAGGCGGTTGATGAAGTTGGGGGCCTTGTCAAGTTAATAGACGAGCCGTTTTCTTTAGGGGAGAATCCTCTCGCAAAGCCACTCTTATGGAAGTATGCTGGTCATCCAGACCTCCCTCACTCTAGAGACGTTTACGATTTGGAAGTTAAGGTTTTGAAGATTTGCGAAGACCTATGGCAGTGTGGAGGGAATGAAGAGATCATCACCATTAGTACAGATAGTAATATTCGTCAGCTTACCACCACAGGCCTGAGCATCATACGCTGGCTTGGTCAGGACGCTGTACCAGTGACAGAAGAAAGCATAAATGTCATGAATCCGGATGGTGGGGCTACRGCTAGCACTAGCTACTCTGAGTCTCTTGCAATCTATGAGATGCTGAAGGAAAGAGTTGAACTCGAAAAAAGGGATATTATTCCTTTGGGCGATCATGATATTATACCTTTACCGATTCCATCTGTTCCTGTTCCTAAAAGTGCGAGAAGGGATCTCCAGTATGTTTCGTTTCCGAAAGAGTTGCTGCGATGGCCAAGCGCTTGGGCCCTTTGGGCTGAGCTTTTACCTTGGCTGAGCAACATAAGTATTTGTCAAGATACAAGACTTATAGCTGAAGTTTCACGTCTGGCTGGAGTTGAGCATGCGACTGAAGAAAGTTTGCTCGGGATGCTCAAAGACAGAATCTCGGAGGATGTTTTGAAGAGAATGATCGGGTTTGCCATTTCGTGTTCTTCAAGATCTCCGGCTGACCTAGTTCCCCACCAACATCTTCTATGGCTACTGGATGGGACGCATCCTTCAAAGTGTGGGATCCTGCCTGCATTTCGAGAGATTAGTCACGAGTTGATGTACAGGTGGCATTCGTCCTTGTGGACGACCATGCTAACTGTTTCGAATGCCTTKGAGGACTGGASTGGAATGATGGGTCCTGCACGGATTTTCTATGCTTCGCAGACTGTACACTTTGCCAATTTACTTGGTCGAACAGGTGCAGTAAGGGACCATTATGCAAAGCTTACCCAGCTCAGGTTGGCATCAGTGCACGTCTGGGCTCAGGCAAAGCAGAAGGCTAGTGATGTCTTTGTGTCTAATGTGTGCAGTGCGAGTGCTATTTTCCAGCAGATTATATGTGCTCATGGGAAATCTTTCCGTGAAGATGAATACAGGACGGTGGTAAGTACATTCTCTGTGTTACACTCGGCTGTTGTAGAAAATATGTCGGGGATCGAAAGTGGAATACTTGTGAGGCTTGCAACCGTACTTATGCAATCACAGCATGCCGAATTTMTGAAACTTGTTGAGCCTTTGGTACTCCCATGTATGAAACTCTTATATTCCACTAGTTGGAAAAACTTGAGTTTTAGCAAGTGCTTGATGAACCTGGGAAGAGTGTGGGTTTACTTGGGGGAGCTCAGGCTACGTTTGCTGCTGCCATCAGACGGTTGTGACCCAGTTGCTAAATACAGTCATAAACATGCCCATCTCACGACTCAGTCTACGCGGCTGGATTTGGACATAAAGGTGCGGCAGGAGAGTGAATTTTTAGTTAGAGGTAGCAGATATTCACCCAAGACTCGGAATCTTCTACTGAAGCTGGAGGAAACGAAACAGGAATTGACGKCTCTGTCTTTGAAGYTGGTTCCAAGGCCTGATCCTCCGCAGTTTAGGAATTTCTTGACTGAAGTTCTTCAGTTCATCAAGTCTTCAGTTGACAAAGGAAGGTTGTCTGCTTTGGCATCCGATTTATTACTGGTTGGAGGCAAAGGTGCACGAACGCTTCACGAAGTGGCCACATGGCAGGAAAATGCCAAGCAATTTATTCAAATACAGCGAACACTTCTGCTGCTCAAGAAGTACTTGGATCACTTTTCGGGGAGCCTGAGTTTGCAGGCACTATTCAAGATGTGGATCTCTCTATCACCAAAAGAATGGCGGCCTTACGTTTAGGAAAGATTTACGACGTATTGCTGAAGGCAATCCGAGCAGGTGAATGGAATACTAATCTTCTTATGACTTGTGCAGCTAGTTTTGTCTTTGTGTCTTGTTTCTAGTTTGCTTCATGATTGCTGAGCTTGTTAGTGTRCACATTATCTAATTGAGCTTCTTGTTCATTCTTTCCTTGTAGAAGAGAGTTTGCATTAGGAACATGTTTATTTTTGCGCGACACTACGGGAATTGACATCTCTCGGGAGTTTTTTTGTTTCAGGTGCAGAGATGATTGATTCMGAACATGGCACTGGGTTCCGGACTGCTTCGGCCTTGGGGAAGCTTTTTGGTTGCATATATGCTCCATTACAGATCTTGGAGGCGGCTGGGACCCAGTTACTTGCAGACTACGTTGACATGCAGAAGACCGTATCCAAACTTGGCTACATATTGTCCAACTTGTTTTGTTCCTTATACTCGGAAGGTTTTTGCCTCACTAAGGAGCAGGAGGGTGAAGCTGGTGGAACGAAGTTCGAGGATGCGGATGGAACTGGCATGGGAGAGGGCGAAGGACAAAAGGATGTCAGTGATCAAATCGAAGAAGAGGATCAGCTTCTCAATAGCACTGAAAAGAATGAGGACATTCCAAAGGATGACGACACAGGAAAGAAAAAAGAAAAGGGCATTGAGATGGAACAGGACTTCGATGCTGACATGCTTGACCTCAGTGACGACGATGAATCTGATGAAGAGAACGAGACAGAGGAAGAGAAGGACGACAAGTTGGAGTCRCAAATGGGAGAGGAGGGTGAAAAGAGTGAAGTTGTCGATGAGCAACTGTGGAAAGGTGAGGATGACAAGAAGGAGACGCAACAAGGGAAAGAGAAGCAAGAAAAAGATGCAGGGATGTCGGGCGCGGCAGAGGAAGATCTGGAGATGCGGGCTAAGGAAGAGAATCATGACGATACTAAGGAAGACAAAGGAGGGGAAAAAGAAGAAAAAGAAGGAAAGGAGAAGACTACAGATGCAACARCCATTGAACAAGAGAACAATGCAGAGAATGGAAAGGATGACGATGAGGGGTTGAAGGAAGATGAGGCTTATGAAGATCCTACGGGAGCGAAGCCACGAGTAGAAGAAGAACTGGAGCTTCCTGACGATCTTAATTTGGATGGAGGTGCGGAAGAAGAAGAGGGCCAGGAGGGTACAGAAGGAGAGGGAGAAGAGGAAGGTGGACAGGAAACTGTCAAAGAAGATGAYAGACTGAAAGAATCGGAGCCAATGGATGTTGATGATGACGCGAACAAACTTGATAAAGATGACGGCGGTGAGAATGAGAATGAAGCTGACCAGGAAGAAAACATCGCAGAAGATCAAACTGAAGCGGAACATGACCAAGGAGAGCAAGAGACKGRRAWSRMGGAAATCGAGGATGATGAGCGYGATTCAAGTAATAAGGATCAAGAGGACATGCAGRTGGATGGTAATGAGTTACAAGGTGAAGGTCCATCACACGAGGACTCTGACAAGCTTGAGCTCCCGTTACCTGAAATGTCAGAAAACGCGGCTTCTGATTCCAGAGCCTCCGGAGGTGCTGAGGCTATTCCAGCAGGTGTCTCTGGCAGACAAGGGGATCCCATCAAAGTGGGCCAAGATGATGATCAGAAGATGGGGGATGCTGATGCTCAAATTGATCAGTCCAAGTCTGAGCTGCAGTCATCAGCTGCTGAGGATCTACTTGGGAACAAGAGGTCTGCAGATAARAAGTCCATGCTSTCTGACGACAAGRCTAAGAAACATGACAGACCAGAAGCAAATGCTAACCGAAGCTTGGGTGATGCMTTGAAGAAGTGGAAGGAGATGGTCCAGATGCTGGATGATAGTTCTGCACCTGAAGCAGATGTTATAGAGGATAATGAGAGTTTAGAAGAAACTGCGGGTGCGGCTTTCGAGTATGTTCCCAAGGAGGAAGCAGGCAGTGCACAGGCGCTTGGAGCTGCTACGGATGAGCAACTGACAAATACGCAGGGTTTGGAGCCTGAGGATGAGAAGGCGAATGATGATCYGGAGTCTGTGTTGCCCGGTATTGAAGAACTGCAAATTGAGGACAACAAGGAAGGACAGGATGATATGGAAGGAGTGGAAATCACTCACCATCCTCTGAAGAAGGGACTGGCCCCCGATTCGAAGAAGTCAATTACCGAAGACCGTGAAGATGATGACATTGCTGCCATCGGTCCTCCAGATGAGGATTTCAGTTCTGAGACAGTCGAGAGAAGTAAGGAAAATGAAAGTCTTATTTCACTTCGCATGCCACAAGCGTTGGAAGTCGGAGGGTTGAGGAGAGTTGAAGAAAAGCTCTTGACGGAAGAGGAGCTGAGAGAGATCAGGAAGGATCTAGAAGTGAAGATTCACGACGGGGATGGAAGCATGGAAAGTGCAAGAGTGGTGTGGCAGAAATTGGAACAGATGACAGTACGATTATCGCAAGAATTAGCAGAGCAACTACGCCTRATTTTGGAACCCACGTTAGCAGCGAAGCTTCAAGGTGACTATCGCTCTGGTAAACGCATTAACATGAAGAAAATTATCCCTTATGTGGCAAGTCAGTTTCGGAAGGACAAGATATGGTTGCGGAGAACCAAGGCCAATAAGAGGCAGTACCAGATCGTGTTGGCCATTGATGATTCGCGCAGTATGTCAGAGAGTCACTGTGGTCATATGGCATTGGAGGCCCTCATCACCATCTGCAAAGCGATGTCCCAGCTTGAGATTGGCGAGATGGCGGTTGCAAGCTTCGGAGAGAARGGGAATGTTCGTCTTCTTCATGATTTCGACCAGCCATTTTCAACGGAGTCTGGATTGAACATGGTCTCACAGTTTACATTCAAGCAAATATTTCCAAAGGCGTATTGATAAAAATGATGGGGATTGCAAAAACTTTGGTAATTTTATCACATGAATTAAAATTACTATGAATTTTGAAAGGCGAACAGTGCTCAAGATCCATAGCCAAGCTCTAGACTCTTCCAATTTCGATCATTAAAAAAACTACTTTCCCACTCACTGCTTCCTACTTTCTTACTCACTACTTTAGGACATGTATCATGAACTTTTAGTCCCAGCCTTGAAAAGGAGAAAAACACACATTCAAGCCATGGTTGGAAATAAATCAATCTAAAGGTTGGCTATAGGGTGTTGGTTGGTTATGGGTGGTTCTATCCTATACACTACTAGTACAATAGCGCAATTTCAATCAATCACCCTTTGATGAAGATTTTCTTGACTATGTCCATTTTATCATCCACAAAATTGAATGATTTGTTCACATCTATATACACCATACTACTAAAAATTTGCATGGACCTTATTGTCAAGGCTAACTTATTAAGTAAAATTCCTACTATATGCTATTTTTACATAGCTTGAATTATATATAGTAGAGTATATAGCATTTCATGGACCCTATTGTAGCCTTACATATTATATAGATTTTCTTCCTTAGAATTAAATGAATTCTATCCTCAAATAACGTAGTTTTCTAAATACCCAATAGTGATCTTCTTGAGTTTCAATGTCAAGCTAGCCAACCAAAAATATATTTAAAAAAAGATTAATTTATTTGATTTGATTGATATATAGAATGATAACTATTAAAAAACACTTGAACCATTGAAGTTCCAAATAATGAAGTGAGAATTACAAATATTTCTATATTATGGGAACTCTTGGGACTTGAGGCTTGGATTCAAAAAATTATAATATGGAAGATGGCACCCGATGAAAGAAATAACTAATTTACTAGTAACTAATTCACTAATAACTAACAAATAAAATATATGTGATTTGTAGATCCTAATGGTGAGAATGTTTTGGTAAGGCAACATACTACCTATGTTTTTTATTTTATTTTTAAACTTTTAATAATGAATTCAAAAAGCAACTATGTTGTTTCTTGAAAAACATTATTTGAGATACAACAAAGGAAAACTAATTAGCCTTCTACAAATATAATTTCTAATTTCAATAAGTTCTTGGGAACAAAAGTTATGTCACATGAAGCCCAAAGGTCCAAACAAGGAAAGGCAGGCAAAAAAACTTAAATTCTTACTGAAAAAAATTCTTATATATTATGGTTTTTTCTGGGTGGAAAGATTTTATTATTTCCATTCAAAAAAGTAATGTGAAAATTATGAAGTTTCTTGTTTTGTAGGCGATTATAGAAATTTCTTGAGAAAATAATGTGTTGGATCTTTTTTAAACTCAATTTAAACAATTTGTCAAAAAAATAGATGCACATGGTTTAGTTTCCTTTCTAAAACAATGTCACAATTGAGATTAGTGTATTTTAATTCCATCTTAGAGCTATTTATAATTTAGTTTTCCTTCTATGTCATATTTGCTTCAATTTAACAATTTTTGAAGGAAATAAAAATTATAGGGTGATTGTAAGAAACACTTGTACTATTTTGTCACACGTTGTGTGTGTTAGTTGTTTGGGGCCATAACTTTTTCAAAAATGATCAAAAGAACAAGAAATTTGGAAGCAAGCTTTGTGATGGTATGGAAAGTAAAAATGGATTTTTTTTCAATTTTATTAAAATTACTTAAATGATCAAAAATGAATTTTGATAATATATCGCATTTGTAGTTTTGGTGGTTTCTAGTACTATCGAGTACCTTTTTTGAAAAGTTAGGTCATGAAACTTTGTGGAGTGCTTTATGATATGGAACTACAACTTTCCAAGAGAGGTATTTTTGATTGCCTGTTGCAAGTGAGTTCTAGATTGGCCTGAAGTGAGCACCATTTGCAATGAATTTTTGAACAATGAAAAATGATTTTGCTGAATTTTTTTATCAGTAAACATCCACATAACGTTGTTTCAAACGGATAATTTTTTGTTTAATTTTTGAAAATTATATTCTATTTTTTACTAATTAAAATATCAAAGTATGTATTTTCTTAAGACTTGGCACTTTTCAAGTTCTCCTACTTAGAGAATTTTTCTACACTTCTCCTTCCTAGGTATCTTCTTCTTAAAGCTATATACATTAATCATATTTTTCTAAAAAATTTAAAATTAATTTTCTAATTTTAAAGTACTCCCGAAAAAATCAGCCAAACGCAACAAAATCGATAGGTGTTTCTTGCAATCACCTTATAGAAGGATTTTTGAATTGTTTCCAAATTCTCAACTCAATTTTCAACAACTTTTTTTTTAAGTTCACAATTTATAATACAATAATTTTAAGCTGAGAGGATTCTTCTTAAACACTTATATTTTATAATAAATACTTTTAAAAAATCAAAGATTCTAAATTTTTTTTTAATAAATTCTTATACTATTTTAGTGTAATATCCTACAATTAGATATGTAGAAGTAATAAATATTTAAAAATTTTGATGTTCACATTCAAAATTGCAGTTTTGAGTGGTTAACCTCTAAAAGACTGGCATGCATTTTTTGGCTACATAGAAATTTCGGGCAGGTATGTGTGGCTGGAGATTTCCACATTTTCGTCCAAAATAAATCACATTAAAACCCTTTTTCACTTGCCAATACAATCCAATAAAAATAAATCTCAAAATCTCAAAATCACTATATTTAGCTAGAATTTGTGATAATTTTAGGTATATATACATTTGTGATTTTGGGTGATTGCATGAAACACCTGTATTATTTTCTGTCGCACGTCTTTGGCTTATCTATTTTTTGGCCCTAATTTTGCATTTTAGTTCCAACTGACTCAAAATTCACAGGCAAGATACTCATGACTATTATCCACCTTTAATAACTTTTTTGTAATTTTAAAAAATAGTTTACTATCCAAAAATAGTCCCCAATTTTATGTCACATTTGCCAATTTGGAGGTTTATACTATTTAGTACCCAAATAAACAATTTTGAGCTGAAATTTGGAGGAGATGGTCTTCTAGTAGACTTGTAGCAATTGCCCAAAGGAATTTTTAAAATAGTTACTTTTAAGTATTGTGGAAGTCCACAAAGTGAGCTTTTTTCTGCTTGCATTTTGAAACCTATAAAATATTATTTTGGTGTTCTTTTTGGTGAATGACCATCTCAATAGAGTTTTTATAAATGTTTAGTTTTAATTTTTTGAAAGTTCTTGTTTTACTATTTTTAACCAATTAAAACATCAAAGTACCTATTTTCTTGAGATTTGGCACTTTTCTAGTTCTCCTACCTAAAGAAAATTTCTATGCATTTCCTTTGGTGGTTACATTCATCTTAAAGGTGTGTACATTAACCATTTTTTTTTTTTTTTAAATTAATATTATTTTCCTAATTTTAAAGTACTCAAGAAAAAAAACATGAGTACTGCTCAAAATGCAACCAAGTAGGCAGGTGTTTTGTACAATCACCCTTTTGTGCGTTTCTACCAGTTTTGTGGTTCTTATTGATATTGTTCTTGGTAGGTGTTTTGTGCAATCACCTTTTAGTGCGTTTTTATCACATTGATTTTGTGGTTCTTATTGATATTGTTCTTGGTGTTCATCCTATCAGTTGTATTCACACATTTGCTTATGTGTATACTTTGGCAAGTTCTTTGGTAGTCACTATCAAGGTTAATATTATGCTTTTATGGTAAACTTTTGTATAGTTATGCCTTGTGGTAGTGAGCGTGACCTACACTAATTGGTTTAAAACGGCCATAAGTTTTTACTCTCAGTGAATATTATTACCAACTATAGGTACAAAGTTTTCCCAACTATGGTACTCTTAGGATCCATGCACACYGTAAAAACATTCATGAAGAGTAAAAACTTATGGCCGTTTTAAATCAATTAGTGTAGGTCACACTATTTACCATCATTAGTGTAGCGCTCGCTCGCTCGAGACCATTTCTTCACAAGTTCTGTGGATAAGAAACTCATACCTGCAATTTGACAAAATGCTCGCCAACACGTCCGTATAGACACCGGTCGGTACTTCTTTGCCAACCAACCCGACCGGCAAGCTAGCTAGCTAGCTGGCTCAGGAAACGTATAGCCCACACTTATTCCTCATCGCCATGTCCAGATGAGCTGCAAATTTCTATAAAATAAATACGGTAGAACTGGAAAGCAATTTCAGTAGGACCCCCCTTCCGCAATCAGCTGTAGCTAGCTTACCAACTGCATGACTGTATATCAGTATATATATCCATCAGGGTCGGAATTATTGCGGTGACAAATCGGCAGTAACAAAATCATGCAGGTACATCATTCAGGTCGACCCACAGGTTAGATTACGTACTACCGAACGTACGAAGCAGGAACACAGTCAATTTTCCTCCCAAAGTGAACTACTGCATCGATCTTCATCTGAAAGGATTGAAAGCAAAGCTGTGTGTACTCTTCGTGTACGCCGAGTACTGCAAAGTGGTACTACCCAGTGACTGTGTGATCGATCGAGCACTCATTATGCTCCAAATTCACAGCCTGTCTACCCTGGCCGTCAGTGCATCTTCAGGCTTGTTCAATTGGCTTCGCCGCCAACTGACAGACCGCTAGAGATTGATGCGCCATCGTCTGGCCCGCAAACTCCTTTTTTTACTTTTGCATCCCAGCAGTTGGAGTAGTTTACATTTAGACGCGTGGCATGCATGGTTTGACAAACACTCTTCTTCAGTTGTACGCTTGATCATGTACCGAAGTGGCCAATCGTGAAAGTAATTTTGACACAAATTGGAAACATTATATCACTTTCTTGGGTTTAATTTGTTCCCTTTGGAGATAGACTGATAGAGGCACTGAGTAATCTATGGTTGTTGCCCGAGGTAGAAAACATTTTGTAGGTCAAGAGAATCTTGTCTCACTAGTATCCATTGACAGAATCTTGTGCAATTGCACTGTCTTGATTCACAGTTTCACATCGTATGCGTAGTGAACCCCGATTCACACCTTTCGTATAGTACTTGAATCCAATTCACACCTAAGTTATGTCTTTCGATCCAGGGGTACAATACGTGCGTACCGCAAATCACAACAAATGATACCTTGCCGTACGACTATATATGCAAGAAAGCCACCGCAGTGGATTACTGTTTTATTTTTTTTGGATATGCAAGACATTTTGCGATGTGTACTTCATACATTAGTCAAGAATGAAGATCATAAAATTCAAGGTAAGCTCATTAAATACACTTAATTAGCAATGCGACAGGTGAAGAATATATATAATTATATATACATCCAGTCCAATTCAGAAAATACTCAAAGAGACCAACGAAAGCTTTAGCGACAGACAGAGATTGACTCAAAGTCTTGCCGGCGTTGCCGCATCATTGCTTGTTCAGAAATTCATGCATCTCGTCTGGTGGTAAGTCGACGACAAGTTTACATAAACAATTAGTCTCTTGGTGCACCAAACGCGCACTTTTTGAGAACACAACTCGCAGAAATGGCATAGCGCCTATTGTATATAATATTCAACCAATTCAAGAGATCAATTGACACAACCAACTCGGTAAGAAACTAAGTAAGCTAGCTAAGGAATTGCACTGCAATTGGCATCACAATCATTGTCGCCTCCTAAGTAAGCTTGCCGAGCAATCATGCCTTCACACGAGTATATAACCCTTCCGCACTTGCGCAGTCACAGAMCTCACATCGATCGATCCATCATCCACCTCTCCCTGGAAGTACCTGAATTAGAGTCGGCTAGCTAGCTGCCTTGATCAAGATGCAGTCCTCGTCGGCCCGTAGCTGGCCAACTGCCTTTGGTGTGGGCGCGTGTCTGCTGGTCATCCTGCTGGCATGGCCTCCTGCAGGAGTACAAGCGCAGAGTGGCATGTTCACCGACCCGTTCCGGACGGCAAACTGGCGGGCAGTGGAGTCCGACTTCATGCAGTGGGTTCAGCAAGTGGAGCAAGGCCACCTGCAGAGCGTCAAGGCCGGCGAGGCGGCTCTGGGATACAAGGAGCACAACAACATCCTGGCTGCGGGCAACACTCTGGTGGTCGGAAATGGGGGRTATAACAAAGTGCAAGACGCCGTGAATGATGCGCCTTCGGGAGCTCGCACAGTCATTCAGATCAACGCCGGGACTTACAGGTATGTATGTTGATCCACAGACTTATTCAAAGGTGCCGCGCGCTCGAATATGCCACAAAAGTCTTCTAGGGGGGAGGGCGAGTTTGGCACTGTCTGAGATCGATCTGGACGCATCTGTCGTCGTGTAGTAGAGGCCTATTCAACACTGGCCACTGACAAAATAGTGCCCTCCAGGGTAGTGATCGACGACGCAACTATCGATGGGAACTTTTAATTTCTGACACGTACTCAGCGATAAGAATTCCCCAAATCAAATTCCTTCGACAATCTCACATTTCGATTCRAGAGTCAGTCTTGCTAGTTGAACCGACTTTTCATCACTGCCCTCAGAAACTGTCGCATCTCCTTGCAAGCAGCAAAGGAACAACGGCGTTTCTTTGACCGATCACTTAAAAAAATTTCTTCATGGGTGAGAGTCTGTAATGAAATGCACACCCTGGATGTAATACAATACAATACAATGTGACCAGAGAAGGATATATTTATTGTGATACATGCATTCTGTGGGATGTAAATTACCACATGTTGGGCTAGCTACCATATTTGGATTGCCATCTTGCTGACTTGCTTGGTGGAAAAGTACTCTAATTGATTGGGTCCACATCGTCCATCATTGCTTGCTTTTCTTAGAAGGTGATAGCGACAAATTATATTAAATCCCCAGTTGAGTCTTGTCGAAACAAGGTTAAACGCATATACGGAACGCGCAATACCTCTGTAACTTAGTTCATACTCAAGCTGTTCTCAGTGTACGTAGATTTAATTTATTTCATGTCTCATTAGGAAAGGTGAACTGTCTTTCTTCGTGACTGACTGTGCACTTTGATGTGCATTAGTGCAAACGGCTTTACCACTAGGAGTTAGGGCATTTAGAATCAGTAAACCGAAACAAGTTACGTTTACATTAATTCGGTGAAGTCCGAATTGAAGGAAGTTTACACAACGTCGTCGAATTGCTTTCTCAGGAACATTTGGAATTACGGCTCGATTTTTTGGTAGAAACAAACACTGGCGTAAGCTAAAAGCCTACTCAAATTTTCTCACTTCACTGAAGATGTGGCCTCATTCCCATTGATCCAGAGTCAACAAACTCAGCATTGAACGTGTTTCAAAGTATTAGACGCTATCATCAATCCACTTCATCTCCTGGGAATCTGCAACTAACCACAATCGTTGCCAAAATTTCACGCCTTCATGGAATCCAAAACAAATGAGCAAACACTCAGGCAGGCTACCCCCTGAGCAGGAAATCTGTTGAATGTAAACTAAGCAGCCTGGACTAGTCTGAAAACAGGGTAATCCCTCGTGCAGGTCGATCGATGTGGCATCGCACCCTCGTGACACCCTTTTGATACTCAATAAAGTCAAGTAGCAAACCCCGCTTGACCTTTCTGCGTTACTATTGTCACACAGCTTGTCCTGTTCCTGTAGAAAGCAGCAATCGGTGAGCCAGCCAAAAGCTTTGCTGKGCTTGCACGCAAGCAATGATTGGCACTTCTTGTTTCTGCTGCGACTATATGTATATGTGGACGCCCATGTTCACTCGCCTGACAGGCCTGACACACTGACTTCGTTGCTGCCAGAATTTTTGTGTTTTTTTCCAGATCATTAGACTTCTTGGTACTAGTGAATCGAAGATCGAGCTAGCCGCAGCACCCGTTGAGTGGTCGAAGCGAAGTCTGTCCAATCTGGGGATGTCTGGGCTATGGTTGGAATTGGGATTCGACCAGCTAGCTTACAAATGTAAGAATACCTGAACGACGATCGATGCTGTCAGTCCCCATGACGACAATTTCAAGTTAAAAGCTAGCTAGCTAGGTACATGTAAAGAATTTCACATCCTCAGTCCTTCCATTCTTTCTTGATCAATCTCTTGCCATTTGCAATGCTGGGTGATTAGATTCAGCCGCAACCTAAGGTTTTTACCTGAAACTGGTCAACACCAGGCTATTCGATCTCCAATTCTTACACTGCAATAGCTACTGGTCGGGCGCGCTCTTGCTGTCGATCGAAGAGAAGAAGTAGGAGGGTGCAGGCTCCAAGACTTTGTGCCTGAAGAATTAGTCAACAAATCGAGGGACCTTGAGTAAGTGTAGCCAATGACTTCAACCATGATCGATTGACCACTGAGTTCTGATGCAAATTGATGAAATCACACCGATTTCAAGTGATAAGAGCACACCATAGCTGTAACCCTAGCCTGGCAGGGTTGAGGTACTCGCATGGCATCAAAAGACTTGCCATAGACAATTTTAGAGTTGGTAACTGCCCTAAAATTATATGGCAAGTCGTTTGAGACTTTACTGTAAGTGCAAAGCAATTCTGGTGTCAACTGGAGTTCTAAGAGATCATGATTGAAGCCATTGATTATCCTTGCAAAGACTCGGCTAACTGACATTGATAGATCCATTCAAACGTTCGGGTACGTTCTGTTCCTCTCTCAAGTTCCAGCTGCACATTTAGTAAAATCTTAGGATGAGGAATCACGGCAAACCTAGTGGAACTTGCAGTGCAATTTGCCGTGTGCAGTGCGACAGGACATCGTCGCGAGATGTACCGGGCAGTCCCCCTATTTCAGACTTTTTTTAAATAACTCCTATCTCTCACATGATACCTTGAGGAGGTTGGTTTTGTGTAAGGTCGGAGGTCCGCTTAAATGGAGCAGGTTCTAAAATCAATCAGGCTCTGGAGGTACATTTTGCACTCTACAATGTACAAGCAGTCTACATTTGAGGAGGTGGTC